>CAJQZJ010033026.1:6260965-6284018 GCA_907164525.1 Lophiomys imhausi | reverse complement strand
TTAAGGAATTTATCCACATTAAGCCAACTCTGCATCAGATACTAGATGGAATACTTCCATCTGAAGAGGTTAAACATGCTTAAGAAGGCACATGGAATAGACAAATAATTCCATAACATTTAATCAAAAGAGTCCTAATAAACCACCACCAAAAGCAAGAAAATGACAGAAATTTATATATACATTGTTTAATAATAATTCTTAATATTTATGGTCTCAACTACCCAATAAAGAGATATAGACTAACATTATATTAGAAAGCAGGATCTATCTTT
Source organism: Lophiomys imhausi (assembly GCA_907164525.1). Classification (NCBI taxonomy): domain Eukaryota; kingdom Metazoa; phylum Chordata; class Mammalia; order Rodentia; family Muridae; genus Lophiomys; species Lophiomys imhausi. The sequence continues at coordinate 6,283,743 of CAJQZJ010033026.1, read as the reverse complement.
TTGCTGCCTCCAAACATGTTGTCATGAATGATGAAAAAAATCACCTTATGGTAAAAAGGGTAGAGAAGGTATTTCAAGGGAATAGAAATAAGAAACAAGGAGTTGTAGCTATTCTAATATATGAAAAATAGGTTTCAAATCAAAAGAAGTATGAAAAGGATGGAGACATCATAGTCATTAAAGAAAAATCCCACAGATATCAACATGGCTTCTGGTGGCAACACAGACCACAGATATCCACATAGCCATTGGTGGTAACATGAGCCACAGGCATCAACATGACTTCCACTCTGTCATAGGACCACAGACCCCAACATGGCCCTTGAAGGTACCACAGACCCCTGACATCAACATGGCCTCAAGTAGTAGTAATGGCCACTCACACCAACATAACCCTTGGCAGGAGCATATCCCACAGACAACATGACTTCAGATGGTGGCATAGACCATAGACATCTACATGGCCTTCAGTAGTAACAGGTCACAGACATCAACACAGCCCTGGGCTGCAATAGGACCACAGATACAGACATGGCCCTCAGTGGCAGCATGGACCACAAACTTCAACATGACTCTAGGAGGCTGCAGGCTACTCACAACAACATGGCCCTAAGAGGCACTTGGACCACAGACACTAATATGGCCTCCTGTTGTAGCAAAGACTGCAGATGTCCCCCCGGCCTTCTCCAGTAGCATGGTCCTTAGATAGCCACATGGCCTCCAGTGGTAGCATAAACAATGGACATCCACCTGAACCTCAGAATTCAACATGGCCTAGGGTAGTAGACCATTGTGGGGTGCTGTGGGTCTCCCTTTTTCCTCATGACTGTTGGCCACCAGTGAACATGGTCAAGGGAAGCAGAAGATGAAGAATAGGGTTTGGATGACCATGAGCACAACGGATTAACAGCAACTGGGGATCAGCTGCAGAGAGGCAGATCAACCATTTTGCACCAAGTTCAGGTCTTTCCAGTAATGTTAAACTTCAACCTTAGCACAGCAGGGTTTCCCGACAGACCATGGATACAAACATCTTCTCCAGGAGCAGAAAAGACCATAGGGATCTTTTGAGGAGGCTCAATCCAGAAAATGAACTGATCTTCCTCCTGTACACCCTGTCGTTGCTCAGAACCAGGGTGATTTTGTGGCTGGGCAGTATGTTTGGGGGCTGAGTTTGTACTCGCTCCAGGCTGTGCCACATCACCATGTTGGCCCTATTCAGCAACAACATGGTCCTCTGATCACTGCAGCCTTCTCTAACGTCTGCCACCACTGTCTCTAGTTCTACCTCTCTCCTCCATGCACTCCCTGCTTCCTCCATCTTTCCCACCTCACCATCACATCGGAAACAGTAGTGTGTCACACAGTTTTTCTGTTTGTTTGTTTGCTTGTTTTTGATTTATTGTCCAAACAGCTTTACATGCAAATATTCATTGCAACAAGTCCATTGGTCTGGTTCAAGGTTTCTGTTTCTTAAATATCATAAATGCTGGACCATGGGCAAGACTCATCTTGAATATCCTGATATTGCCCAGAGTCAGAGCGATTTTGCAGCTAGGGAGGCAGGCGAACCACTGATAGCTTCCACCTGAGCTCCAGCCTGTCACCACCACCACCACCACAGCCTCACCCCACCCCAACATCACTGGGCTCAACCTCTGTGCTTGTGGCCTGCAGGTAGCACCACTCACATTCTCTACCTCCCGGCAGGGCAACCAGTGGGGCTGCGACCACAGTGGCTCCATCCTGAGGGCTACCCAGAAGGCCTAGCACCACTGTAATTCAGTATTGACCATGTATTCAGTAATGACATCTGGTTCTACAGGATCAGCTCCATATGCTCCAGCAGCTCGTAGATGGAGTTGATGTTAGGGTAAACTGACTCAAAGCACTGGATCTGGGCCTGGATGGTAGCTAAGTTGATCAACTCAGACCATCACAGCACAAGTGCCTTCCCAAATCCAGATATTTGATGTGGGAAGATCCACTTTAAATCAGTACCACCTGCTTGCCCTCACTCTTCCTGGAAAGTTTATTCCATCACTGATATTAGAGGCTACTTCCTTGGGATTCTGACGTATACTAAACCAGCAGAGACATCCAGCCTTGTAGACTAAACACTACTGAATTCTTGGACTTTCCATTAGGGGACAGTCATTGCTGGAATAGTCAGATGATCACAACCTAGAAGCTACTCTAATAGATCTCATATATGTCATTCTATCAGTTCAGTTTCTCTGGCAAACCCTGACTAACGCAGAAACAAAATAAGTCTCAACAAATAAAGGAAAATTGAAGTCATATTCTGTTTTCTATCTGACCACAATGGAATAAAACTAGCTTCAACAGCAATAGAAACCACAGGAAGTACAAAAATTCACAGGAACTAAATAATCACTACTGAATGGCAATTTGATCAAGGAAGAAAACAAGAAGGAAATTAAAATTTTCCTAGAATTGAATGAAATAGAAACAAAATACCTTCCTCTCTTCAGGGCTCGGGGATCTATGTGGAAGAAGAGAACAAAAGATTGAAGAGACAGAGGTGATAGCTAACTCCAAGAAAACAGTGTCTTCCAGACACAATAGGAATGGTGCACATATGAACTCATGGAGAATCTGGCAGGATCCACATAGACCCCTACAGTTTCAAGCCAAATAGGGTCCCAGTGCTAAGAGGGAGATAAGGACAAAGGTTCCTACCACTAACTAAGAATCTATCTGTAATTGACACCCACTTGCAAATGAAAAATTATGTTTCTTCGATGGAACCTCACTGAAATATTATTCAGAATAGGTTCTATGTCCAGGAGTAGCTGGTCAATACAAAATGAGTTTAATGATAATTTTTAGACTTTTTGCCTCATTTTGCTTTGTTTGGATCTTTTTTTTTTTTTTTTTCTTCCTGATCTTTTGTATATTTTAGTTTCCATTTTTGTGGTTTTTTTTTTTTTGGAGCTATAATGTTTACTCATTGTACCTAAACACAGTCCCTTCTCTACAAGTGACATTTTGTAAGCATGAGGCATTGTTCTTCTCCCTATCCCCAACCCCTAATAACCTCTGATTCTTAGATTTTCTGTGCTGAGTGAACCACACCAAGCAAGAACTGAGGGCTCCTGAGAATTCTTTCCCCTGGCACTAAACAACACGAACTCCATTTCCACATATTTTTAGTCCTCATGTTTTGTTATTCAGAACAAGTACAACCAAGTACTTTTTAAAGAAAGAACAACAGAAGTCAAACCTCACTGTTGAAGGCGGCAATATTTCAATATGCTGTATTCCTTTGCTGTGATTCTTTTTTTAATAATTTATTTTTTATTTCTTCAAGTTACATCTCAATCACAATCCCCTCCCTACTCCCCCCTCCATTTTTGTGTTTTTATGGAGTTCTTTTTGTGTGTTTTCCTTGAGATTTTGTTTGTTTATTTGGTTGGTTGCTTGATTGGGGGGGGTTACTATTTTTTTTACAGCTCAACCGCAGTTTCTTGTCCTTTATGTTGGTATGTAATGTCTTTAAGTTGGTAATGCAAGTTAGGATGGAAACTGAGTTAAGTATAGAACTTTAAACTCATCAAGATAGATAGATAATAGAATATTAATATCAGTTGCCAAATATGTATGGACTAGAGATTGGGAATGTATGTTATACCTTATAATTTTCATAATTGCTGCCTAATTGTTCTCTTTTTTGCATTGTTTTTACTGATCCAGTAAAAGAGAGTCTTTTACTGGATTAAAAGGGTGAGTTGTTGGGGAGAAAAAGATACACCTTAAATTAACAACAACAAAAAAAAAGCAGACAGGAGGGAGGGGAAGAGGGTAGGAAGGTCTGACCAGGAGGGGAAGGAGGGAGTGGATTATAATTAAGATATAACTTGAAGAAATAAATATATGTTGAAAAAATTAAAAGCACACATATAGCAAAAAAAAAAAAGTTAACTCTTAAAAAAGAAAATCCAAGCACAAAACATCCAGGAAATCTAGAACACTGTGGAAAGACTGAATCTATGGATAATGGCAATAAAAGGAGAAGAAACCCAAGTCAAAGGCACAGAAATTATTTTCAACAAAATCATAGATAAAATTTTTTCTTACCTAAAGAAGGAGGTGCCAATCAAGCCATAAGGAGCATACAGAACACCAAATAGATAGGACTAGAAAAAGAAATTCCCCACAATGTATAATAATCAAAACACTAAATGTACAGAAGAACAACAACAATAAAAAGAATACTAAAATCTGTAAGAGAAAATGACCAAGTAACATATTAAAGCAGACCCAGTAGAACAACACTTGAATTCTCAATTGAGACTGTATAAGCCAGAAGACCTAGACAGATGTTCTATAAACTCCCAGAGACCACAAATGCGAGCACAGAGTAGTACACCCAATGAAACTTTCAACTGAAAAAGAAGGAGAAAGAAAAACATTCTATAATAAAACCAAATTTAAATAGTATTAATTTACAAATCCAGTTCTACAGAAGATGTGAGAAGAAAAAATTCAACCTGAAGAGGTTAATCACATCCATGAAAACACAAGAAATAAATAATCACGGACAAGTAAATCAAAAGAAGGAGGAAAACCTATACCTTAACAAAATAAGAGGAAACAATTAACAATGCTCATGAATAATTCTCACTAGTAATGCTCATAATTCCCCAGGACCAGATTGATTCAGTGGAGAAATCTATAACAACCTTAAAGAAAAATTAATGTCAATACTCCTCAAATTATTCCACAAAAAATGAAACAGAGAAATCAGGGGGACTTAGCAGAAACCTAGGACTGGGGAGGCTCCAGGGAGTCTATGAGGATGACACTAACTGAGATTCATAGCAGTGGAGGACAGGGAGCCTAGGTGGCCATCTCCTGTAACAAGGCAGGATTCCCAGTGGAGGGATAAAGCCACCAACCCACCCATAAAACCTTCAACTCAAATTTTGTCCTGCTTATAAGAAGTACAGGGACAAAGATGGCTCAGAGACTGAGGGAGTGGCCAACCAATGACTCAATGATTGACACAACTTGAGACCCATCCCATGGCTGAGAACCAATCCCTGACACTATTAATGATACTCTGCTATGTTTGCAGACAGAAGCCTAGCATAACTGTTCTCTGAAAGGATTCATCCAGCAGTTGATGGAAACAGATACAGAGACCCACAGCCAAACATTACAAGGAACTCTGGGAATCTTATGGAAGAGTTGGGGATAGAATAGAGGGACCTGAAGGGGACAAGAACTCCACAAGACGACCAGCAAGATCAACTAACCTGGGCCCTTGGGAGCTCACAGAGACTGAACCACCAACCAAAGAGCATGCATGGGTCCTTATAATATGAAGCAGATGGGCAGCTTAGTCTTCATGCTGGTCCCCCAACAACTGGGGCTGGGGTTGTCCCTGACTCTGCTGACTGCCTGTAGATCCAATTTCCCTGACTGGACTGCCTTGTCTGGCCTCAGAGGCAAAGGATATGCCTAGTCCTTCAGCAACCGACTTGATGTGCAAGGTTGGTTTGGCACCCATGGGGGGGCCTCCCTCTTCTCAGAGAAGAAGGGGAAGGGAATATGAGGGGGGGACTGAGAGGAGAGTGGGGGAAGGCTGTGATCAGGATGTAAAGTGAAATTTAAAAATAAAAAGAGTAAAAAAAAAAAAAAAACTTGTAAACTGAATCCAAGAAACACCACAAAGTTCATCTACCATAATCAAATAGGCTTCATCCCAGAAATGAAAAGATGGTTCAACATTATGTAAATCGATAAACAGAGTCCAGTATGTAAACAGACTGAAAGTCAAAAACCACATAATCAACTCATTAAATGCTCTAAAACCTTTAACAAAATCCAGCTCCCTTTCATTATAACATTCTAAAGAAACTAGAGATACAAGGAACAAATTTCAACATAATAAAGGCATTTTACAGCAAGCCCACAGCCAACCTCAAATCAAATGTAGAAAAACTCAGTGTTTCCACTAAAACCAAGAACAAGGCAGGCTGTCCACTCTATCCATGCCTAGTCAGTATAGCACTTGAAGTCTTAGCTAGAGCAATAAGACAACTGAAGGAGATCAAAGGCATACAAATAGGAAAGGAAGAAGTCAAAGTGTTTTTACTTGGATATAATATGATTTTATACAAAAAACATCCTAAAAACTCCACCAGAAAACTTCCACAGATGATAAACATTTTCAGCAAAATATAAATATATATGATTAACATGCAAAAATAAGTAGCCTTCTATATGCAAATGACAAAGAGACTGAGAAAGAAATCAGGGAAGCAATGCCTTTCACAATAGTCTCAAAAAATTGGGGGAAGCTTAACCTGGTACTAGTCGGGGCATACACCTTTAATCCCAGCACTTGGGACACAGAGACAGGTCGAGTTCAAGGCCAGCCTGATCTACAAAGTGAATTCCAAGACAGCCAGTGCTACACAGAGGAACTGGTCTGTAAAAGAAAGAAACAAACAAACAAAAAATGGAGGAAACTCTACCCAAGCAAGTGAAAGACTTGTTTAATAAAAACTTTAAGATATTTAAGAAAGAAACTGAAAATAATATCAGAAGATGGAAATTTTTCACATGCTCGTGGGTCAGTAGATTAACATAATGAAAATGGCCATCCTAGCAAAATTAATCTACAGATCATGCAATATCCATCAAAATTCAACACAATTCTTCACAGAAATTGAAAGGACAATTTTCAGCTTCATACAGAAACTATAGGATAGCTAAAACAATCCTGAACAATAAAAGAACTCCTGGAGGTATCACTATCCCAGATCTCAAATTTAGTACAGACCTGTAGCAATAAAAACTGCATAGTGATGGCATAAAAACAGACACAATGATCAATGGGATTGAAATAAAGAGCCAGACATAAGTATACACACCTATAAATACCTGAGTTTTGATTAAAAAAAAGACAAAAAAAAAGTACAAATGGTGCTGGTCAAAACAGATGGCTGTGCGTAGAAGAGTGCAAATAGATTCATATTTGTCACCCTGAACAAAGCTCATCTCCAAGTGGGTCAAGGACCTCAAATAAGGTCAGATATTCTGAATCTCACAGAAGATAAAGTACATAATAGCCTTGAACTCACTGGCATAGGAAAAGATTTCCCGAATGGAAATAGTACAGGCACTAAAAACAATTAATAAATGGGACTTCATAAAACTGAAAAGCTTCTGTATGGTAAAGGACACCATTATTCAGACAAAGTAGCAGGCTACAGAATGGATAAGATTTTTATCAATTACACATTCGACAGAGAGCTAATTTCTAAAATATATCAGGAAAACAAATAACCCAATCAAAACAGGATAGAGAACTAAACATAGAGTTCTCAAAAGAGGAAACACTTTAAATGGCTGAAAAAAATACTTACAGAAATGTTCAACATTTTTAGTCATCAGGGAAATGCAAATCAAAACTACTTAGAGATTTCATCTCATACCAATCAGAATGGCCAAGATCAAGAAAATAAATGGCAGCTTGTGTTGTTAAGGATATGGGGAAAAAGAAACACTTATCCATTGTTGGTGGGAGTGCAAACTTGTACAACTACTATGGAAGTTAGTGTGGTGATTCCTTAGGAAACTGAGACTAGAACTACGTCAAGATCTCACTATATAGCTCTTGGGCATATACCCAAAGGATTCTACATCCTACCACTGAGACACTTCCTCATCCATTGTCATTGCTTATTTATTTATAACAGCCAGAAATTGGAAGAGCCTAAATATCTATCAACAGATGAATGGATTAGGAAAATATGGTACATTTACACAATGGAATATTACTCAAATGTTGTTTTAAAAAGAAATTTTCAGGAAAGTTAATGGAGCTAGAAAAAAATCATCCTGAGTGAGGTAACCCTGACCCCAGAAGACAAATGTGGTATGCATTCTTTTACACGTGGGTGTTACCTTTTAAGCCTAATAATAGGCAAGCTATAATCCATTTAACCACAAGGGCTATTTATAGAGTTAAGAAACTAGGACCTCCCAAGGAAGGGGAAATACATGTATAGTTATGTAGTTATTGAGATACAAAAGGAGACTGGAACAAGAGGATTAAATGGGGAGGGAAGAGGAACTTTTGGGTTAAGGGGGTGAGAGAGAGAAAGAACATGAAGTTGGGTCGATAGTGTGATGGGGAGGGATTTTGAGGATTTGTATGATGGAGGAAACATAATCAAATTCTATTATTTGAAAAAAGTTTAATTTTAAAAGGATCTTAAATGGGATTACTCCACAATTAGATAACAATCCCCAAAGTATACCACAACAGGCTAACAAATAAAAAGCCTAATGTCAGGAATAAGTTACATCTGCAGGAAACCGTGGAGTTGGCTTCCTCTAGCTGCCTTGGTAAGCACGCATCATAGGTTTTTCAGCTTAGAGTCCATGGCTTCTGGGGCATAATGTGCCTTTTGTTTCCTGAGAAACAGATGTACTCCCTCAGGCAGGGAAGTGTTTGGGCCACTTTGTGTTTCTCTGTATGTTCCCTTAGTAGTCAAGGAAGCATGACAGGGCAATTGGTCTTACACATTACAATCTTGTGTACCCTGCATAATTTGAAAATGCCATTGTATACTGGCAACTACAACTGTATTGTTCCTGGCAATTGCCATCATATTCTGTTTCTGATAAAGGTGTAAAAAGTCTGATTGCTCTCAATAAAATTGTCACAGCCTTAGTTGTGCTGTAACCCCTCCAACCTGGCCTAATTTAATTCCTTGCAGCCATATTAGGAAAGCTTGCTTACAACATCTGTTTGAGTTGTTGGCCAGTGGAGAATCATAGGCTTCCACATGCCACAGGCTATTGCCATTGCTCTCACTTATCCTCCAGAACTTGATCATCAGACCTTTTGGCTAAAGACACCACACACTTGAGTTGTAAAACATGGAAAAATCAAGCTGGTACTCACATGGAATCTTCACTCTTCATCTCTACTGCTAGTTTTATGGTTGCAAAAGGTGCTGTGTATGTTTCTGCAGGATAAAATTTTTATCTTCAATCCTTTTTGTCTGTGAACCTTGTGAGTCACTGATGGGGTGATGTTATACATTCTAAATATTAATTAACCTGCTCCCAGAAGCCTGCTTGCTGTACACCAATTGAAACTATGCTACCTTTCTTGTTAACCATTGTCTCTGATTGGTTAAATAAATGCCGAGGCCTGAGATTGGGCAAAGAGAAAGGTAAGCAGGACTAAGGTGCCCGGGTTCTAAAGTAGAGAGGTTCTTGGGTAGAAGAAGCCTCCAGTAGATGAAGTAGAGTAGCCAGAAGAAGCCTGCAAGACAAGTAGCTGGAGCAGGAAGGAGGACACACACCGTGGGTTAGAGAAAAGAACATCATTCTACGTGACCTGGAACATTGGTCTAGCATGGAGAATAGCAGTCTATGGGACGTATGTATATATGGGGTCATATTTGGGTAATAGAATTATGAGCTAGCTTAGATGGGCTAAGATTGCTCAATCTAGGCCAAGTCTTGCTAAAATCCATGTGGTGTCTGTGTGCTCATTTATAATGGCAGGTTAAGGATTAACACTCCTGACCAATTAATTATTAATGATAATCTAAATATTGTCAATAAGTTAATTAGCCATTTTTCTATAAGCCATAATAAGGACTACCTCATAAACTATGAATATTGATGCTATTAGCAGGACCAGTCACTTCTCACTTGGAGAAAGAAGGAACAGAATTACCACCTTCAATACATGTTTTATACCAGGTACTGGGACAAATGACAGAGTACCAACCTAAGTCTCAAGGATATGGGGAGGGACATCCCATCACAACCTACACAGCACTCAAGAAATAGAGATGGAAGTTGTAGAGTTAGCCTGGAGTGTGGGACTTCCAGCACTGCCTTTACCACAGAGGACCCAGTGAGAGAGGAGGACACTTAAGGGTGTGACCTGGTGGGGAGGCCTCAGATTGTCTGTCTTTTCTGCTCAGTTTGTGTGCCCCTGGTTCTCTCCATCAAGGCTGGTGCCCCTTGGGCATTGAGGTTGATCTATGACACAGCATCACACAACTTACCTGGCACAAGGTGACTCTGGGTCACTCCTGTTATACACTGTACAAACAAAGATTCCCCCTCCTTGTACTCCAATACTCACTGTGCAAACAAGCATTTCTCACTCCCATACAGATGTGTTAGTGATCTTGAAAGTCAGTGATAACTTTCAGACATATTAATGTGAAAAAATAAGAGGTGAGAAAAACAGTCACATTGCATTTCGCCTGACAGGAAGGTTTGGCCACTTAGAAGGAACTCAATTTCAGTGTCATTTGTATTCTCAGATGACCATATGCAGCCTTCTTTGTCTGCCCACCACAGAAAACTGGGCAAAGGATAATTACAATTGTGTATCAAAAAGCAAAATCGATGGAAAAAGCACTCTGCAGCAGAGACCTGGTGACCCAAGAACCCATTAGTATGCATTGTCTCCTAAAAGACATTCCAAAGCCTACATTCTCCTCCATTGATCTAATTTGGTTAAAATAGCTTCCAAATACCTAAGAAGTTTTTGGCTCATTCAGGCTTTCAAAAGACAGGAAATACAGTTAAAATCAGAGGTTAGGATTTAATTTTTTTTTTTTACATTCTTTTTCATAGATATTTTTTCCTTTGAAAATGTCAGTCGAGTGGCATTCCTCCTTCAAAGAAAATGAGCTGGTTCCACAGCTCACAGCCTCAGCTGTCCCTCAAGCCAGTTTCCACCCTAGTACCTCCTGAACCTTAGGCAAGAGCCAGCTTCCCACACTTCCATCTTTTCTGCCCACCACCAATTTGGTTCGATTTCCTTGTCATCTTCAAGCAGATGTTTACCACTCTTGTCTTTTTTACTATGCCAGACATCTCAGGATCTCAAAGCATGTCTTTCCCCTGATAGCCTTACAGGATGGATGCTAGGACCACCTGTGGACACCACAATCCTTGGATGCTCAACGCCAAAGAGATAGCTCAGTGGTTAAGAACACATACTGCTCATAGAGAGGACCTCAGCACCTTCATCAGACTGATCATAGTGACCCGTAACTCAGAATCCAAGGGATCAAGTACCCTCTTCTGGACTCCACTGGCACCTACAAGTACACACACACACACACACACACACACACACACACACACACACACACACCACAAGCACACACACAAACAATTTAAAATAAAATAAATTCTCTTTTACAGAGATAATCCTGGTGGGTGGCTAGAGTAACAATGAGAGAGATGAATAGAACTGCAAAGCAATTTAAATGCCATGATTTGTGAATTATTAAAAAAAAAAAACCAAGCCACTCTGTTCAGCTACCATCAGAACTGTTATTTAAATCTAGCCAAGTTGCTAGTTGGAAGGGCAAGATACAAATCAGTCAATTAGTTCTATTATCAGCAATAATTCATTAGAAGAGAAAACTGTAAAAGAATAGTGTTTACAGTGGCAACAAAGAATGGAATGTTAAAATATTAATAATAAATATTATAAAATGTATGCAAGGCCTCTGCCAAAATAATCATACAAACCAGTATTCAGAGAAACGAAAGAAAACCTGATTGGCGGAGGTGGGGTGGGGTGGGAGAATGTATGGCATTCATGAGTTTATCTTCCTAAATTTATCTGCAGCTGTGTAACATTCCAATCAAAATCACAGCAGGCATTTTTGTGGGAGATAAAAAGTTGTATCTAAAATTTGTTTGTGCTATTTATTTATCCAAATGAGAAGGCAAATTGTCAAGTCAATTCTGAGAAATGAGGATAAGTAGAATGTCCAACATATTAGGACACATTATAAAGCCACAACAATTACAGCAAGGATACTGGTTTGAAGTTAAATTATGTATGAGCAAGAATATCCAGAAATAGAAAGACTATATTTTCAATAAAAGACTAACCAAATATTTATGAAAAAGATTCTCACTTATGTCAAATATTTTTTAAAAACCTATTTCTGAGTGCATTGTACAGTTAAACACAAAATATAAAACAATACAATTTCAAGAAGATACTGTGAAAATGACTTTTTGTGAGGAATAGGCAAAAATAGCATTAGCCATATTTTTAAAAGACTTATAAGTTGTAGTACATTAAAATTAAGATCATATGTTAGGTTCAAATATGTTGTCATTCAAGGCTATACTCTAGGAAACAGGTAAACCACACACAAGATTCAGAGAACTTAGAGAATCTTGTAAATTAACATGGAAGATAACACAGGACAGTGGCAAAGGGCTTGAACACTTTATAACATCCTCAGAAAATTAAAGCCACAGGGAAAAAAATCAGTGCACACGCAGGAAAAGTTCAAAGGGTGTAACTGCAGGTGCAGAGGCTGAGCAAATGGGATCCAGCATCAACTGAAAGCAGAAGCAGAGCAAATAAAACAGCACAAACCGCAGGGCAGGTAAAATAGCTGAGAGATTCACACAGTGAAATACACTGAAGGAACAAAATAAACAAACTCTGCTACATAACAGCTCTACCTGCCAATGGGTCTCAGAAACGCAATGTTGGATGAGCTGAGACTAGAAAATAGGAAAGAAACACATGGTGTGCATCCAATACAGACAAACCAACCTGTGTTGTTAGAAAGTAGGAGCTCCCAGAAGGCCTGACAAAGGAAAATGGCCACTGGTTGGAGACTGTAATTTTGAAGCCCATCAGGCTATACATTTCTAGTTTTCTGTATGCACATTGTAATCTAAACAAATATTCATTTAACTATTTAATCAGCAGGTCCCTATCCAATTTAGAAGCAATCGGGTAGCCTGTAATTTATTGTCCCTGAACTGAAAACTGAATTCTGAGGATCAGACTCTGAATAGCAAGTGCAAGGTAGAGTTATTGGAAGAAGTACAAAAGAATTCTATTCCCAGTGTCCTTGAATATATCCGGTCAGTTGTGACACAGCTCCATCCCATGCTGTTTCCAACAACACCAAAAGAGATCGTTCCAGAGACCTCTACCCAGACAAAATCAATTATGGTTTTGATGGAAAAACGAATTTAGTGGTAAATCATTGTGAAACAGAATTTAATTTATTAAAAAAAGAAAGCAAGGTCTTCCAAGAGACTAAGGCATACCCAATAGAAAGGACATGGACTTCTAGGGGAGAATTGCAACTGCTTCTACAATGAGTACATCTGCGGAATTTGTGGCTTTCTAAGCTACATTGTCTAATGAGTGTGATTTACTCTGAAGAATAGAGAACTTTTCTTAAGTAAACAGAGTTGTAAAAGGTATTTATGAGGGCTATTTTTCAGATTTAGGGAAGAATTCTTTAAGTTTCTACATTACTTCGTGTCTGAGTAAATGCACTTCACTCCTTGACATCTGTGATCAATGTCTTTAGAAAAGCATTTATCATCTCATCCCTACATAACCACAGTTTGATTGCCTTTGAGACTTAAAAATATACATCTGTAGAAACACAGACAAAGGAAGTCAGGAGCTCAAGCAAGGCAAGAACCTGGAGCCAGGACCTGATGCAGAGGCCACAGATGGGTACTACTTACTGACTTGATTCTTATGGCTTGCTCAGCCTACTTTCATACAGAATCCAGGACCCTCAGTCTAGAGTTGGAACCACTCACAATGGACTGGGTCCTCCTCCATTATTCAATAATTTAGAAAATGCCCTACAGGCTTGCACACAGCTGAATCTCACAGAGGTATTTTCTTAATTGCATTTCCCTCCTCTCAGATGACTTCAGCTTGTTCCAATTGACATAAAACTATCCAGCACACTGTCTCTTCAAGTTCTTTCAGGAAAAATTACCAAATGGTCAATAAACCAAAAGCTTGTAAGGGATTTTTTTTTTCCCGGTCTCCTATCATTGCCTGCCTGTCTGACTTCCCCACATTTTACCAACCTTCTTGGAACCCCCATAACATCCCTACCCATAATATCCCTATCCCTTCTTTAAGAAGCTAGAGAATTTGCCCCTCACCCCATCATCAACAAAAAAGACTGAAATGTTAGCTCCAGGTGCACACCCCCCCCACACACACACACACATTCAAAATGGCAGTGCCAGTGAATATCCTAAACGGCCTTCTGGACTCAGCATAAACTGGACTTCAGTAGATAAACAGAAGGATTGCTTCTTAAAGCCAGCATTCCTTAGAAACCATGTAAAGTGTGTTTCTGTTTATCAAGACAAGTCATTACTGCCATTATCTGACATCCTACACATATGCAGCCATCTACCTCCAGAAAAGGCATCTAGTTCCCTACTAACTCAAAGAAGCCTCTAAAAGGCTTAGACCCCGTGCTAATGCCCAAGCTGTTGCAGCTAGCTGACCTACTTCCCACCACAACATAACCCTTAAACTGTCAAGGATCTACGATCATTTCAAGTTTTTTTGCCCCCCATAACCCATCTCAAGACATAGTCTTGGAAATTTCACAATTTTTTTTTCTTTTTCCACCCATGGAGTTGTCTGGTTGTTTCAGTGGTTTCATTGTGGCCTTGCTTAGAAAACCCACGTTACTGAGCCCACTTATTCAGCTGGTTATCTATTTCTGTCCCCAGGGATGCACAAGGCCAGAGAGAAGGAGAGGTGGGAAGTGGCCTAGTCTGATTCATCGGATTAGTGAGGGGGAGTACGAGTACTGAGTGTATGCTGGCTCTTTGGCCAGGTGCTAAGATGCAAAGCTGAGTCATGCAGCCCCTGATCTCCACATCCCCAACTCACAGAGAGAGAGAGAGCAAACAGGTGGAGGAGCACTTGCCAAATATGAGTCATGACTCTATTTTATTCTAGTGCTAGCTTAGTTGTACATAGGCAGAGGCTGGTGTGGGAATGAGGACATAGTCACCAAAGGCTATGGACACCCCTAAAGGTCTCTATTCCTGCAACAGGTGTGAGAGAGACTCCCAGGCTAGTCCTTCAGGGCTCTACTTTCTTTCCCTGCTCTTCATTACCACCTGTCTCTATAACTGGCATACTAGGGCCAAGCATCGCTTGCTGGAGCTTCCAGAGCCCACTCCTTTGACACCCTGATGAATACTACCTCGGTGGTAGTGTGATGAATACTACCATACCACCAAGCTGCATCCCCAGTGCAAGTATTTTCCTTTGCAGACGTGGTTGAAAAGAACAGGGTGTTGAAGAGGGGAGAGATCTAAGTCATATAGCAGAGTAGGTTTATTTGTGGTAAAACCTTTCTTAGAGAGAGAGTCTCTCAGTCTGTCTGTCTCTGTCTGTCTCTCTCTCTCTCTCTGTGTGTGTGTGTGTGTGTGTGTGTGTGTGTGTGTGTGTTAACCACTAATGTTTTAAGGAGCACAGAGATCAGGGAAAATGTGACTGGGCTACTATAAATAATCTCAAATTATTCATATAGAAATGATCATCTAAATTGTTTTGAATGGCATGCCTCTCATTAAAGTTACATGACAAATAGTAACCATCTCAGAAAACAACTTAGAGCAACAAATGTGTTTTATCCAGCTGCTTTGAACATATTCTCTTTGACTTTTGCTGGAAAATGCTGATTTTTAAGAAATATATCTTTTTTTTTTTTTTTTTTTGGTTTTTCGAGACAGGGTTTCTCTGTGTATCCTTGGCTGTCCTGGACTCACTTTGTAGACCAGGCTGGCCTTGAACTCACAGTGATCCGCCTGCCTCTGCCTCCCAAGTGCTGGGATTAAAGGCGTGCGCCACGACTTGCCTGGGATCCTGAACACACTGCTTGCTTGGAGGTACGCAGTGCATGTCCTTCACCAGCACTGTCTGTCCACCAGAAGAAGCACTCATGCTAGGCTGGGGCAAGATGGGGAAAGAGGATATATCCATCTCCCAGCTAAGCTAGAGAATGAGGTGAGTCCAGGGTTAGCTTTGCTAATGAGGACAGAAGTTGAAATAAGAGGTGCAGGCCTCTTGCACTGCACATTGATAGTGGTGGAGGATCATGCTAACAAACTGCAGAGCTATGAAACCAGAAGCCGTGAAACAAAAGCTAGCCTGGGGCCAGCTCAGCCTTCAGCATACTTGTCCAAAAGTCAGTGCAGACTTAACTATGCCCAGGGGAGGGTCAGGACTGCAGGAGGAGACAAGAGAGCTTCCTGAACATTGTCTGAAAAGATAGATAAATTATTGGTTGATAGATAGATAGATGCATACATACATACATACATACATACATACATACATACATACATACATGATAAATAGATATGAGAGAGACAGAGACAGACAGACAGAGAGAGAGGGGGAGGGAAGAAGAAAGAGAGAGAGGGAAAGGGAAAGGGAGAGAAAGAGAGAGAGAGAAATGCTGGGCAAAACAGCAGAGAGAACCAGTAGAGCAGACTACAAAAAAACTTGAATCCAACCATCTAGAACTCTGCCTTCATCCCCAAAATAATCTTCCAGCTATCCGAAACCCTACAGTCAAGTTTCAGTACACACACAGTTTTATGAAGATCCCCTTGAGAGTCTGTGTGGATTAAAAAGCACTTGGTCAGTGAGCATGGCCTTGAACAAGTGACTGGTTGGAGTATGCAATGCTCAATGAAAGCACTCACCTCCTGAGGCCCAGTGTTAGACGACATCTAATTAGTAAGCTTGCTTTTCATTCTTTAAAGCACGAACTGCAGGCAAGACCAGCATTTGGGGAGGCTTCACTGGCTACTGCATGGTTTTGTTTTCTGCCTGTTACTGCTCAAGTAAATCCAGCATGTTATTAAAAAGCTTGCGTGCAAGGCTTTGCATCTTCCCTGAGCACCTGAGGTAGGCACAGGGATCAGAGCAACTTCCAGGTCCTTGTTTACCAAGCCATAAGTGCTAGACAGGGCCAACATTGAATGGTGGTGGCCATAGAGACTAATGAGAGGGATTGTAACTGTGTTGATTATTTTTATCTCAACTTGACACAAGATAAAGTCATATGGGAAAGGGGAGCTGTAGCAGTGTTTCTTCTTTTTTTTTTTTTAACTTGGGTGCCTCTGTGTTTGGTGTATAAATGTTTAGCTTACATTATCCTCTTGGTGAATTTTTTCCTTTGATGAGTATATATATAGCTTTCTTCCCTATTTCTTCTGATTAGTTTTGATTTGAAGTCTGTTTTGTCAGATATCAAAATGGCAACCCCTGCTTGTTTCTTGGTTCCATTTTCTTTAGTCATCTTTTTAGTCTGATGTCTATCCTTGATGGTAAGATGTGTTTCCTAGATGCAGCAGAAAAATGGATCCTGTTTTTTAATCCAGTCTGATAGCCTGTATCCTTTTACTGGGAATTGTTACTATTAATTGAGTGTTATAAATGAGCAATGCTAATTGGTTCCTTTTGTTTTGTTATCATGGTGTGGGGGTCTCCTTTCTTTTGATTTACTGTTCTGTGATTATTACTTCCTTTTGTTTTCTTGGATGTGACTAACCTCTTCAAGTTGAGGTCTTTCTTTTCACATCTTCTATAGAGCTGGATTTGTAAATAGATATTGCTTAACCTTGACTTTATCGTAGAATGCTTTCTTTCACCATCTATTGTGATTGGAATTTTTCTTAGTAATCTAGGCTTGCATCTATGATTTATGGAACATCTGTCTTGACCCTCCTGGCTGTTAGATTCTCCATTAAGTTAAGTGTTATTCTAATAGGTCTGCCTGACTTTGTGTGTTACTTAGCCTTTTTCCTTTGCAACTTTTAATGTTCTCTTTGCTCTGTATGTTTAGTGATTTGATTATTGAGTGTAATGTGGAATTTCTTTTCTGGGTCTATCTATTTGGTGTTATGTATGCTTCTTGTACCTTAATTGGTCTCTCTTTCTTTAGACTGGAGATATTTTATGATTCTGTTGAAAATAGTTTCCAAGACTTTGACTTGTGTTTCTTCCCCTTCCTCTATTCCTATTACACTTAAATTTAGTCATTTCATAAAGTCCCAGATTTCCTGGATATTTTGTGGTAGGAGTTTTTTAGATATAACATTTTTTGACATATATATTCATTTCTTCTATCATGTCTTCAATACCTTAGTTTTTCTCTCCTATCTCTTGTTCAGTGGATTTCTTTATCTCAGGCCTGACTACTCTCTGAAAATGTAGGAAGCTGCTGAATAGTGAGACTTATTTACAACAACTAGTCTTGCCATGTTCTGCTAATGGTTCTATGACCCAGATTTCCTGGAGATCCAATATCAGAATGACAATGGCCATCTAGTGAACAACAACCAAAAAAAAAAAAAAAAGCCTTCAATAACTAAGGAGGAACAGAAAACGGAACACCTGGAGAGCTATTTTTCTAACATCAATCTCAACAGGAATTCATAAGGAATCTACTTATAACCTGTTATTTTGATCTCATATAAAATCTTTACCTAAAATTGCCTCTTTTCCATTTGAAATTAAAGAAGTAATACTAAACTTGTTTTAAATGTAGTTTGGCTGCTTTGGGTTTTGTTTTGTTTTGTTTTATTATTATCTTTTAAGGGCATTCAAAATATCCAGTTGATCATGTGGATAATTTTGTAACAGCAAATGGAAAATGCTGGTATAATTAGATGAAGTAGACTATCTCTCTATTCCTCCCATGCTGTAAGATTCAGGATCTTAAAAACACTGGAAATGTCCAATGGAAAACCATGAAAAATAGATGGAAGACAAGAACCCAGAAGAGATGAGACCCAGAATGAAAGAGTGTTAGTGCCTCCATATTCTCCTCCAACAAAAGGAAACACCACAGGCTTGGTGCTACCTGGTCCAACTGAGCCAGAGAAGATAGCCTAAATTGGTTCCCTCCACCCTCAGATTGAACATGAGTCTACCTACAAAAGTAGGTAAACTGGAAGAGATAGCAGGGAGATCAGCTGAAATCCCTGCTGACTAGGAATGCTCTCCTTCTTCATCCAACTCAAAAATTCCTTATCCAGACTAGAGACTGCCCAGGAAAATACAACCCAGGGGATCCTGTCCAGGACTGTATGGTGTGTGAAATACTTACTATCCCATTTACACATCAGGAGCAACTGAGAGCACATAAGTATTTGGAGCACAGATTTGAATAAGGCCAGAGTGTTGCTCCCATTTATCAGGGAAGACAGATCATCTGGGCCCTTGTACGGCAAATGTAAAAGGTTAACAATGAAAGGGTTTTTCTCTGATGGTTTCCACATTGTTCCCAGTGAAATAAGATTGGCAATAGAGCAAGGTGACACTAGAGATGAAAGAAGTAAGAAGACCATGAACTTCCTAGGTGAGCTGAGTCCCATTCACCTGACAGTCCCTCCCTAGCCGTCTGATGACTGTACCTCAGCTTGTTGCTTAACAATACATAGAAATTTGATGAAGACTGGTCCCCTGCCCCTCTCATTTTCCAGGTCTGTTGCATAACACCAATGCATTCTGGATTACTTCTGCTTTACACATGCATCATTATGAATCCCAAAACACTGCATGAGCTCACCACTCTGGGGAGTGGTCAGGTGTTGAAATCAAATGATGCTATGCTGCAGAGGAGGAAATGTAAGCTTTGAACAGACTAAATGCATTGTAATTAGAGATTCAGTGTGCTGATTGGAGCATTCACAAGAAGAGTCTAACATGAAGAGCAGGAATTGTTGACACATGGGGTAAGATCAAAATTTCTGGTGGTGTTACAAACTTCTCACAGCCCCACAAAAAAATCCAGAATTTTCTTTATGGAATTATTAATATAGATAATTTTGGAAAAGATACCATCATCCACTCAAATCCTGAGCATAGTTGTGCTTTGGGAAGTATTGATGTAGTACGGCTTCTGTAGTAGGCCCATGTTCCTTGTTCTCTCTGGGCATAGTTGGACCCCTAAAATGGTTGAGGCCAGGGAAATCTTGGTTCAGTTAAGAACTATCCAGCTTCCCATTTGGCTTCCTGTGAATCTAGGTGCTTTCAATGACCCTGTGAGTCACAGGGCCCATTATGACTCCTCTGACAAGCCTGGTAAAGTGGATAGTATCATGTTAGGACCCTATGCAAAAAGAAAAAGAGAGACAGAGAGAGGAAGGAAGGAAGGAAGGAAGGAAGGAAGGAAGGAAGGAAGGAAGGAAGAAAGAAAGAAAGAAAGAAAGAAAGAAAGAAAGAAAGAAAGAAAGAAAGAAAGAAAGAGATCATATGGTGATATAGGAAGCTCAAGAGCAGGGAGTAGTGAGGCTTGATCTTTTATAACAACCTACTTTTGAGGGAACTAAAAGGCATCCCATGAAAATATGTAAATCCTTTCTGAAAGCCTTTCTCCCATTACTACTACAATCTACTACAATCACCACACTGGGGCTCAATCTTCTAACACAAGACTCCCTAAGAGAAAAAACTCACATCAGAAACAAACCAGAGCAGAAAATAACCTGGACCAAATGGCTAGAAATCCAAGAGCTCTCAGAGAGATGCTGGAAGTGAAGAAATCATAGTGCAGCTACTAATGACCAAGTTAGGGCTGTAAGTTAGAAGTGAAGCAGAGGGAAGTTTGTAGGAGCCAAAGAAATCAAAATTTAATGTTGGGGAGGTCTGAAGAGGGAAAGAGAAAAATCAGTCATGAGACCTGGAAAACCAACAAGGAACAGCTGAGGAGCTGAGGGAAGTACAGCTTGAGCATTGGTGGAGACAGGCTCTGATGGAGGGGAGTAGAAGTGATCAGGAAGCAAGAACATCAAGACCCATCCTAGAATGCAGATGTGTAGGGGGGACAAAAACAATGCTTTCAGTGCAAGGACAGGAGAGCTCAGGATTCCATGAAGCCAACAGGAAACAAAGATACTTTTCCTCATGGGTTAAACAGGTACCTGACATCAGGTGCAAGCATGCACACAAACCGAATGCTGAGTCCAGATTTTAAAATTAAAATGTGAGGCATGCTACCATTGTTTTGAAGACATTCAAAGATAACTCATGACTCCAGAGGAATTATGTGCAAAGAGGAGATATATTCCCATAAACCAGTGCTTCTCAACCTTCCTAATGCTTCAGCCCTTTAATACATTTCCTCATGTTGTGGTGATGCCCAACCATAAGATTGTTTTGTGGCTACTACATAACTGTAATTTTGTTATTGTTATGAATAATAATGTAAATATCTGTGTTTTATGATGGTCTTAGATGACCCCTGTGAAAAGATGGTTTGAACCTCCCCCCCCAAAGGGGTCACAACCCATAGGTTGTTTATGTGCCATAAACAGTGGCAGTATTTCAGGAAGGAAGCATGTTGCCACATCATGAATAGATGCTCTGATCTGGAGGGAAGTCACATCTACCCTGAGAGTGTTGGCAACAGAAAATAGAACTAGAAAGTTCTCCTACATTCCACCTTAGTGCTCTAAGCTCCTTAAGCCTTTTTAAATTAGAGGCTCTTCTGTGTAAAGTCCTTGGTGGACACCTTCATGTCTCATGGTTAGACATAGGCAGCTGAGAAGTGAGGGAATGCCTCTGGGCACAACCAGGGCACTGGCAAACAAAGCAGGCAGATTATCAGCTGAGGCACGGGCTCCCTCAGGCTCTTTGCTCTCATTATTTGTATCTGACATGGGGTGGTGCACAAAAGAAAAACACTTAAAGATGTTGCTGGAACAACTGGAGCCTCTTGGGAAGAATAGATATGAGTGTATTGATCAAGCTTCAGTGTAATTGATGGATGTCATGTGTGTCATTTCCAAAATCGAAATTTATTTGTATAGCTTGTGAATATAAAAATGCTACTTAAAAGATCCATCTTGTCTTCTAAAAATCAAACTACTAGACTTCTAAACACTAGTTTTAAAACTCCAGGGGAAAAAAATTGATAAAATGCTGTCTGATGTAATCTAAACTACTATGGCAAATAAATTACAAACCTTCTGTCAAGGAATACTTTATTTTTAAAATACACAAAATGTTTTCATAGCAGTGGAGTCTCTCCCCCGAGAGAGACATATTCAAGGGGTATGTAAATTGAATGCTGACTGTTTCAACACGTGTAGTAGCTACAAGAAAAACTGTGTATTAAGATACAGCTATTTGGGTATGTTTGCACCACTTCTTACATAGAATTTCAGGAAATGTTTCTAAGATATGTGTATTTTCTATTGGGAATCTTGGTAAGTCAACTTGCATTTCTTGTGCTTTGTCTGCAGGGAGAAGCCACTGTGGTTTCCTGTCATCCATCTGAACAATACTGTTACAAAGCTTTGTTGCCGTGTGTCATGGTCAGCTCCTCCTTTTCTTCTGCAGAGGAGCTGTGCAGAATTCTTCCCGCTGATATTGGTAATGATCAGGTTTCCCTTGGTCTTCAAATGATGGCTAGCTGTTAGTTCCATCCCACCACAACATGAGCAATCAGAAGATAGCACATCCCAACGGTGCAGGACATAAGCATCATAGGGAAGCCCAACCTGAAAAACAGAGAGACAGTTATGGCCGCTGGCCTCTGGAGAGAAAGAACTAAGAGATACAGGCTCTTAATATGTTATGCTATTGTAAAAGAATATGACTCCAGGATCTTTATGTAAGGAAAGATTGATCTTTCATTCAGTTGTAAACAGTTTTGCCATAAATCATGCGGCTAGGTCCTGGAAACCTGACTGGAGTGGTGAGGGACTGAAGAAAGGACAGACGTATAGACACACATACCGAAATGCTGTGATCGTGTGAGCCACGGACTCTGCTCCACCAGCAGTGGCCCAGAAACCCAGTGTGTTTATTTCATACATCTGAATATAGGAGACAGGCTTATTGTATGCAAGTGAACATGGATGCAGGTTTATTGTATGCAAGTGAACGTGGATACAGGTTTATTGTATGC
>CAJQZJ010033026.1:6202869-6260955 GCA_907164525.1 Lophiomys imhausi | reverse complement strand
GATGCAGGTTTATTGTGTGCAAGTGAACGTGGATACAGGTTTATTGTGTGCAATTGAACAAGGAAGTGGTTTCAGCTAGACTCGGTAGAAGTCTCCTGAATGCAGTCTAAGAATTGATGGAGCTGTAATTTTTTTTAAACTTATTTCTGCAGTTCCTTAAAATCTTTATAGTTTTAACCTCTAACTCTGGATCTCTAGATTCTTTGCATCCCATGTTTTACACCCAAAGCACAGAGTTGCACTTGCACTCCCCCCTTTACTTATTTTCAAGCTTTGTCTGAGAGCGTTTCCTCATCTGACTAATGTGAGTTCCCTGTAGTCAGGTGTTCCTGCTTGGGCATCACTTTCTCTGATGTGTCACTGGGGCAATGGGGAATGAAAAAAGAATAGACACAGAGACACTTACAGATGAGGTGGGCTATGTGCTCTGATGGAGACACACCCTCACTTCTCTGGAAACTCAGTGTGTTTATTTTATATATCTAAGTCAGTGAGGCAGGCTTCTGTACACAGCTGAATGGGGAGGCAGGGTTGCTGTATACAGTTGAACAAGGAGGCAGGAGGTCTCTATAGGGAGCAATCTCAGGCTGTAAACATCCTGAGGAAGCTGTGATCTACATTTTCTTCACACACTATCAACAGCTACACATGACTAGGAGAAGGTTTTGCCATTTCCCTAGGCCTGATCCAGGAAAAAATCTTGTCATTCCCATGAGTCTGGGGCATTAGGCTGTGTTCATTTCAACAATACTCATTCACTCAAGGCTTCACCTACTCCCCACATATTTTACACAGTGCCACTGTATGAATCTCTGGGATAGCACTTGTCTAGCATGTGTGAGGATATGGAGGTTCAATTTCTATCATTCTTCTCCTTCCAAAAGGAATCTCTGGATGTTTCCTTCAGCTGTGTCAAGTTGCACTTATCGTTCTCTAGACTCCCAAAGGAAGTAATATTTTCATTAACTCCTAAAGTTTCTCTCACTTTAATCAAGGGGAGATTGGAAGGTAGGATTGGGAGATAAAGCCATCACTTGTCTGAAGAAAGTAACAACAGCATAGTTTTCATCTACATTTGGTGAGGCTTATATGAGAAGTGTGAGCAGGTATACAACTATTTATGAAGGGTATTATGAGGAAGTCATGAGTTCACAGATTATATGAAATCGATAAACCCCTGTAGAATAGAGTGTGACCACACAACAAGCCCTCAATGAATGTTAGCCATTGCCCATGCTGCTCCATGCAGACATCTGCACCATGTAGAAAGAAATATGGCTAATTAAGTTACTTAACCAGTGTTTATATTATCATTTATTGGTTCGGCAGCAGTCAGTCCTTAAGCCACCATTATAAATGAGCACGCAGAGACACCACATGGATTTTTACAAGCCTAGGCCTGAGTTGTGCAATCTTGGCCCATCTAAACTAGCTCTTAATTCTATTGCCCAAATATGACCCAATATATACATACATCCCCTTGGACTGCTATTCTCTACACTATGTAGATGTTCCTGGCCATGTGGAGTGAGGTTCTTTTTTCTAACCCATGGTGAGTGTTGTCCTCCTTCCTGCTCCTGGCTGGAATGCTTTAATCCTCTGTCTAAAGTGCAGGCTTCCTGTTCTAAACTCAGGAAGTCCTACCTTTCTCTGTCTTTGCCCAATCGCAGGCCTCAGCATTTATTTAACCAATCAGAATCAATTAAGTAACAGACAGCAAACAGGACCAATTAACATTTAGAATGCTTAACACTACCCTATCCGCACTTTAGGGACTTCAACTCTTCAATATGGCGACAAGCCTTAGCTGCTCTCTCTTGCCCCTTTATACATTCAAAACCAGTACAGTTGGGCAACTCTTATACATTAAGAGTTGGCAGCTTAGGCCATGTACTTCCTATAAAATCAGATATATTTATCCCTCTCAGGTCTCTGAGGTGGTTGAAGAACAGATAGCTAGAGTCTCATAATTAAATTTTGAGTTGTTTAGGAGTCAAGAGAGTGTTATAGATCTAAGAAGATACTTTTAAAATTGTGTTGCAAGTTAGTATGAATGTTGAGTCAGATATAGAACTTTAAACTCATGGAGATGTTTAGATAGTAGAATGTTAAAGTCAGGTACCAAATACATACAGACTGGTCATTGGGAATGTACGTTAAGCCATATAACCCCATAACTGTGGCCTAATTACCTCTGTTGTACTGTATTGTATTTATTATTATAAGAGAAAGAGCCATTTGTTGGACTGAAAGGGGAAACTGTAGGGGGAAATAAGATATACCTTAAACTTAAAAGAAAAAAAAGGGGAAGAGGATGGGGGGTTGAGGGTGGAAGGGTGGGACTGGAGGGGGAATAGGGAAGGGACTGCAATTGAGATGTAACTTGAAGAAATAAAAAGTAAAGGAAAAAAAAGAGTTGGCAGCTTTATCTGTAGCTTGGTCCTTAAGGATCACAACTGACCCTGAGGCTGTTGGACCCTGGGCGTCCCCAGAGGTCCTGACCCCCAGAGACCACCAGAGACTGAGGTTCATTGCATTATGCAAGAGGATTTTTATTAAGCCAATGCGCCGGGGTTCAACTGCCTTCAGGAAGGAAAGTGAATGTGAATAACAGTTTTCAGGCAGTTTTTAAGCAAAAAAAAAAAAAAAAAAAAAAAGCCACAAACAGGTGGGTACATAAAGGAAACAATGTAGTTAACTTTTAGCCTGCTAGGTGATAACCGCAGGTGGGGATAGGGGAAGGGGCACATTCCAGTCAGCTATATAAATTTAACCTTTAGCTTGCCAGGGTGTGACCATTGTCTTTGGTTAGATAGTCCCGGGGACTGAGTTCTGTGGAATGTCCCCAGGGGTCATGAGGTCAGGTTCTCATGAACGGAGGAGAAGGCCTCCCTAGGGAGGGGGAGTGGTATTTACTATTTTATTATTTTTTACAGCCTTACAAGGCAACACTTCCTAGATTTCACCTTAATGATGTTGATCTCTTATGAGGCTTAGCTGACTTCTCAGCCCCACCGCATCCCTTGTCCCAATGAAGCAAGAACATTTCACTTCCAAATTACATTATTTACTTTTATTTTTTTATGTATATGGGTGTGTTGACTGTATGAATGCTGTGCAGCACATGCATGCAATGCCCACGGAGACAAGACAGAGCATAGGAGCCTCTGAAATTAAGAGTTACAGATGGTTGATAGCTGTCAGGTAGGTACTGTGAACCAAAGAACCACAAGTGCTCCTAACCAATGAGCCATCTCTCCAGCCCCTTTCATGGGTTCTTAATTCAAATACATAGCACACAAACAGACATGATGGAGTCTGCTTCTCTGTAAAATTTCAAAACCCATGTCTCTGTTTCCAGCATTGCTCCCACAGAACAGCCCACTGAGTACTGAGTGCTCAGTGAATTTTCCAGTCCAATGTTCCAAATGTTTCCCCAACCTTCCCCCAAACAACAGTCTGGTCTGTCAGCAGAATACTCCACTCAATTTCTGGTTTTTGTTTTCCTTCGGTTCTTGTTTGCTCTATGCTGGGATAGAGCATCACATGCCAAGTAACTTGAGAAGGAAAGGGTTTATTTTATCTCACCAGTTATAACCCACCATGGAGACATGCATCAGGAACTCAAGGCAGATGAATGAAGCAGAGACAATGGAGGAAAGTTGCTTATTGGTTAATTTAACTGTCTTTTAAAATAAAGTTTAGAACCACTGGTTTAGGAAAGGTGCTGCCCACATTGAGCCAAGTCCTCTTACATCAATTAGTGTGAAAGTATGATTTTCTACACCCACCCATTCTCTGAATAATGACATGGAGACCTTTTAATTTTATTAAAGGCTTTAGGCACCATAGTTGGGCAGATACTCAGCTATTCTAACTGGCAATTCTGGCCTGGCCTATATCCCAGGGACACGGCCCATTACATGCCCTCTTAGTCTGACTCTGGTACCTCCTTGTTCATCTGTGTCCTCATGGTGACCCTCCTCTTTCTGGTGACCTCACACCCCCTCATTGGGATCAGAAGTCCTGCCTTTCCCTCTGCTGTCCAGACATTGGCTGGTCAGTTCTGTATTAACCAATCAGAAGGTGATGGAGAACAATGTTTACAACACACCAAGATAGGAGATA
This sequence comes from Lophiomys imhausi, assembly GCA_907164525.1. Lineage (NCBI taxonomy): Eukaryota > Metazoa > Chordata > Mammalia > Rodentia > Muridae > Lophiomys > Lophiomys imhausi. The sequence continues at coordinate 6,256,827 of CAJQZJ010033026.1, read as the reverse complement.
CTTCAAGACAATGACAGTGTTCAGACTGTAACCAGATCTCTGGTCACAGACATCAGCATTTGTATACACAGTGCACAAAAACATCCTCCAACAAATTAGTAATTAAAAAAATCCTCCACCACCCCATCCCTTGACATGTCCACAGGCCAATCTAATGGAGACAATTCTTCATTTGAAGTATGCCTTTCCTTTCCCAGGTGTCTCTAGTTTGTGTCAAGTTGACAACAAAAACTAACCAGTATAGACAGGAACATGAAATGCTTTTGACAAGGGAAAATTTAACTACATGACACATAGAAGTCTGTTGGAAAATAGAATGCAATTATGTTATTCTAAAAAAGTATAGAACAGACTTTTGGTTCTGAAGCAAGATGAAAACAATGCATTTCTTCCAAACGTCCCCTCATCCCAGCATGGCCAAGAATGCTGAGCATTCTATAAAACCAATGAAAGAGGACCCTAACAGTCAAAAGAAGCTGAACAGCAGGGCAACTGAGAAGCTTGAAAAACCATGGCATGGCAGTAGTTGCCTTTACCCATCCTCTAAGTATCCCTGTAGAAAGTTGACTCATGGGAAACTCAATGGACAGTAGATTCCCAAAAGAAAAGGGGCCCCACAAAAGCCTACTCTACCCAACTGAGTAAAGGGCGCAAGTATAGGTGGGCAGAAATCTTGTAAGTAGTAACTGCTGAGATACAGGGAAATACTACAGGGAAGTTTTATTAATAAAATCTTCATTAGAACTTTTTGGCAAAGGCCACAAAGAGAGTGAGGACTTCTACCTCTCCTGGTGGTGCTGAATTATCTTCCCAGAGAGTCAGTGGAGAAACATGGGGAGCCTAGACTTTCATTTAGTTGCAAAGAGGCCTATGGCTTCCCAGCCAGGTGACTAGAGTGGGGAACAAGCAGCTTCTTTCTTCACAACCTGCCATCTGTAGTAAGGCCATGCTCCCACAAGGTTGACAGAGTAATAGGGATTGCCTCCAGAGAAAAACCATGCTTCCCTCCACCTGGTGGAGATGCTGGGGAGAGGGTAGAATGATCCCACTTAGCAGTAAAATGTCCTAGGATGAGTAGAGGTCTAGCAGGAAATGTGGACTTCAAATGCACCTGCATCATCCCCATCATGAATATATATGTATGATACATACACACATATAGCATACATATATATCACAGAATCCATGCACAAGGCCCTGGATTCAATCTTGAGCTCTAAAAAGAAAAAAAAAAACAGAAATGAAATTAAAATATCATTACTTTGTCTGATGTGATTCTCAAAGAATATACAGGGATATTTAGGACAACTGTAAACGTGAGCACCAGGAGACTTAAGGGAAGCTAGGTTTTCACATGCCCAAGGGCTGTGAGACAGCAGGAACAAGTGTTATGTGAGTATCACCTGCTGGCAGTATATACCAAGTATGCAAGAAGAAGCACTGGAGTACTCTAAGAAATGCCATGAAACCCACCAGAAGACAGTTAAAAAAAAAAAACCTAAAAGAAACTAAAAGGAAAATCAGTAGAAAAATAAAATAGCACATATGAGCACTACCAATCACTAACTGCATTAAGTGTGAAAAGCCTAAATATGCTCATGAAAAACATGGAGAATAGAGTGGCATTTAAAAGCCCTACATTCTCTCTATATGAAATTCACTTCAACTATAATGGCATGGATTGACTGAAAATAAGAGGATCTAGAAGAGTAAGCATGCAAACATTAACAAGAAGGAAAAGAGTGGCTATATTCATATCACATAAACTGTAATTAGAGTAAAGAAAATTTAGCAATGAATGCACAGAAATTGTGACTAAAAGCTCCACACCAGTTAAACTCACTCCAAAGATAATAAAGTACTTCATGTCAGTGCTTACACAGCAACCCTTGCTTTCTGCTTTAGCTATGCTTCACAAAGCAGAGAGGAATGACGTATACTGATGTAGTGCCCTCCCTACCAGGAGTAGTTCTAAATAAGCATTTTGAAAACAGAAGACATGGAAATACAGAAGACAGATACTGACAAAACCAACAGGTGAGAATGGGAAATATGTCCATGCATTACAGGATGCCAAACCTTCATTATAAGTGACTATGTCACTCTTCCTTCACATTACCAGCACAACTCTCAAGAAATCAAACAAGACTATATCATGTAGTATTGCCCAAAAGCTGGGCATTACTGGTATTATATATATAGCACATTTTACACAGTAAAAGCAGGCTGTATATTCTTTTCCGCATCCACAAAGAATTTACCAATATATATAATATCCTAAGCCATAAAATAAACCTCTCAAGATTTAAAATAATCACTACAATACAGAATTTTTGACTATATACAATTAAATAGCAGAAAAGTTTTTTTTTTAATGTTCAGGTAATCAAAGATCATGCTTCAAAATATTCCTCGTGTATAAGATATTTACAGAGAAAGGAATTAAATATACAGAACTGAATGAAAATACTACATGTCATAGACTGAGAGGGAGTTTATAGAACTGAATGTTCATGTTTTTAAACTTTCAAATCTTCAATGTAACATTCTTATTTAAAGAAATAGAAAGAACTGAAAAACAAACCCAAACCAAGCAGAAGGAAATAATAAGGAAAACAGAAAAATAGTATAGAACCAGTGCAACCAAGAGTTGACATTGAAAATGCATCAATAAAACTGGACAATGCCCAAAGCCTGACAAAGGACAAAAAGAGCAGACATGAATGGCCATGGTTAGTAGATCAGTGAAAGCTCCACATGCCCTGAACCATTGAAAGGGCAACTCTGCAAACTGTACACGCAATGGAAGGGTGAAGATAAGATCACACTTTATCTTTTTTTTTTAATTGAGTTGTTAGTTAGGAATCTTCAAAACAGCAAGACAAAACTGCCACAGATCAGATTATTTAATCAGTAAATTCCATGCAACATTTAAAAATACAAATTCTACAAATATATTTCCAGAAAACATGAAAGGGAATAAAACTTTTCGACTCGCTTGTGAGTGGTCAGGTTATGAAAGCCACCACCAATGTAACTACCAAAGCAAAATGCCAACACAAAATGGACTTCATGACTTTTTTGTGGCTTTTTTGTTTCATTTTGTTTTGCTCTGTTTTGTTTTTTGTTTGGGATTTTTTTTTAATTTTGTTTTTTTTGTTTGTTTTGACTTTTTGTTTTTGTTTTTTGGAGGAGGGGGAGGAATGGGGAGAGGCAGAGAGACAGAGAGAGGAAGAGCTTGATGATGTTCTGTAAGTAGATAGGGAGTATCTAGGAGGAGTCGAGGGAGGGCAGAAAATGTGATAAAGTAAATTGAATGAAAAAGTGTTTTAAATAAAATATTTTCTAAAAGACATGTGATGAAAACAGGAGGAATAAGACTCCTCTTGTTAGCAGATAATGTATTAATTTATTCAGAAAAATCTGATGAAACCTACAGAACAATCAAAGAACAAACAAAAAACAAATTATAAAAATAATCAGGAAAACAATGAATTTAGTAGAACTACATCACAAAATCAAATGTAATTTTTCTAGGTATGACCAATGAACACATGGAAATTGAAATTCAAAGCTCAATACCAGTTAAGATCACTCCAAAGAATATTAAGGCCGCAATGGCAGTACAGCTCTATTTAGTACTATAGTTCTATAATATTACTTGAAATAAGATACAGTTATTCCTTCAACATTATTCTGTTTGCTCAAATTTTCTTTGGCTCTCTGGATTCTTTTGTCTATCCACATGAATTTTGATGGGAATTGCATTGAATATGTAGATTTCTTCGGGTTGAAAAGCCATTTTCAATATATTAATTTTCTCAGTCCATGAGCATTATCTTAGTTAGGGTTACTATTGCTGTGGTGAAACACTGTGACCAAAGAAACTTGGGGAAGAGAAAGTTTATTCAGCTTACACTTCCACAGCACTGTTTATCATTAAAAGAAGTCAGAACAGGAACTCAAACAGGGCAGGATCTTGGAGGTAGAAGCTGATGCAGAAGTCACAGAAGCGTGCTGCTTACTCGCTTGTTCCCCGTGGCTTGCTCAGCTTGCTTTCTTATAGAACCCAGAACCACCAGCCCAAGATGGCAGCACCCACAATAGGCTAGACCCTCCTCCATCAATCACCATTTAAGAAAATGCCTTACAGCTGGATCCTATGGAGGAATTTTCTCAGTTGAGGTTCCCTCCTTTCAGGTGACTCTAGTTTGTGCCAAGTAGTCATAAGACTAGCCAGCTCAAGCATACGAGAGCTTTCCGTCTTCTCTGTCTTCTTCGGTGTTTAAAAACTTTCATTGAAGCGTTCCTTCATCTCTTTGTTTAAATTTATAACATGGTAACTTTTCTTAGACAATCATAAAACCAGCCATGCTTCTGGTTTGTCAATGCATTTGTTATTAGTAGATAAGAAGGCTTTGCATTTTATATGTCAATTTCATATACTGTCACTTTGCTGAAACTATCGTTAAGATCTAAGCTTTCTTATGGAGTCCCTCTTTAGGGTCTCTTGTGTAAATAGTTATATCACCTGCAATCAGAGACTACAGACATCTTTCTTTCTATCCCTTTTATATCTTTTGCTTGTGGTTCTCTTCTAGACATCAAGTCTTATATTGAATAAGAGTGGAGAGAGTGGATCCTATGTCCTATGCCTGATGTTTGTGTGAACTCTTTCTGTTATTCTCCATTTAGTATGGCAGTTATGGCAGGTTTGTCATACATAGCCTTTATTATGTGGAGATATGTTCCCTTCATCGCTAACCTCAACATTACTTTGATCATAAAGGGATGTTGAATTTTGTCAAAGGCCATTTCTGTATCTACTAAGGTGATCCTGTGTGATTTCTACACAAAACAATGAATTACATTTACTGTTTTGCATATGTTGAACCATCCTGTGAACCTGTAATAAAGACAATTTGATCATGGCAAATAATTTTATTTGTTATTGAAGCTGGAGCAGAATAGTAGTTGACCCAAATAAGCCCACACAGGTACATTCACCTGATATTTGACAGCAATGTTAAAAAAAATTTAGAAAGACAATCTCTTTACTGTATAGTCTTGGGAAAACTAAATATCCAAATACAGAAGAATGAAAACAGACCCTTTCTTTTACCCTGTACTAAAGCAATCCCAATTGGATCAAAGGCCTTAGTATAAGACCTAAAACATGGAAACTGTTAGAGCAAATCATTTCAAGATTAAGAATAGGCAAGGACTTTCTGAGTAGAACTCCAGTCACTTGGGAAACAATGACAGTAGTTTATAACAGGGACCTTGGTGATCTGAGTGGTACATGCCCCTCCTTGGATTGTAGCTCTGCTTTGGAAAGGTAGAGAACCTTTAAAAGGTGGAGAAAGTGGGTCACAAGGAGCAGGTCTTGAACTTTATAGACTGACTTCACTTTCAGATTACTGACTTAGTATGACCAGAGGAGTCATGCTCCTGCCACCGTGCCTTCCCAAGTATGATGGGCTGCATTCCTGCTTAAGCTGACGTCAATACTTTCTCATCTATGTTTTTTTCTTCTCAAGTATATGGTCACAACAACCAGAAAAGTAACTAATACTGATGAAATTAAAAGGCTTCTGCACAATAATTAAAACAACTAATTGAAGAGACAGCTTACAGAATGTGAGGAAAATCTTTACTAGCTATAAGTCTGAGAGAGTACTAATATCTATCATATATAAAAACTCAAAAAAACCAAGATATCTAACAACCCAGACAATAAATTGGCTAATAAAATGGACAGTTCTAAAAAGGTAAAATGCAAATGGCCAATAAATATACAGAAAATGTCTAACATCACTAGTCACAAAAGAAATTCACATCAAAACTACATTGAAGTTTGATCTCACCAAGTCAGAATGAAAGTCATTAAGAAAATAACAAATGCTGGCGAGGATGTGGATAAAAGGGAGCCCTGTTAAATACTGCTGGTGGGAGTGTGAACTAGTCCAACTACTATGGAAATCAGTATGGAGATCTCACAAAACACTAGGCTAAATCTATCATAGTACCTAGCCATACTCCACTCCTTGGTATTTACCGAAAAGAGTCAAAACAAACATATTGCAAAGATACTTACACATCAATAATGAAGCATTCGTCATACAACTAAGCCATGGAACTGATATAGGTGTCCAACATCAGAGGAATGGGTAAAGAAAATGTTTTATATATACAGGATGGAATTTTTTCAGTCACAAAAAAGAACTAAATACATGCAAGTGGAGAAAATCATATTGAGCAAACTGTCAATCTCAGAAAGACAAATCACCTTTTCTCTCATGTCTGGATCATAGATTTCATAAAAGCATAAAATCATGTATGTATATATGACATGAAAATAGAAGTGAAGCTGCTAAAGAAACAAAGGGACTCACATGAGTGATGAGGAAAAGAAAAAGGAAGGGAAGGACATATGGGGGGTCTGCTTAGTACACAGCATATAATCATTGAAGATATCTATATCCCACAGCACTGTGTAAAATGAATACATATAATAAAATTTTAAATAATGATGAGAGGATAAGGATGGTGAAGGAACAACTTAGGTCTGAACTTAAATCTTTGACAACACATATATGCAGCAAAATATAAAATGGCAATGGATAAAACCAAAGAAAATAATTGGAACACTTAGAATATTCACAAAAGGAATATATAATATATTCATAATGTTAAGTCCTAAATTAAATATAAGCTTAAAAACAATTCCTATCAAATTAGGAATAAGATTTTTTCCTTGATATAGACAAAGTTATCTTAAAATTTACACTTCTTTATTGAATTTCATTTTCACATGCTTAATTGTGTTTGTCATTCGTTCAGCCTTATGTTTATATTTCTTTGGGCATCATTAAAGCTTTTGTTTATTTTCTTTAAATTCCTTGAGTTATTTGTTACAGAATATATCATCACATTGTGAACCCCAAGATTATAAACTGTAAAAACCTGTTTCTAAATGTGGGGTGGACATCCTGGCCCAAATCTGGAAGGTGTAGAAGGCCTGAGTGAGTGGGGTTCCACAAAGGAGGCCTGAGCAGTTTGGGTGACACTTGGTCTCAGGGTTGAGGTGAGCACTGGAGGTTTAGGGTTAAAATGTTATAGTTTTCTTTTACATTTATACCCATGACCAATAAAATTTTGTGTTAAGTGAAGGAGCTTGAGTAGACAAAGGAGACTGCAGAGTGCCCTGCACAGCAGCTGGGAGGCAGAAGCTATTTCTAGGGACAGAGATGAAGTTCGTTTAGTTCCTGGAAAGCTGAAGGGCCTCCTTGAAGAGAGGTCTGCTGAATCAGAAACTGAAAAGATATCCTGTGTCTATATAACAAGACAGAATCTGGGACAGGGGATCCAAGGAGACATTTAATAATCACTGAGGTTAAGGATAACCAACCATTCCATGCCAGTGCCAGTATGATCAATTAGTTTCAAGTAAGGAACCGAGCTAGTAGGAAGAGAGGATAGCAGAGGGAAAAGGATAAATATCAGCTATAATCTTTTATATAAGTGGTTTAGGTTAGCATAAAAAGTAATGGATTTCAATGTGTCAATTATACTTTGTTCCTATTCAGCTCTAGTTCTTAAATTCTAGCTTCCCCATATGCTTTGGGTTATGATATTGTTGAACCCGCCAGGGGGGTCCCCGAATCCTGACGCCCAGAGACCACCAATGCCCCTGATTCGCTGTAATAGACAAGAGGCTTATTTAAGCTGGCGCACCAGGGTTTGACTCCCCCATAGAGGTATGAACCCTGTAAAACGGCTCTCGGGCCCTTTAAATACACAAGTGGCTACAAAAAGGTGGGTGCACCAAGGAGTAGTTTTTTTTTAGCCCACCAGGCAACAGCCACAGGTGGTGACAAAGGAACAAAGAGTATGTTAAGTTAGGTGGTGACGTAAGTGGGGAGTGTACACGAGGGATCCGAGGGGAGTCTGAACAAACCAGCCAGCTATGTAAGCTTTGATATTTTCAAGGATTGAGTTCTGTGGAAGGTTTCCAGGAGGAGTGAGGTCAGGATCTCACCATAGAGGAGAAGGCCATGTATTCATTAATTTTTACAGTCTTACAATATGACACCAAAGAAAAATGCACACAAAGATAATTGCATACAGAGTGAGATTCTAGAAAACCTTAACCTACAAAGATGCACATTGGTAGGTTTCTATGACTGTAAAATATGTCTTTCCAGACTAGGAGCTAAACTAGTCCACACTGAAGGCCAAGTCTAGCTCACCACTTGTTTTGTAAAGTTTCATGGGAAATTTTGCCATATAATCAACACAAAATCTCAGTGGAATGACATATACCATTTTTTTTCTAAATCTTTGGAATCTCTGTGGAGTCCTTCGGCCCACACACTTGCCTAGTCTTGCATTTCAGGACTCCAGAGGGGCCCCTCTCCAGCATAGGGTTTGCTCAGGCAGGCCCACAGCTGTAGGTGGTCTCAGAAAGTGCTGGACCAGATGCAACTTTCAGAGTATGAAAAGTGACTTTTTTTTTGAAAAAAAAAAGTGGGTCTGACAAAAATGTGAGGCATACATACTGTAGGGAGTTAGCTTAATTTAGATTTAGTAAATATCTGATACAGTCTCTTAATTAGGGACATGAAGATCAACTTGGCTGTGAGCGATTTAGCTTATCAGCTTGTGGAAAAACAAGGATGAAGTCAGGTGAAAAAAGGAAACAAACAGGAGACTTAATGGGCTGAAAAACAAGGTTGAAGTCAGGAAAACAATAAAGACTTAATGGACTTAAGAAACAAAGTATTTGGCCTGACATTGTTTTCAGCTGCTAAGTGGGTGGAACCCAAATTAAGCTGAAACAGAGTTCCTCCTATTTAAGGACAGTGCATGGAGCCCCATCCAAGAGGCCCCATGCAAGAGAGCTCAGAGAGTCCTGCTGGAGAAAATGCTGTTGAACTGATGGCCAGATTTCCCTAAGGCAGAAAGAAGCTGGTGAGCAAAGAAAGCCTCAGCAAGACAGCAAAAGGCCAAGGACTAAACCCTATGCCTCAGCTTTTGCCTAGAGGGGTTTGACCTGTCCAAACTGCTGGCTTTAAGGACTGAGCAGAGTTGCTGATGCAGTCTCCCAGAGAGAAGAAAGCATCAAGCCTTATTTAAGGTGAGACTGCAATAACCAATTTACCCTGACGAACCTGCATCTGAGATATTCCAGAAAAAGGACTGTTAAGTGTGTCAAGGGTCTACCACAGAGACTGTGTTCCTGACGACTGAGGACCTGCCCCAGAGACTGTATCCTTCTAAAAGGTTAGGAAAATAGTTATCAATAGGTTAGTGGTTAGGTTAAAGGGATTGTAGGAATTTATAGGGTTAATAGTTAAGAACTTTATGGTATTTGTTATAGATGAATATTGTTAATAAATAAATACTTAATAATAATATTTTAAAATTAGGTTATAACATATGCAGCTGACTGGAGCTTGGGATCCATTGTATGTTTCTGCCAGGCCAGTGGGGGTAAAAAATCCTCTTTGCTAATATTTGTTATTTATGCTCCTTGGGCAACCGGATGGCCATGGTAGTGGAGCTCTTTACATAGCAGCTTCCTCTATCCTTCAGGCAGCACCTCCTGGGATGCCTCTGCCTGGGGCTGGTGCTTTCTGCTGTCCTTCCAAGCCAAGGAACTCCACTGATGTTTCAAAGAGTCACACCCTTCCTGGCTGGGAGCCAGAAACAATGACTTCCTGTCCTGCTGGGCGTGCACACATAATACAGTTCATGATGTTCCAAGTTCACCTGGAGCTTCACATTCTAGCAGACTCATTTAATCTTGCTCCCCAGGGCTTTCTGAAAGGAGATACCTCTCTACCAAAGAGCTTAGGAAAAGAACATTTGCTCAGCCTTCAGCAAGACATCATGTTTTTCTTTCTCCATGGGGTTCTTTTCTAACTCTTCTGGGCCCAGCCACCTCACCGCACTGCCCTACACAAGACAAAAACACTTGAATGTCCGAAGTGCGAATCAAGATGCAAAATGTCAGGTGAAGCCTGAGACAGGCGTGTGTTGTGCGTACTATTTAGTTTCATGTTAAAAAACAAAACGTCTGAACTTCGTGCTGTGGCTTCTAGGCAGTTGGAAAGCAAAAGGCAGGGAGGAGATGCTTTACTGGGGCTTAACTCAGGCCTGTATTCAACAGGAAATCTTTGCTAATAAAGCTTCCTTCCTGAAGCTTAGACTGAAACATTCTATTGTTTCTTTTCCAATAGACAACTTGTCTATTGTTCAAAAAAGAAAAGAAAAGAAAAAAATATTTGACGTTGCCTTTCAGCAAAGGTGATCCTGTTAATTTTTCTTCCAGTCCATGCTAGAGATGAACCCAAGGTTTCTCACATAAAGGAACTGCTCAGCCACTGAACCGCAGGCTGTTTTCAAGGAAGGGCAAGAATACTTTTCCTTCTGCAGGCCTGTGAAGGCTGGTCACAGGTACACATGGATTATGACCTTTCTGTAGCCTAAGAGTCCCTTGAGATCAGCCCTTCTGCCCTATGGCCTGTCCTCAGGTTGTTCTGGAAAGGGAGTCCATTCTCTAATCTGTCTCATGAGCGAGGGCTGAGAGGGCCTCCCATCCCCTGCAGGTAAAGCCTCATCATTGTGTTTCTACTACAGGCGTGGGAATGTAGGGACATAGGATGGGAGAACCCAGAGGCTTTCAGAAGAGAGAGGGTGCAATCAAAGCCCAAAAGTAGTTTTGGGGATCACAGTACCTCCCTAGCACAGAGCGCTATAACCGGCTTCCAGCAGTCATTGGCTAAGAACCAGTAAAGACATCTTAGTCTTCATGGTGAAGAGTAATGCATCAAAGGGAAGAGGACAGTGTTAGGTTCCAAACCTGGACCAAGGCTGGAGATCCCTATTTAACTAATCAAAGGTTCTCCCTGCATCCCTCAGTCCTGAAGAGTTACAGGGTCCTCCTGGTTGGCATACTCCACCCCCTAACCTAAACTCGTCAGCCCCATAGGGCTGAGATGCTCTTTCCTATACAACAATTTAGGGTCTTTTTGTACCTTTGCACCTCCTGGCTGCTGCACCTGGTTCCCCTCTGTCTCCTATCCCTTCCTCTCTTTCACCCCACATATCCCAGATCAGGTTCATATACACTCCTCGTCTCTCCCAGAGGTCCCTGCCTCCGGCTATGCTCGCCTACCTGTCTATAATAAACCTTCATCATACCTAGGAGCAGTCACGCTCCTTTCCTTCTATTGATTTTTTTTCTTTTTCATTCAGACAGAATTTGAGAGAGAAAGATACTCAAGGCTAAAATTGTAATATTTACTTCTGTTCCATTCCAGGATATGCCATCTGGGTGGCTTTTTCCCCCATGCATTTAACTGTTCATTAACTTATGAACAGACCTATATCATCTTAGCCAACAGAAGAAAGAGAAAGAGGAGGAAATTGAGAATACCGTGTGCCCTGTTATGTCTAGGAGGGGGAAAGGCTGTCCTCATTTTTTCACTGTATACCTGTAATATGCACTTCGGCCCACAACCTGTGTATGTGGTGGGGGGGGCAGCTATACCATCTGCCTCATCTCTTGGTAAGTTAAAGGCCTCCCAAGTTTATCCCCCATGCTAGGACTCTTTCCTTTTCTTTCCATGGAACCTGACTGCAGCCAGCTTATACATCTTTAAACATCCCTCTGTGTTGGGTGGGGGAGGCATCTGTACCTGCTGAGCATCCCCACTGTGCACATCCCTATTGTGTAGGGACACAAGGGCCAGGTCCAGCACACACTTGGCTACATGTGTAGGCACCACACTGAATTCTGCTCAATACTTCTGGAAGCAACTAGATCCTTCCCATATGCCTATCTTCAGACATCAGAATGTGATCTTTCTTCTTTAGACTTTTTGGAGAGTATTTTTGTCATTCAGGTTAAACAGCAACAACTTTGGCCAACTCTCCCAGCAAGCTGCTTTAATGCTATGCCTTCCTTTCTTCCTTCTTCTATGTGCTAAACTTACTTTGGACTGCATCTTCTTGGTCCTTCTTCCAGAACTTTTTCTACCAAATGCTGCCTCTCCTCCTACCTGCAGTGTGGTTCTTTTTACTGCCATCTTCTCATGGACAATAAATATCACAAAGTCTTCCCTTCTTTGATCACACACACACGCACACATGCACACACACATGCACACACACGCACACATGCACACACACAATTGTCCTTCTCTCTGTTACAATCCTTCTCAAATCCTTTCTGCCTTCATTTACATGACCCCACAAGACCCTCACAGTAAAAAATAATAATACAAAGCCAAAGTTAGAGTGAGCTTTGTGGATGTTCTCAGTGCCACCACGGGCCCTGACACAAGTCAGCCCTCAATGAAGTTCTCTACCTGGAAGCCTCAGCTTTCTGGCCATGTCCAGCATCGTGAAAGAATCAGATGACGTATCGCTAACCATGCATCAAAATTCAAATTCTAGTAGATCCTACTGAATGAATAAGTATTGCTTCTAAACCACTGTAAATAAAAAAGATTGTACATTGAGCCAGTGGCACAAGGCAGTCTGCATATTTTGTTTCAATTAGAAATGGCTAAAATGCCCAAGGCTTCATTTCATTCCTAAGTGTGATGTTAAGGACTCATTGAAGGCTGTGGTGTGACCATCTTAGGACAGAATGAGTGCTTGGCCACCCTCCAGAGCCAACATAGCAAAGCCTTGGTGTATAACTAGTGTATGATGGGTGTCTTGATGCCAACCCCTCTGGGCCTAATGTGCTTGTATTTACTGCTAAGAAATAGAAAGATATACAAAGTAGGGTACTTTCTAATCTAGTAGTTTGTAAATGCATTTGGAATGGTATATGTTACTATTTGCGTGACTATAACTATAAATTTTATTTATACTAAAATATTATTACTTCTACTACTGCTGTCTCTGTCTCTCTGTCTCTCTCTTGTGTCTGCAGTGCTGAAGGTAAAAACTAATATCTCTCATATTCTGAGTGTGCATGCTCTATCACTAGACTGTAATCCCAGATCTATCCTCCTGTTTAATTTCCTCCTATTTATTTATTCTTCTCTCATATTACATCCTGACTGCACTTTCCACTCTCTCCTTTCCCCTAGTCTCTCCCACCCATCTCCTCTTTCCCCCAGATCCACCGCCACTTCACCTTCCCTCACAAAAAAAAAAAAAAAAAAAAAGAAAGAAAGAAAAAGAAAACAGGCCTTCCGGGAACCAAATATGATATAACAAGCTACAATAAGGTCAGGCACATATTCTCACATCAAAGCTGGATGAGGCAACACAGTAGGAAGAAAAGGGCCCCAAAGGCAGCCAAACAGTCAGAGACAGCTCCCAATCCCACTGTTAGGAATCCCACAAGACCAAGCTACACAAATGTAACATATGCAGAGGATATAGGTCAGCCCATAATAAAGGCTCCACGATCTCTTTGGGCTCACATGAGTCCTCTCAGATGATTCTGTAGCCCTTGTTCCTGTGATATCCTTGATCTCTCTGGTTCCTCTAATCTTTCCCCTCTCTCCTTGTCAGGACATCCCAAGTTCTGCCTAATATTTGGCTGTGGGACTCTGAATCTGCTCCCATCAGTTGCTGGATAAAGTCTCTCTGATGATGATTGTGCTAGGTTCTGGCACCAGCATATCCTACAGGAATGATAAACTGTAGGTCAGAAGTCTTGTGACTGGAGAGGTGTCTCATTCCCTCCACTTGAGGCTTTGCTGGTTGCAGAGCATGGCCGGTTCAGCCTCCATGTCTCCCACTACTAGGAGTCACCATTACCAGTGTCACCTTCACAGATTCCATGGAGTTTCCATTGCACTAGACTTCTCCCTCGCCCTGCAAATGCTCCCCAGTTCCAGTCATCTCTCCCAGTAGTCTCTCTCTCCATCACCCCTGACCTGATCACTCCTGTTCCTATCTCCATCTGCCCCCAGTCCACCCTCAAAATATAGTCTATTTTCCCTTCCTAGGAAAATCCTTGAGTCCAACCTCAAACCTTTCTTGTTTCTTAGCCTCCCTGGATCTGTGGGTTGTAGCATGATTATCCTTTACTTTACAGATAGTATCCACTTATAAGTGAGTATATACCATGTACTCTTTCTGGGTCTGGGTTACCTCACTCAGAATAATCTTTTCTAGTTCCATACATATACCAGCAAATTTCACGATGTGAAACAAAAATCACAATGTCATTTTTTTTAACAGCTGAGTAATACTCCATTGTGTAAATGTACCACATATTTTTTTTATCCATTCTTTGGTTGAGGGACATCTAAGTTGTTTTCAATTTCTGGCTATTATAAATAAAGCTGCTATGAACATAATTGAGTAAGTATCTTTGTGGTAGGATGGAACATTGTTTGTGTATATGCCCAGGAGTGGTATGGCTGGGTCTTGAGGTAGACTGATTCCCAATCTTCTCAGAAACCACCATATTGCTTTCTAAAGTGGTTGTACAAGTTTCCATTCCCACTAGCAATGGAGGAGTGCTTCCCTTGACCCACATCCTTACCAGCATGAGCTGTTAGTTGTGTTTTTGATCTTAGCCATTGTGATGGGTGTAAGATGAAATTTCAAAGTTTAAAATTTGCATTTTGATTTTGCATTTCCCTTGATGGCTAAGGATGTTGTAAATTTCTTTAAGTGTTTCTCAGAAATTTCAGATTACTTTGACAAAAATTCTCTATTTAGATCTGTATCCCATTTTTAATTAGGTTATTTCATTTGTTGATCTCTAGTTTCTTGAGTTCTTTATTTATTTTAGATATTAGTCCTCTGTCAGATATAGAATTGGTAAAAATATTTTCCCATCTGTTTTATCATTGATGGGAATTCTACCAGAGATTCAAAGAAGAGCTAATGTCAATACTACTCAAATTACTCCACAAAATAGAAATAGAAGGAACACTGCCAAATTCATTTTATGAGATCACAGTCACCCTGATACCCAAACCACACAAAGATTCTTCTGTTTTTTTTTGTTTGTTTAATTCATTCATTTGTTTGTTTCTTTCTTTATTTATTTTTTAATTTATTTTTATTTCTTCAAGTTACAACTCAATCGCAATCCCCTCCCTACTCCCCCTACTCCCCCCTCGAGTCCCACCCTCCCACCCTCTTCCCCCTCAACCCACCCATCCCCTTCCTTTTTTTTAAGTTTAAGGTATATCTTTCCCCCCCAAAACAGCTCCCCCTTTTAGTCCAACAAATGGTTCTTTCTCTTATAACAATAAATACAATACAAAACAACAGAAATAATTAGGCCACAATTATGAGATTTATAAAGCTTAGCATATATTCCCAATGTCCAGTCCATCCGTATTTGGCACCTGACTTTAACATTCTACTATCTAACCATCTCCATGAGTTTAAAGTTCTATATCCAACTCAGCTTTCATCCTAACTTGCATCACAATTTTAAAAACATCTTCTTAGATCCAGAACACCCTCTTAATTCCTACTCAAAATTTAACTATGAGACTTTAGCTATCTAGTCTTCATCCAACTCAGAGACCTGAGAGGGATAAATATATCTGGTTATACAGGAAGTGCAGGGCCAGCAGCTTCCAAAACTAAGAAATGACATACCAGTGGGTGCCTGGACAGTTCCCATTTTCTCTCCATACATTACAGCATCAATCTTTAGCCATTTGGCCCCGTTTCTCTGACAGACATTGATTGTAAAGCAGGAATTATGAAGGACTTGCCTACCCTGACTTGGCAGAGCTAGTCTGTCTACTTACCTGCTTCCAAGTTTTGTCCTGTTTGGACAGTATTCTGTCTACAGTTGAAGCAAGGGATTTTTCTTTCCAAGAGATTCTTCCTGTTTTTAATTTGCCATTAGTGTACTGTGATCAGAGACTAACTTAAAGATGCACAGTTATTAAGTCATTAAAATTATCTTCATGGTTCAATATAAGAATTTTTGTAGCTATTCTGCAAAAGAATGTGTATTCTCAATAGAAAATAGGAAAGACTATAAGTCCACTAATTTTTTTTGCCAATATCAACTTTTTCCCCCAACATTTATTTATTTCTTCAAGTTATATCTCAATCACAGTTGCCTTCCTCCTCTCCCTCCCATCCCACCTTCCTACCCTCTTCCCCCTCAGCTTCCTATATGCTTTTTTTTTTAATTTAAGGTGTGTCTTTTTCTCCCCAACAGCTCCCCCTTTTAGTCCAATAAAAGGTTCTTTTTTATAACAATAAATACAATACAAAACAATAAGAATAATTAGGCCACAATTATGAAAATTGTAAGATATAACATACATTCCCAATGTCCAGTCTATACATATTTGGCAACTGGTATTAATATTCTATTATCTATCTATCTCAATTAGTTTAAAGTTCTATGCCTAACTCAGTTTCCATCCTAACTTGCATTACCAGCTTAAAAACATCTTCTTAGGCCTAGAACATCCTTTTAATTCCTAAACAGCTTAAATTTTAACTGTGAGACTATAATTATCTAGTCTTCAACAACATCAGAGACCTGAGAAGTATAATCAAGTTGTTAAGAGACAAGCAACATTTGCCTATCCAAATATATGGAGATAGATAGGTGGTCTTCAAAAACCTCAAGAGATCTGTAGAATATGGCATTCAAAGATGTATTCTTAACTTAAGGTTTTTTTGATATTGTGACATGTTAGCTCCTGACAGCACCCCCTATTCTACTCCAAGAGCATCGAAGAATCTCCTTTTGGAGATGATTGAATTAGTGGCAAGCTTGTCACTATGCAAGAAAAATCTGTTGCTTCAACTGTAGACAGAATACTGTCAAAAAAGACAAAACTTGGAAGCAGGTAAGTCAACAGCCTAGCTCTGCCAAAACAGGGTAGACAAGTCCTTTATAATTCCTGCTTTACAATTAATGTCTGTCAGAGAAACGGGGCAAAAGGCTGAAGATAGATGCTCTAATGTATTGAGAAAAATTGGGGACTGTCCAGGCAGCCAATTGTCTGTAATTTCTTAGTTTTCGAAGCTGCTGGCTCTGCACTTCTTGTATATTCAGATATATTTATCCTTCTCAAGTCCATTAATTTTAAGAGGTAGTATATTAAATGGGAACACTAACAACTGCCATTACCATAAAATTTCTCTGACTGAATGCATATACACATAGATGACTGAGAGTTAAAACAGATATAAAATAGATATATCATATAGATATGCATATAGACTTATTTGACTCTGTAGCCCAGCCTCGCCTTAAGCTCATGGCAATCATCCTGTTTCAGCCTCCCCATACTAGGATTACAGGCTTGACTCACTGTGCTCAGCTTTTGATTGATATACTTTTATTCTGTCTTTGGACATGGCTGTTGGGTTATCTCTGTTTAGGTAAATGTTAAATATTAACTCTATCATGTGTAGACACTATATGTCACTATCTTTTCACTTTATCATTTTCATTTCATTATCAAGATTTATTTTATTTCTAGTTTACTTTTGGCTCTTCTACATGCCTCTGCGATATTGTTTTAAAGCTAAGTCCAGATAAAATTTGTGTCTCTGCCTCATTTTGATTCTTCACTCTTTGACATACTATTTGATTGTCCTTGTGAAATGTTTATTTATGCTCTATTAATTTCCTTATTAGTACAAGTATTTTAAAATTTCTAATTCTACTAATAACTACATTTAAGTGTTTAGTAATAAATAATATGATTGTACTTCAATAATAAGTGATAAATGGATAAGCCAGGATCCTACTACCTCTTGTGTACAACAAAGAAAATAAGGTCTAATCCTTTCACAGCTACATCTCAACACATTTTGTGTCCTTCATTAATTGGATATCAGATTTTAGATTCAAGTTATATTTGTTAAATTACTGATTAAAACAGATCTTCTATTTGGATGTATTTTGGTTATTTGGTTCAATATAATTCATAGTATATTTGCATGCATTAATTACTAAGTTTCTATAAATATGTGTTTTACTGATCTGAGCGTTTATGATTGCTCATTCTCTCAACAATTATATAACTGTAGGATGCAGAGAAAGCCCTGAGTGTGTGAAGTCTTGAATGAATGTACATTGTTGGCAGGGGCATGGCTATGTTGAGGACTTCAACCCCAAGAGATTGGCAAAGCCTTACACAGGCAAAGATGAAAGACATGGCCAAGCTTTCGTTGGAGATCTGAATATGAATGCTAATAGAAGCGTGACTGGTGTATATAAAAATTAGAAAGTGCAGCTTTCTTCTCCCAGATATTTACATTCTAAGGCTGCTGGCTTACAGATACCTCCTACCAAGACTAGCTAATCTCTTCTCCTTTGTTGCGCTCTAATAATTCAGAGGTTCTGGGTTTCCACTGGTAGTAGGTTCCACTCCAACAAGCAACAGACTCCCACTTAACTCCAGCTTTCCTACATGTGTGTCTGTGTGTCTGTCCTTTCTTCATTCCCTCATCACACCTAGTCAGGATTTCAGGACCCAAGACACATGGATTCTGATATATAGCTTTGGTGCTTAATTCTGGGATACATATTTAAGTCATGATTTTTTTAAAGAAGCAACAGTGGGACTTTTTTTTCTGCATCCAAACTTACTTAACATATTTATAAAAAGAAATGGAAATGGCATCTGATCATTACAGCAGCAGGTAACATATTTGGGTGATGACATACTCATAGCATCTTCTGAGATCTCTCTGAATGAACTCGGTTAATACAACAACTCTATGAGACAGGAGGTATCACTCTCCCATCTTAGAAGTGAGATTACCAGGTCACACAGGTAGGTAACAACAGAGACATTGAAGGCTTCAGTAGCCATCACAAGAAGCTCTATTGGACTTGAACCGGGGCCCTTAGATCATAGCCTTTCCTGGTACAATCTTATATATATATAATTGGTCATTTAAGGAGACCCAGAAGACGAAAGACTGTGAATGTGGTTTCTACTTGTATGCATATAGCTCCTAGAGACCTACAGAAGTGTTCTTTTTCTTTTTGGTTGTAATTAATAAGGTTGGCAGGCTGTGTCATAGTTATTCCAGTAACTTTAGCTGGGACACAAAAACATTATGTCCTCCATAATCAGTTTTTGTAGCAGTTGCCCAAGTATATTTTATTAAACATCATTTTGATATTTAATTACTTACTGGTTTCCTTTTTCAATCTTAAGATGGAACCCAGGGCCTCAGGCATGCTAGACACTACCACTAAGCTCAGTGCAGTCATGGCTTTGAAATTTGGCCTTTTATTTTATATTTTATTTCTTGTGAGTGAAGTCTAACTATAAATTGTTTCCCAATAAACAAGATTATGGACTTTCATTGGACCCCAAAACCCTGTTCATCAAGGGCTTCTTCTGTCCTTCTATACCCACAAGTGGAGGACTACCGCTGCCTCCTTGCACCCATTTTGACATCAGGGCATCCTTGATCTCTCTTTGTCAACAAGGAATAAGTCTCATGTTACTCAACTGCCTACGCACTGCAGGAGGAATTCCTGTCTCAGCTGACCACCAGCATTGTCCAGTAGGGATAAGAGTGGCCTCTGAGCCTGAGTAGGAATGAGGCCATGCTCCTAGCCTAGTAGCATCATATGATATATGCAGTTACAGTTCTCTTGTTGACTGTCTCCTCTTGCCTGACCTTGAGAGTCATCCCCTAAAGCATACATGGAACCAACTAGTTTTCTCAGCTCTTAAGGACATGATTAAATCAAATTCAATGACCTCCTGATCCCTGTCACCTCAGAATGCGGCATTGGGAGACAGTGTCACTAAAGGCTCATGAAAGTTAAATGATACCCTTGGGATGGATCACTGAGCTGCTGTTCCCACAAGCAGGGGAAATACACACATGCCAGGAACCCAGACACAAAGCAAAAGCATCATGAAGACATAGAAAAAAGGTGACATCTGGGAGCCAACAGGAGGAGCCTCAGAAGAAACCAGGCATGAGACACCTCAGGCTTCCAGCCATCAAACAGAATATAGAATCTGGCCTATTGTGTTGCTATGGTAGCCTTATCAACCTATTGCAGGTATCCTGTCATTTTTTTTGGCTATAAATTGTACAAGTTTCTTTTAGAAATTTGATATATTGGTTTTTAGAACTTGTGTGTGTGAGAGACAGAGATATGACCTTTCTTTGTTTCTATTGTTAAACTTTGTATCTAAGACTTGCCTGTGTATATATACTTATAGGTTATAGAATTATAATCAGATTCACATATATAATGTATATGGGTCAAATTGGGGTAACTACCAGGCATATAGCTCCAGAGCCTTAAATTATTATTCTAATTACTCTGGCTGAACTTGCTCTACTCCGCAGCAAAACTTATGAGCTAATCCCACCCTCTAACTGTACTCCAGCAGCTATTGTCCAGCCTCTGCAGCCTCTTCCCATGACCAGGTCTTTAATAATCACTCTTCTGCCTTACTTTCATGAAGTCATCTATTTGCTTCTACAAATGAGTGAGAACATTCAGTGTTTGCCTTCCCGTGCTTGGTTTTGTTCTCTTTGTGTCTCATAAGAAGCCAAGCCTCAGACTGATTCCTCCTGCTCCTGTGCTACCTGGAAGCAGATCCACATACACTTGCTCTTTGGTTCACTATATACTGGGCCAGCTCCCACTGTAGGAAAACATGGTCAGGGATGACCTCTCAGCCTCACAGCACCTTCCCCTACCCTTTCCAAGCCAGGTCTCTACAGCTACGTACTGTCTCTGGTTTTACTATATGTAGGATCATGTGTGCCATAGATGCTCTCTTCTTAGGTAGCTTCTCCATCTAGTTGGCTTTTCTACTCAGATCACATCATCTGCCGGAACACCACTAAAATACACTAAATAGGTCTCCACTGTTCATTCTGAAGCCTTCTTGCCACTTCATCTGTCCTATCCTTCACACCCATTACCTGCACTGTTTAACATTCTTTCTTGCGGGGCTGGGAGCTGAACCCTGGACCTGTGAATCCTCTGCAGAAGTTTTGGTGCTACCTGATACCCTCAGCCCTACTGATGATTTCAGTTACCCCCCACTTCTGCAGATAAGTCTCCCTCCCTGAGGGCTACCATCCTCTAACAGCTTACCTGGGCATCATCCTTGATGAGTCCTAAAGGGATAATGACCTAAAACTAGAAACCTCAGATGAGCAAAGAAAGTCCCAACTCAGTACAAGGATAAGAACACCTACCTTACAAGAAAGCCAACCTAGTAATGAGAACATCCACTGAACTCATTTGATATTAGAACCATATCCCCCATCCCCGCACTGAAGTTCCCTCTTCTGCCCTATAAAGTCCCAAACACTCTGCACCCAGACACATGGTCTCAACTCCCACAGAGAGGCTGGTGTTCCTCCATTGTTCTGATTAAAGAATAGATCTACTCCTGCACAAGGTCAGCCTCCATCTCTCTTATTTCCATGTTACTTGGATCAGTCCAGATCTAGCAGGCATTTGAAGTCAACATGTGTACATGAGTCAGCTCAGGAGGCTACAGTGACATGACACCGGTTAGAGGACCTTTGCTAAAGATTTAGTTTTTAGTTGTGTGTATGCCTGTGTCTCTGTGCATATTGCACATGGCTGGCTCTGGGGCCTCCTCTTTCCCTGGAGTCCAGAAGGCAGGAGTGCTTGGGAGAACTTGAGTGTACTGTGTGCAGAGACTCAACTGTCTAGTTGCCTGCAGAGGAAGAAGAGAGCATCAAATTCTCCCGGTCTGGAGTTACAGGTAGCTGTGAGCTGCCTGATGTGCATACTGAGAACCAAACTCAAAAACTCTGAAAGAGCAGTACATGCTCTTAACCACTGAACTCCAGCGATAGGGGTCTTATTCATCAGGCTAGAAGTTTGAGGTCATGGTACCAATGTGTTCTTTTTTTTCCTTCCATGGCCTCTTTCTGTTTCCTTACAGGGTGTGCCCTCTGGATGTGTCTGTGTCTTATTCTCCTCTACATAGAAAAATGCCATCCATATTGGCATAAAGACCCAGCCATATGACCCTATTTCAAATAAATAACTCTTTAAATATCGTATATCCAAGTATAGGCACATTCTGAGATGTTGGGGTTAGAACTACAACATACAAGTTTTGAGTGAGACCCAGTCTGGTCCATAACAGCATCAATACGAAAGTCCGTATCCTTATCTTAGCTTTTCTCTTTGGGCCAGACTCTTCTCTAGCATTCAGTAATTTGTAAAGTCATGGTTTTCTCCTCAGCCTTTTAGTTTATCAGTCATGAAATTGTGAACTTCTGTTGCTGTCAATACTATATTTTATGTTTTCTATCTTTAAGTGAAATTTGCTAGTTCTACAGTAGTTCTGGCCCACACTGGTGTGTATAAGTAGCTACCTTAACATTTTAAAGTGTGTTTTCAAAGAGTTCACAGCATGAATAGAAGTTTTTGCCATTAAGAGCTCATGCAAATGTGGTCAGACTTGGAGTCCATGAGCCATGAATAGCTCTGAGGCTTCTGCTCTTTGCCTGAAATCCCAGAGTGCATGAATGCCTGAGGGTATTTTAGTGTGCTCTGTGCAGAGGCTCAGCTCTGCAGTAGACCATGGTCACTGCTCCTGGGGACATAGTTCCCACTCTGCTAGCACGGTCAAGGTGACAGCATCTGACATTTGGATCTTGTGATTTCTCTGCATAGGAAAGAGGTTGTCCAGTACTCACAGGAATGCAAGGAAGTTTCGGTCACCTTCCTCAAAACAAAGAATACAAAATAATGAAAACAAATCAAGCCTATTAAACAGTGGAACTGGTGAGAAAAATCATATTTCAGGCAGAAAACTTTACACATAAATAGCACTTAAGTTAAGCCTATTTTATGAATTTGTATTGCTTCATATAAAAATTCAGGCACAAAACCTGCGAGCAAAGCAGCATAGTTTTGTCAGCTAACTTTAGTTTCTGGCATTAGACCTTTTGCTGAATCATCAAGGTGTGTTGTCCATTTTTGGTCCAATGACTTTTCCTATTCCATTTTTTAAAAATAGTTTAGCACTTACGACTGGGCAGTAGTCATTAATTCTGCATTCTGTACTAATATATTTGCACCATGCCATAGATGGGATAGGGTTTGTGCAAAACTCCTCATCTGATTCTCAGCATCTCTCAACATGAGAGATGACCAGGTACTAGAGGTTAACAAGATGGAACAGTGCTGACCTCCATCAGATCTCCTTTGGGTGGTGGTCTCTGGAGTCTAGCAAGCATTCTTAACTTGCTGCTACTCATGAAGACTGTGAGCCTTCCTGAGCCAAGATCCAAGCCCACACCTATGTCAGCCAATGTCTCCTGCAGAAGCGTATGCCTGCCCACCCTGACTCCCAACCTGAACACCCTTGAATATGACCTAGGGTTATTCAAATCAAATTACAAAATAAATTAAACCTAGAATCACTGAATGAAGAACTATATAGGTCACTCAGGTAGTTTAACATAGGGTGCCATAGGGTGTGATAACATGGACATAATGGCTCTCCAAAGACTGGACTTCAGCTTTCAGGGGGTTCAGACATGCCTTTGACCTGGCTACCCTCTTTTGGAATTATTGTAAGCATCAGTGCCCTGGGAACATTTTCTATAGGAAGAGAAGGCTATAGGACCAGAATTTGTAAGCTATTAGAAGTCATGGTGAATTTTATACACACACAGAGAGAAAATTTGTGACCGTGGTTCACAAATGTGTCTCTGCAAAACACTGAGGGAACATTGGTGCTCCTGTTTAATTTAGAATCCATCCTGACATTATATGAATGTACCATGTCTGTCTCATTCTGTACCAAGTGTATAATTCTGAATCTACTCAGACATTATGTGAATGTACCTTGTCTGTCTCATTCAAATGTACAAGATACCAAGTATCTCCTTTAAACTGAGAATTCACAAAGGAGGAATTCCTAATGTCTGAGAGACATTTCAAGAAATGCTCAGCATCCTTACTCATCAGAGAAATGCAACTCAAGATGACTCTGAGATTCTATCTCACACCTGTCAGAATGGCTAATATCAAAAACTCAAATGACAGCACATGCTGGCAAGGTTGTGGAGAAAGTCGAACACTCCTCCATTGCTGGTGGGAGTGCAAGCTTGTACAACAACTGTGGAAATCAGTCTGGCAATATCTTAGAAAACTTGGAATAGCTCTACCTCAAGACTCAGCCATACCACTTCTGGGTATATATCCAAATGATTCCTCACCAAACCACAAGGACGTTTCCTCATCTATGTTGATAACAGCCTTATTTGTAATAGCTAGAAACTTGAAACAACCCAGATGCCCCTCAACCGAGGAATGGATAAAAAAAAAAAAAACGGTGGTACATCTACACAATGGAATACTACTTAGCCACCAGAAACAATGAAATCATGCAATTTGCATCCAAATGGATGAAACTAGAGAAGCTCATCCTGAGTGAGCTAACCCAGACTCAGAAGGATGCACATGGCATCTATTCCCTTATAATCAGATTTGAGCCATATAGTATAGGATAACTATACTATAACCAATGCACCAAAGGGAACAGGAACATAGACTTCGTTACTGTCCTTGAGACACTTTGCCCTAGTGGTGCTGCCTTGTAGGCCCCCAGTGTATGAAGAGGCTCTTGGCCCTCATATGACTGCTGAACTGAGCAGGGGACTGATATGTAGGGAAACTCCACTCTGGAGGAGGGGGATGGAAGGGTTAGGGGGTAGAGGGTGGGAGGGCGGGACTGGGAGGGGTGGAAAGAGGGTACTGTGATGGAGATGTAACTTTAAGTAATAAAGAAACATAAGAAAAAAAATTTTTTATTCCCCTAACACCAGATCTGGGCATTTGGCATAGCACATCATTATGAAAGTCCTAACCTCAAGGCAGATGTTTCCAGGATTAAAGAGTCATCCACTGTCCCCAGGCATTCCACTGTGGGCTGTGACCCCACCTATTTCCTTGGGAGGGTCAGAGATTGTGTGTGTGTTCACAGTACTTATGCTCTTATGCTCTTCCCTATAGTCATGTGGAAATACCTCATTAGGAAGATGTTTAAAGCTCACCTCCTGCCTCTTTCATATTCTGTTTTCTTATTCTTTCAACTCCTCAGATGAAGGCCTGTAAATCTTCAGCTATTCTTCTCTGTGTCCCTCACACTCATGTTTTCAAGGCAAACATTCACAGGGGCACATGAATAGAGGATATGCCTTGTTTAGTGACTTGTACATTATTTTTTTACTGCCATTCTTCTATCGATGGATACTGACTTCCAGAGACTTTTAAGTCTCTGCAGATTCAGTGAGATCCACATATCTGTGCATTTCTTTTATTTGCTTTAATATGTTTAATATCTTCCCTATCCTTTCTTCTACACCAGATGAGATATGATGTTCTGGAAGCCTTAAAAGTACTTTGCATTCTGCATGTAAATTATATTGAAGTTATAGAATTTTAAATGTGAATTGACGTCAGTAGTGACCTTGTCTAACTCTTTGTGTTGCACATGAGAAGCTGAGGCCTGAGGTGCCAACGGGCTGTTGCAGTCCCTTCCTTTAGACATGTTTTTGAGCATGTACCATGGAACTATGTATAATACAATGTAGGTTATGCTGCAGAGGGAAGGGCATGCAAGACCATCTGTTTCACTTCTCTGTTTAAAATTTAGAATCTATTACTCTCTTGACTTCCATCCGTTCTCTTTTATAATGCAATAGTCACTTTAAATTTCCACATGACTAACATATACATGATGTCCAAGACTAATGAAAAGCTGTTCATATTTAAAGTAAAGCTGCATTTGATAATCCTGTTTCCTGGGGGAAATACCCAAGCCCTGAGGGAACAACCTCAATGAAATGAAATGGAAGAAAATGAGAGAGTCTAACTTCGCAGATTCCATGTTTCCGTGACAAAACACAGTTGTCTAAAGAGAAGATATGCTATAGAAAGTTTCCCCAGAGGATATCTCTGGCAATGCAAGCTTGGAGACAGGTGTGTCAGGCATATGCTACAGCTTTTTAACTGTGTTGATAAAATTGAAAAACTGTACAAAAATAAAATAAAAGGTCAGCTCATGAAATGTGGCATTTTAAGAATAATCAGCTTTAAAACATATGCTGACTGTTTTACTGTCATCTGCTCTTTAGTCTGACTCATGAAGAAAGCTGCCAGAAAGCAGCTTTGCAACACTATGCTATGTGTACCTGGTAGCAGTGCCTCAGCTGTGTGAGGTCTGAGGAAGACAACTCTTGTCCTCATGGGCCTTTTCTTCTCTCAGTTTCCTACCCTGCTCCCCCTGAAGGGAACACTGTATGCTCCATCTTTAGATCCGTCTGTTCATTTAACCATATACATTGAAACCGGCTATTCCCAGGCATGCTTTAAAGCAAGCAAGGCCTTTCCTGCCTCCAGTGAGTTAAACATGTGCAATGATGCAATGAGATATGTGTGATTCTCAGTAGTTTGGTTTATTAAACTATTAATCAGATATGCACCTCTAGGCTATGTCTATTGAATCTGAAGAGAAAGCACACGGATTCAATGCAGGACACAGCTATGTAATCACATGCCTAAGTGAGATCGTAAAAGCACCACTGTCGTCATCTAAGACAATCTCAACCACACCTAGTGGTTGGTCACCCACCAGCACCCAGGGTGAGACGGAAGGTGCTACAGGAAAGCAGCAGACCCACAGCATAGCAGCCGATGTCACTGCGGACAACAGGTGTGGAGGTGTGCCACTGGGACATTACAGCAAAAGAGAAAAGGACAACTTAGTTTTGGAAATCTATTTCCCCATGCCATGTGCTATGATTAATTAAAGTAGCCAACTGACTCTCTTCTTATTGAGTCAAAGTAAATGTAGGTCTTAAAGCTAGACAATAACTACCAACCATATCCTAAAAATCCCAGACATATTCCTGAACCCATCATACACAACTGACGTGCCAGAGCACTACCTGCCCAAACCTTAAACAAAGGCAAGCAGCTGTATAGACATGTGTGATATGAACATCCACTTACTTGTCAGACATCTACGAGACACTACTATGAAGAGTTTGGTTCCAAATGTTTAACCATCTGGTGACAGCAGAATGTGAACGGGTGAGAGAATGTGCTAATCCTAGAGATTCAGACATGGAGAATATGTGCTTGCTCCCTCATCACCATGGACCTCACTTGGTACCCACAGAAGACCATCCTAAGAAAGTCAGCTTCTGATGCAAGCCCAACAGAGGGGTTGGCATCTGCTCAGTGGGTATGACACCAGGCCTAGATCCATCTCCAGGATATCTGGATGGACCAATGTTCAGAGTTATAGAGATCAGGGAAACAAATACTATTTTCATAGATCCCTGATGAAGACCCATGGAGCCCAGGAGGACAAATGCAAAGCCTTAAGCAAGGAGTAGATGCAAAGAAAGAGAACACTAAGTTGGAAGTAGGAGGAGGTAGGAGGTGAATCCTGGGGGATGTATTAGGGCAAGAACTAAGAGTTAATATTATGACAACACATTGAATGAGATTGTTAAAGTACTAAATAAATTGAATGAGATTGTTAAAGACTTGAGGATAATGAAGAACAACCTTATGTGAGTAATCAATGATGCCACCAAGGACCATGGTAGGATCCTGGCCTCTGCTGTAAATGGGGGCCATATCTAGGTCCATGGGCCTGCAGCAAGAGGAGTCTGTTACCACCAAAAGCCAGGTGGACATCCCTGGTCTGGGCTGGGGACATGTTGATGTCTGAGGGTTGTGCAGAACTGGCCCACCTGCACCTGTGTATCATGGGAGAACTAATCCTAGAGGCATGAGAGCAGGAGAGCTAACTTCACCCTAGCCAGCTACTATACTCGGGACAGCAGGCCCTGGACATTTTAGGAGTTGTGAGTGAGCTGGCCTCAAGGATGAGAGCTTGGGAGACTGGCCCTAGTACTTGTCTTTCGGTGGTAACATGGATGAGGGAGAGATACCCTCTTCTCTCTCACCCCTTATCACTTGTAGCAGGTGGGAGACCTGGCCCTGGGGTCTTGAGAGCAGAAGAGCTGGTCCTGTCTTTCACCAGGTGCAACACTCGGGAGAGCAAGCTCTGTACCTCACCTGGGCAATACAGTACAGCTGGACCCACATATGGGGGTTGTGGCTGAGCTAGCCTGGAGGGTGTGAGTATGGGAGAGCCAGCCCTGCATTTTGTCTGCTTTGTGGTGGTGTTGGCAAAGGAGAGATCCCCTCCTCTCCCTTTAGCCCTCACCATCAGAAGAAGACAGGAGATCTGTCCCTGATGGGGTCACAAGAGCAAGAGAACTGTCACTGGCCCTCACATGCTGCAGCCCTTGGAAAAGCAGGCTCTGCACCTTGCCTGAGAAACACAGAACAGCTGGCCCTGGATGTGGGGGTTGTGGGTGAACCAGCCCCAAGGTGTGAGCCTAGGAGAGCTGGTCTTCTCCATTGAGTGGTGACACTGACAAGGGAGAGATCTCCTCCACTCTCTTTTGCCCTCCCACAGGTAGCAGTCCAGAGGGCTGACCTTGATCGGGTCATGAGAGCAGGAGAGCTGGCCTAGCCCCTTATCTGCTACAATACTCGGGAGAGCAGACCCTGCACCTTACCTGGTTAGCACAGTAGAGCTGGCCCTGGATGTAGGGGTTGCAGGCCCAGAACCAGGGCTTTGAATTGGCCTACACCAACATCTACCCTATGGATGAACTGCTGGAGTGCATGAAGAGGCCACTTCTACAGACTCAAAACTATAAGATCTCCATGACACAGGGCAACAACAGGATATCTGAGAGGAGTCCAAGTGAGGTTCCAATATTGACAAAGTAGCAGAAGTCAGAGGTCTTGTACCAGACCAAGGAGTAATTGAAATAAACATTTGGAACCAAAAAAGTGTGGACAAAAGGGAAATTGTGGGACACACTGTGACACACTACAGGTTCCACGATGTGATTTTTTTTTCTGTTGGGAGAGGTTGCAAGGGTGGAGGGTGGGTCTGCGGGGAGGTGGGAGAAGAGTGGGATCAGGGTGCATGATGTGAAATTCACATGCACACGTACACACACAAACACACACACACACACACACACACAAACACACACACACACACACACAGCCAAACAAGAAGAAGAAAAAGAAAAGAAAGTAGTGCCATCAACTAGGAACCATGTACTCTAACATATGAGTCTATGAGAACATTTCAGATTCAAATCACATTTATTTAAACACAAAGTGATATTACAGGAATCTCAAGATTATAGAGCACTGCAAATAACCATAGCAACAACCAGTCTCAAGGCAAGCCTGAATCAAACCCTGCAGCGAAGGCCTGAGAGAGAGAGAGAGAGAGTTTTCATTTCAAGACAAAAATGAATACATGCTTTAGTTTCTACTATGCACATTTAAAAAAAAAGAGAGACATATGAATGACCTGTGGAGGAGGTTAAAGGGGGAAGAAATGAATGCTTTGTCAGGCGACAGAGCAATGTGCACCCTGCCAATTGGCCACCTCTCCTGTAGTCCTTCTCCACTGAAGTCTGTGTTTGTCTTCTCTGATCTCCCTAATATTATTTCAGAGCTGACATTTAGGGGTTAGTGTAGTTTGTTAGTCTTCCAGGGATTTGCCAGTGGTTGTTCTGAAACACTTTGCCCAGTAGGACTGACCCGATCTCATGGTGACCAATATGTGTGGAGATCAGGACTACAGCTGCAGCTCAGGCATCCATCAATCCTCCATCTTTAATTTTTGGCATATGAAAAGTTTTCCACATAAACCAATGAGGAGCAATAAAATCCTCTCCAGTTTCAGTACATGCTCAGCCTCCCAGGCTCTCAGTACACACAAGCTTGTCAAAGCCTGCTCTGACTGTTCTATTACCTGGATCTCTTTTTAAATATCGGTGTGGCTGTAATGTATGGAGAGAAAATGGGAACTGTCCAGGCAGCCACTGGTATGTCATTTTTTAGTTTTGGAAGCTGCAGGCCCTGCACTTCCTATATAATCAGATATATTTATCCCTCTCAGGTCTCTGAGGTGGTTGAAGAATAGATAGCTAGAGTCTCATAGTTAAATTTTGAGTTGTTTAAGAATCAAGAGGGTGTTCTGGATCTAAGAAGATATTTTTAAAATTATGAGGCAAGTTAGTATGAAAGCTGAGTTAGATATAGAACTTTAAACTCATGGAGATGGTTAGATAGTAGAATGTTAAAGTCAGGTGCCAAATACATATGGACTGGACATTAGGAATGTATGCTAAGCCATGTAACTCTTATAATCGTGGCCTATTTATTTCTGTTGTTTTGTATTGTATTTATAGTTATAAGGAAAAGAACCATTATTTGGACTGAAAGGGAGAGCTGTTGGGGGGAAAAATAAATACCTTAAACTAAAAAAAAAAAAAAGAAGGGAAGAGGATGGTGGGGCTGAGGGGGAGGAGGGTGGAAGGGTGGGACTGGAGGGGGGAGTAGGGAGGGGATTGTGATTGAGATGTAACTTGAAGAAATAAAAAATAAATTATTAAAAAAAATATCGGTGTGGCATTTCTATCATTTAAAAAAATGAATAAATGAAAACATATGGCCTTTTCAATGAGTGGGGGCTATAAGGGGATATATCCACATGCAAAATGAATATTTAATCATATCTCACACTATGTGCAAAAATAAACTCAGAGGAATTGTACACTTATTATTTTTGAGTGTTGGGAACAAATCCAGGCTCTTATGCATATTAAGCAAGCACTTTATCATTGAATTACTTCCCTAGCCAGGAGCATAGACTTAATAGAGGTAAAATATAAATCTTGTAGAGTCATCTAAATACTCACAGGGCATAGAGGAGGAAATGTAAGCCTTATAGTAGAATAAAAGAAAGCCTGTGGCATTGTGTTAGCTGTGGAGTTTAGGTGTAATAATAAAAGCATGATCTATAAAGGAACAACAGCAATTCATCAATTGGATTTTATCATAATAAAAAGCTGCTATCTGAGAAAATTACTATTTCAGAGATAAAAAAGTTTAAATCACTAATATGACAAAACATGTATTCTGAACATATAAAACCCTTCTGAAATGCAATAGCAAGAAACAATTCAGTTTAAAAAGTAATTTTGTTAGTTACTATGACAGTCTATCAAAGTTATTTTCTAAGCTACTCAGAAATCAAGTTGCTAAGAGACAAGCAACATTTGCTTATCTAAATATAAGAGATAGATAGGGCATCTTCAAAAACCTCAAGAGATCTGCAGAATATGGCATTCAAAGATGTTTTCTTAACTTAAGATTTTTTGATATCGAGACATGTGAGCTCCTGACAGCACCCCCTATTCTACTCCAAGTAGAAGATGAGCATCGAAGAATCTCCAGTGGGAGATGATTGAATTGGTGGTAAGTCTTTCTCTTGACAAGAAAAACCCCTTGCTTCAACTGTAGACAGACTTCTGTCCAAACAGGACAAAACTTGGAAGCAGATAAGTCGACAGCCTAGCTCTGCCAAGACAGGGTAGGTAAGTCCTTCATAATTCCTGCTCTACAATCAACGTCTATCAGAGAAACAGGGCCAAACGGCTGAAGATTGATGCTGTAATGTATGGAGAGAAAGTGGGAACTGTCCAGGCAGCCACTGGTATGTCATTTCTTAGTTTTGGAAGCTGCAGGCCCTGCACTTCCTATATAATCAGATATATTTATCCCTCTCAGGTCTCTGAGGTGGTTGAAGAATAGATAGTTAGAGTCTCATAGTTAAATTTTGAGTTGCTTAGGAATCAACAGGGTGTTCTGGATCTAAGAAGATATTTTTAAAATTGTGAGGCAAGTTAGTATGAAAGCTGAGTTAGATATAGAACTTTAAACTCATGGAGATGGTTAGATAGTAGAATGTTAAAGTCAGATGCCAAATACATATCGACTGGACATTGGGAATGTATGCTAAGCCATATAACTCACATAACTGTGGCCTATTTATTTCTATTGTTTTGTATTGTATTTATAGTTATAAGAAAAAGAACCATTTGTTGGACTGAAAGGGAGAGCTGTTGGGGGGAAAAAGAAATACCTTGAACTAAAAAAAAAAAAAAAAGGGAAGAGGATGGGGGGGTTGAGGGGGAGGAGGGTGGAAGGGTGGGACTGGAGTGGGGAGTAGGGAGGGGATTGTGATTGAGATGTAACTTGACGAAATGAAAAATAAATTATTTAAAAAAAGTAACACAGACTTTAGATGCCTTAACCAAGAAAACAAACATACAAACAAGTTCAACATTGTGAGCTGTTAGTAGAGTATAAATTAAAACTAAAAGGTATCATCTCATACACTACAATGGATAATAATAAAATCTGATAGAACCAACTTCTGGCTATAGTGTAGAAATATTCCACCTTTCATAAGTTAGTGGTGGAATTCAAATGATACAGTGACTCTAAAGCAAAGCATCACACATCATCTGTGATGCTTACAAAATAATCCCATTGCTACACACTTTTTGCAAAGAAATCAAGGTATAAGACCAGGTACATGCTTCCAGGAAGATGTGGTACTCACGAAATGAAATATCATTCAGGAGAGGTCTACTGATACCCGATGAACCCAACCATAAGTGAAGAAAACTAGATAAAATTTTTCTGAGACACTTGAAAAAGCCAAAATGTGGAAACAAAAATTGTATACAATCTTGCCAGGAGCAGGAAAGTAAGAAGGCAAGGAATATAATAGGGAACCAGGAAACTTTGGAAGTAATAAAAATGTTCTATGTCCTTCTTGGGCTGGTTATTTCATTACTACATGTTTCCCCAAACCAATTGAAGGACACACTAAAAGAGCAAAGGGTATGAGCTGCAGGACATTGCACAATGGGCTCTGGTTACAACATCTGCTTGTCTCCCTCCACTGAGCAGTCAATGTCAAGGAAAGACTGGATTTGATTTGTCTCTGAGCCCTGGAGTAACAAGTAATACATGGCTGCATGGTGCTGACTTGAGACATCAATCCACAGTGAGGGTAATCAGAAAATCTGGAGAATCAGGCAGAGAAGAAAAGTGGTGTCCTACCTGAACCCACAGCCCTTACGCAGAGAACATAGAAAAGCCTTCCTGTTTCCTGCAGCTTCAACAGCACAAGAGCCCTAAGCTGTTGGCATTTCATCATCACTAACAATATTTATTTCATCTTGTTTATCCAACTGGCTCTGAATGAAGCAGAACTTCAAGCAACTAATGGAGCAGCTAGTGCAGTCAGGGATCAATTTGGCTGTGCTACTCAAAACTGCCACCTTAATGCAAGATACTTTCTTCAAATGGACCAGAAATTTAGTACATGCGTGTCAGTTTCATAAATATAAATCTGACAGAAAATTAGGTATGTGGTAACTTATATTTGGTAACCTATTACTATAATGTGAGAGTGATGGTGTTATCTATACCCCACACAGATGTATGAAGTGGTTACCTAGTAAAATCACAAAATAGCCTACCAAATGAACTGTATGGAATGGAATGCTTTCCACCATTTTGGAAATAATTTCATATGAAAATTAGCTGTACACTCTCACTTATTTATCAAGATGTTCAGAATTCTTTTTGAGATAAATATAATTGGTGCCTTGTCCAGTTATCAGAGCGACTTCCTCTGGCAGCAAATGGGAGTGAGTGCAGAGACACATAGCCAGACATTATAAAGAGAGAGACTAAATTGGAGTCCCATCAGGTCCCTCCCCTCAGAGCTCAGGGAACCCAGAGGAAGAAGGGGAGGAAAGATTGTAGGAGTCAAAGGGGATGGAGGATACCAAGGGATCATGGCTCCCTGAATCCACTAAGCAGGACACATATGAGTTTGGAGAGACAGAAGCACCAAGCACAGGGGTTGCATGGGTCTTCACGACGACCGCTTCATGTATGTTATGACTGCTCGCTTGGTGTTCTTATGGGGCTCTTAATAGTGGGAGCAGGTGTTTCTCTAACTCCTTTGCCTGCTCTTGAGACTCTTTTTCTGCTATTGGGTAGCCTTGTCAGTCTCAAAATCAGGACTTTTGCCTTGTCTTATTCTATCTTGTTTAGTCATGTTTGGTTGCTGTCTATTGGAGGCCTGCTCCTTTCTGAAGAGGTAATGGAGGGGAGAGTGAATCTGGGGAAGGAGGAGGTGGAGAATTGCTAGGAGGAGTAGAGGGAGGGGAAATTGTGACCAATGGTATGAGAGAAGAATCTATTTTCAATTTTAAACAAGAAGTAAAGTAGTAATTCTTCAGATGTTATTGACAACATTTTTGATTTGAGATCAGAACACAGTCTCCAGGGCCAGCCCCCTTCAGTCTTGTATGCTGCCTGCTGTTTAGTCCTGTATTGGGCCTCTAAGCTGCTGTATGCTTCACCTAGCCATTTCTCTAGTCATCACTATTTGTTCTGCCTCACCATAGCTTTAGTTCTGAGATCATGGCCAGTGAACAGTTTATACACTGAAACAGGCATCTCTGCCCTGCCTCCATTTTCCAAGACCCTCCCCAGGGGCTCATCTCAATTCTCATCTGCACATCCCACAAGATCCTTCTAAACCTACTGTTTCTGGCTACAGAACAGTCAGTTCTGCAGTGATAAAAAGGCTTACTCACAGACATGCTTCTAACTCAGCACTGTAGCACTCCACATCTATGGGAAGAACATTGTGGCACTCCTTAATATATTGGAGCTTCATACACTTTCAAGACCCTGAAATCTATGGAGGCTAAGAAGGATGAAAACGTCTCTAAGTTTCTAGACCATTCTGCAGGGTGTCTGGGTCTAGAGAATGTGGACCTCTATGGACAATTCTTTTCTACCTAAGGGACCTTCATCCTCATTCACCAGGTTTTCTTAGGTTGTGAGAGGTAGTAAGATGTCAGTCTATGCTTGTATGGTCAAGATGGCCACACATATACTCAGACATTCTGCAGCACCGGACAAATGGCATGACTACAACTTCCCAGGAAGTCTCCTGGGCACCGTCAGCCTCAGATACTGAACAGGGCATGATGGCACAGAAGCCCAGTATGAGGGAGGGGCCTGAGAGACAAGGCTCATCATCTCAGGAGGGAGGGGCAGTGGGTCTCACTATCAGAGAAGGGTTTTTACTTCAGAAGTGGCCCTGATTGGAAGTTAGACACAGACAGATTGACCAGAAGCTAGGGGAAGAACTGTGTATAGTGGGGATGAGAGTTAACAGCACAGGAGTTTGGTATTCTGCAAATTTCCTAGATAAAATAATCTTCCTCACATATTTCAATCAGATCTTTCATACAGGAAGAGAAAGAAAATCTACATGCCTAAACCTCCAGGGATTTGTGCATAATTGAATGCAGCAACTGTGCTCTGGAAACCCTCTTCAAACTGAGGCAAACCCATTGGCACCTCATCTTCCAGAGAAGTGGAGAAGTAACAGGAAGAGGTGCAAGTGGGCCTCAGGTGTCCCTTGGCTTAGTGTAGATAACCTCAGGCTGACAGCAGCCCAAGAGGCCTGAGAGACAGCAGCACACAGGAGTGCCATAAAGAAGATGATGTTTGTGCAGGAGGTGGCTCTGGAGGCTGGATAGGCCATTCCAGGAAAAAGTAAACACAGAGTGAAAATTAGAAGCAAGTTTCTAAATGTGGCCTTCTTCAACCTATTTAGGCAATTTCAAATGAGTGGTGGATATATTACCTAAAACCAGGGTTATCGCACTGCCTAGCTTCAATATTAATTACTATTCCTGGGTTCCAATCAAGGGACCTATGGTTTTAGACCAGTAGTTCTCAACCTGGGGGTCATGACCCCTTTGGGGTTCACATATCAGATATTCTGCATATCAGATACTTACATTATGATAAATAACAGTAGAAAAATTACATTTATGAAGTAGCAACGAAATAATTTATTGTTGGGGGAATCACTAAAACATGAAGAACTGTATTAAAGGCTCTCAGAATTAGGAAAGTTGAGAACCAGTGTTTTAGACCTATCCAGCAAATAAAGGTGTGCAGATGCTAAACAATGTAATTAGTTACCTGCATCACTCCGGCTATTACACAAAAGGCAGTTTGTTGCAAGAATTTAATGGGAAAATATAGAGGCTAGGGTGTGGCTCAATGGTAAAGGATTCGTCATACATGAACTACTGAGTTTTATCTCCAGAATTACCAAAAATGGTAACAAAAATAAAATGCATACATGTGTACACTGAAGTAGCTTCACCTTCAAATGTGCTTCTAAAGAATCATCACCTGCCTTAAACATCAGTTTCTGTATAGAAGTTCCACATAACAAGTCAAATTATAAAATATCTATGAAAGCATAAACAAAATGTACTTTGCAGCTTTTTGTCTTTGCATTCCCTGATTCCTTTCAGGCTAAATAGCTCAAAAATGTTCTCCCAGTGGTTTAGCAGTAGGCTAAGATAGACAGCAGAGTAAGACGTGTCTGAACTACGAAGCAGGTGGGAATGACATGCAGGGGCTGGTTCCCAGCTCGTGATCTGTGAGTTGATTTCACTGGTCACAATGTGGGGGTGACCTCACTTTAGCCTACAAGTGATGTGACAGGAATACAAAATGTCCCTTGTGAGCTCATGTGCTGGATGCTCATCCCCAGCTGACAGAGCTAGTTTTGCAGATTTTG
Source organism: Lophiomys imhausi (assembly GCA_907164525.1). NCBI lineage: Eukaryota > Metazoa > Chordata > Mammalia > Rodentia > Muridae > Lophiomys > Lophiomys imhausi. The sequence goes on along the minus strand of CAJQZJ010033026.1, from coordinate 6,220,252 downwards.
GCAACACTAGGAGAAGGGGCCTAGTTGGAAGAAATAGGTCAGTGGGAATGTGCCATTGCTGGCAAAATGTGATCTTCATTCCTTCCCCCTTTCTTCCAGGACATGAGCAGCCACTTCTGTCACACACTTCAACCTCTTGATGCTCTTCCCAAGTGCATGAGGCCAGGCAATGACAGACTAAACCCTCTGAAATTGCAAATCACAATGAGTCTTTCCTTTCAGAACATGTTTATGCTAGATGTTGGTCACAGAAACAGTAAAAGTAACCCATACAAGATTCTGCCAATACAAGATCTTCCACCTTCCACTTGGCAGCCACTGCCTAGACAAACTGACTGCTCTGCTGCAGCAGGTCTGAGCATGTGTATTCTATAGAAGTATATACAATTTGCATGGATCTTGGCATTGCTAGGGGTGGACTGAGTCTTTCACAAGAATGATTTTGTATGATTTCCATGTCTTACTTTTTGCTGACTTTCCAAGCTATGAAACCTTCCTTCCATTCTCTATCTATCTATCTATCTATCTATCTATCTATTTATCTATCTATCTATCTATCTATCTATCTATCTATCTATCTATCTATCTCTATCTCTGTGCCAATATGAAAGCCCTGGTGTTCACCTTGTTTCCTAACCCATATACTTAGGATCTCCTAGCATGGTCCCTTATTTTCCCAGCTCATCAATTCCTTAGCTCACTGGCTAGCTCTATATAGAAATACATTCCCATCCTGTATCTTGCATTCCTCTTCAACACCATCTCTTCAATAATTGTATATGCCTCTCCCATGGTGTTCAATATTATTTCAAAACATGAAGCGGATCATGTTTCCCAAGCTATTAATCAGGGGGACTAGGGAGGTAGGACTCTGGGGAGAAGTCCCTGGATACATCCCCACTAAATGTGCAGCAATTCCCTACTGCTCTGCTCTCCACCCAGGCTCTCATTCATAGCACTTCCAGGCATGATTAATATAACATGCTCCATCCACACCTCTGTGGGACAGGAGGTATCTTCACAAATTAAAAGATGATGTCATGTGTCTATGTTTCATTTATGAAATTGCAACAGGAGAATGTACAGCAGGCGCTTGTCATGGCTTGTCATGAAGAAGTTAGAGTCACTCAGAAGACACCATACTTTGAAATTTAAGCTTTTCTTTTTCCCTATGCTAGCAATTTCAGGAACTGATATGTTTCTGCTATCATTGACCATAGGGTAATGAGAGTACACAGGCCTGAAACTCAGCAGTATACATACCTTGTTGCTGGGCCATGGGTTAAGTGAAGTAAATAATACTTTTAGTTATTAACTTACCATAACTTAAAGGGATGGAATATCATCAAAATTTATGTGAATTTTCTTCAGGAAAAAAACTCAAAAGACAGTATATGCTGGGCAAGGTTGTGGAGAAAGGGGAACACTCCCACATTCCTGGTGGGAGTACAAACTTATACAACCACTATGGAAATCAGTCTGGTGATATCTTAGAAAACTTGGAATACTTCTACCTCAAGACCAGCCATAACACTTCTGGGTATACACCCGAAAGATTCCTCATCAACCCACAGGGACATCTCCTCAACTATGTTCATAGCAGCTTTATTTTTAATAGCTAGAAACTGGAAACAACCCAGATGTCCCTCAATCGAAGAATAGATAAAAAAAAAATGTGGTACATTTACACAATGGAATACTACTCAGCTATCAGAAACAAGAAAATCATCCCATTTGCAACAAAATGGATGGAACTAGAAAAGCTCATCATGAGTGAGTTAACTCAGACTCAGAAAGAAACACATGGCATATATTCACTTATAATTGGATTTTAGCCATTATAGTAGAGGATAACCATGCTACAATCAATAGACCCCAAAAGTGCAGGAACATGGACTTGGTTACCCATCAATGGGACACTTCACCCTAGCGGAACTGCCATGTATGCCTCCTGTGCAAGAGGAAGCTCTTAGACCTCATGTGACTAACACACTGGGGGGGGGGGAGGCTGATACACAGAGACATCCCACATGGGAGGGATGAGATGGGTGGGAGATGGGGTAGCAGGTAGGAAGGAGGGGCTGGGAGGGGGGTGAAGGGAGGGGGTGGCAATGGAGATGTAACAAAGTAATAAATAAACGTTTTTTTAAAACAATAATTTTTCTAAAGCACATTCATTTTGTGCTTTTTTCAGTATCCTAATTGAGATTTCCAGTCATTAACATTCATGCTGCTGTACTCTAGACCTGGAGTATACCCCAAAGGCCCATGTTTGGATATAACAGAAGGTGGTAGAAGAGGCAATGGTCTTGTTCTAGTCTCATTTTTATTGCTGTGACAAGACATCCTAACTAAAAGCCTTATAAGGAAGAAAATGTTCATTTGTCTTATAATTCTACAGATCCAGAGAACTCAAGAAGCTAGTCACATCAAACCAATAGCCAATACACAAGAGACAATACACATACCTTTGTTTCTTGCTTTCCTGCTTACGTCAATATTCAGATAGTTTTCTTTACTCATTCATCTCGGGGCCAGGCCAAGGAAATGGTGCTGCCAACAGTGACCTGAGCCTTCCTTTATCAATTAACAATAAAGATAATCCCATACAGACATGCCCACAGGCCAACTTAATCGAGATAATTCTTCAGTAAGACCCTCTCCAAGTCCACCTGTGCCATCTCCATGCCCTCAGACCTAAATCCAATCACCCAGCTCCTGCACCTTCTTTTCCTCATGAGTTTCCCCAGAATCATGTCTGCTACCTCCATATTCTCAAGTACGGCTCCAGTCAAATAGCTACTGCCCTCATCTTTCCTGATGAGTTCCTTCAGAACCATACACATCAACACCATTCTCATACTCCCACAGCTACCTCCTACACTGGCTTTGCTTGGAGAGCTCCCTCAAAAGCAAGCTGTCTTTGTACCTCTGCCCTAGACCTAGCTCCCATCATATACCTCAGACACCAGCTTTGCCCAGTGAGTTCCCCACACAGAAGCACCCTCATACTTCTAGTCATATATCTCGCCACACAGCTCTTGCACCCACTTTGCCTATTAGAAAACCCATGGGAAAGCCTTCCCAATATAATGGGCCAAGTAGAAAATAGAATATCAGCACTTGAATATAAAGTAGAAAAACTGGATCACTCAAGCAAAGAATATGAAAAGTGCCTTTAAAATGCAAAAAAGAAACTTTCAAGAACTTTGGGAAATCATGGAAAGACCAACTATTCAAGAGCTATAAGCATATAAGGAAGGAGAAGAGTACTAGCTCAATGCCATAGACTGATCTTCAACAAGACTGTAAAAGAAAACTTCCTCAAATTAGGAAAGACATTTATGTACAAGAAGCATACAAACACCAAACAGTGAGAACCAGAAAAGAAACTCACCATGGCATATTATATTTAGAACACTAAACATATAGAATACTAAGTGCTGAGAGCTGCAAGAAAAAAAAGAACTTCATCTATAAAGAAAAAGACTGAAATTTATCAGAATAAATTTCAATTCTTCAGTGGAAACTTTAAAAGTGAAAAGAATCTGGAACACTATACTACAACTTCTACAAGACTACACAGACCAACCTCAACTATTGTACCCAGCAAAACTGTCTGTCATAGTTAAAAGAGAAAGAAAAACTTTCTATGTTATAATATGGTTGAAAAATCTATATACACCAAACAAATCCAACAGACAACACTAAAAGCAATACTTCAAACTAAAGTGAGGAATGAGTATAGTCAAGAGTCTACAGAAAGAAAACCAATGAATCTATACTGAAGCTGAAAATAAGAAAAATAACACCATTCAGCACATACCTTTCAATAATAACTTTAAATACTAATTACCTCACTTCCCTCATCAAAAGATATTAGATAGTTGAATTGGTAAAAGAAAAAAATGTTTCTGTTACATGTAATAAAATTATCTTCCTTTCAAGGACAGGTAGCACCTTAAAGTGAAAGAACAGAAAAAGTACTCCAAGTAAATGGGACCAGGAAGTAAGCAGATATCACTATCCTAATATATGGTAGAACATACTTAAAACTAAAATTAATCAGAAGATATTTTAAAGACACTTTATTCTGATCAAGGGAACAATTAATCAAGAAGATAATACAATCCTAAACATATGTGCACCAAACTCTGATACAACAAATTCATTAAACATTTATTATTGTACTTCAAGATACAAATTCACTGCAACATCTTAATAGTATGTGATAATTAGAAAGAACAAAAGTAAATGATTTAATGATAAAACTCAAGAATTTGAAAGAACAAACCAAACACAAGCTCAGTAGATGGGAAGAAATAATAAAAAACAGAGTATAAATTGATGAAATATAAACAAAGAAAACAGTATACAGCACAAATCTAACAGCTGGTTTTTTTAGTAAGATGAACAAATCAACAGATTCTTGATCTAGTTATCCAAAACAAAAGAGATGACTGAAATTAACAGAATAAGAGATAGAGTGATATTCACCAAAGAAATTCAGAATATTATAAGATTATAATTTAAAAACTTATACAAAGTTTAAAAATTTAAAAGAAATGGATGGATTTCTAGATTCATCCAAATCACAAAAGTTAAACTAAATAAATAAATAAAACAGCTTCTTAAACAGACCCATAAAAAGTTAGAAGATGGAATGGTAAGAAAGGTAATAAAAGGCCTTTTGACAAAAAACTCAGAACAAAACAAAAAATAACACCCAGGCACTGATATATTCAAAGTAGAATTCTATCAGAATTTTAAAGGAAAAGATCTATAACAAAAGCTTAAGTTACTCCAAAGAAAATACAGAAACAGAACGATCATTTGCAAACTTTTTTTCTATGTAGCTGGTAGTGCTCTTAACACTAAAACAAATAAAAACACAACAACAATGACAAAGAAAATTACAGGCCAATATCCTTAATAAACACAGATGTAAAAATTATCAAGAAAATATTTACAAAACAAATTGAGGCATATATCAAAAATATCATTCATCATAGTCAAATTGGCTTAATCAGGAGATGCCAGAAGGGTTTGATATATCAAAGTCAATAGATGCAATGGATCATGAGGCTTACAGATAAAACTCACATGATCATCTCAATAGATGCTTGTGGTGGAGGTTTGGATTTCTTTGGAAACACAATTGTGTCGAAGGAATATGTAAGGGTTAAGGGAGTGCTTGATCTACTTCTGAAAAACAGACTCATAAAAGGAGCATACAAAGTCAGCCTAATGACTGGCACCAGTGGAGAACACCTGGGAGCCCTAGTGATCTTGGCCAACAGGAACTACCTTGGGAGGAGGGCATAAGGTTGGCCAATTAGAAAACATCTGTGTGCATAATTACAGTGTATAAAAAAGGAAGCCCAGGAAACTTGAGAGGGCTTTTACTTGCCATTGCTTCACATCATCGCTGCTTAACATCAGAAGATGCTAGACAAAGGTTGCTGTTGCTGAGAATTGCAGCCTAGGTTGGGTGGAGCCCAGGTGAAGGATCTCTTGGAGCCGTGATGCCAAGGCCACATGGAGTGCCAAAAGATACTGTGACCCCCAAGCAGGGGTGCAGAGGACAGCACGTGCCCCATGAAGGTTTGACAAACTCAATCTGACAGAAGAGACCACAGCCTCAAGTGAGTGTGTGGCAACAGCTATCTCCTAGGCTGCAGGAGTGCAGCACCTGCCCCGAGCAAGCAAGCGTGGCCAAGCAGAAAATACTGCGGCACTGGACCTGCCTAGAGGAGGTTCTGAAAAACCAGACAGACTGAAGAGAATGGGGAAGCAAGCAGGGATGAGGCAACTGCCATCAAAATACCAGAGGCAGGTATCCACTGAGCTGCTTCAGATTGCTGTGTGCCCTTTGGCTCTGGCTGATTTGGATAGACTGCTGATTAATTGCCCCAAGGACCTGTACCTGAAAAGTATCCTTCCTAATGTGCCTCGGTTTGGTGGGTTGAAAGGTGTTTAGAGTTATTAATACATAGTTTAAAAGTATGCCAACAATTGCAGTATAGGCCTTTGGCAATATTCAACATGCCTTCATGAGAAAAGCCCTCAGGAAAGAATGGGCTGTATGTAACATAATTCAAGATAATAAAGGCTAGTAAAGACAAATCAATAGCTAGATCATCACAAATTGTGAGAATCCTGAACCAATCCCATTAAAATTAGGAACAAGGCAGGTCTGTCTATTATCACCATTCCTTTTCAATATAGCACATGAAGCATGAGCTAAATCAATAAGATAAAAGAAGAAAATTAAAGAGATACAAATGATAAAATAAGAGGTCACACTATCCTTACGTGCAGGTGATAAGTCATTCTACATAAAAGATGCCAAAAGTTCTAAACACACACACACACACACTATAAACAAAGTTTTTGAGAAAATTGTCAGGATACAAAAATCAACTTCCAAAAGTCAGTAGCCTTTCTATTTACCAACAGCCAATATGCTGAAAAATAGATCAGATTCATACTCCCATTAACAATGTATCAAAAAATATATCCTGGAATAAGGCTAACTAATGAAATTAAAGACTGCTACAATGAAAGCCTTAAATATATTAAGAATAAGACTGAAGACACTATAATATGTAAAGACTTCTCATACTCATGGATTGTTGGAATTACTATTATACAAATGGCCATTCTACCAAAACCCATTTACAGATTCAATGCAATCCCAAACAAAATCCCTATCTCACTCATCATAAAAATAAAAAAAATATAAAATTCATATGAAATCACAAAAGATCCTAGATATCTAAATGAGTCCTGAACCAAAAGTGCTGTAAAGATTATCATTCTAGATATAAGATATATTACAAAGCAATATCAATGAAAAGTGTGATACTGGCACAAATATAGTTGTAGATCAATGGAACAAAATGAGACACCCCTCAAACAAAAATATACATAACTACAGTCATCTGATATTTGACAATGCTGCCAAAGGTACACAATGGAGAAAAGAAAGCATCCTCAACAAGTAGTGCTGGGAAAACTGGCTATCCAAATGTAAAAGAATAAAATTAGACCCATATCTGTCTCCCTTCTCAAGAGTCAACTGCAAATGGATCAAAGACTTCAATCTTAAGCCTCAAACACTGAAACTGCTTGAAGAAAATATTGGCAGTATGATACATGATATGTGAAGAAAACTGCAGAAAAGGACTTTCTGAATAGGACTCCATTTGCCCAGAAATTAATGTAAACAAATGATAAGGAGAACATAATAAAACTAAAAAAAAAAAAGCTTCTGTATAGCAAAGGAAATAATTTACCAAGTCAAGAGGAAACTCACAAAGATAAAATATCTGCAAGCCATACATTTGATGGAGAATTAACCCCTACACTATACAAAGAATTAAAAAAGAAAGAACCCAAAAATCAGAGTTCCTTTGAAAAGAAATAAAAAAGAAGTATCTAAGTATCTAAGAAGTATTTAAAAAATTCTCCATCACGTTAGAAATTAGTGAAATGAAAATTAAACATGCTAAGATTTTGTTGTGTCCCAGTCACAATGGTCAATATGAAAAAAACAAATGGCAACAAATTCTATTGAGGATGCAGGTAAAGAAGAACCATCATCCTCAGTTGATGGAATTACAAACTGGTGCAGCCAGTATGGAGTCAGTGTGGAGAATTCTCAGAAAGCTAACAGATCTACCATTTGACTCAGCTATGCTACTCTTTGGCACAAGAACAAAAGACTCAATGGCCCATTCCACAAACACTTGTTCGGCCATGTTCTTTGCCATTCTATTCACAATAGATAGGAAATGGAAACCATTTAAATGGCCTTCAACTGACAACTAGATAAGAAATGTGGTATGTATGCACATGGGATTCTATTAAGCTCTTATTAAAACCTAAATCATGAAATTTGAAGGTAAATGGATAGAACTAGGAAATATACTGAGTACAGTCACCCAGACCCAGAAAGACAAACGTCACATGGTTTCTCTTATATATGGACTCTCGTGTAGAATCTTTAGATATGAATATATGACCTGTGGTAATCAAAGAAGGCAAGAAAGTAGAAAGGTACCAGGGGCAGAGAGCTCTAGAGAGGAGGGTAGTAGGACACTGGTGCTATAAAGTAGGAAACATAAAAACGGTGATGGGGTTTTCATTGGAAAGTAGGGAGAGATGGTAGTAAAGAAGGAGAAAGAAGGAGGTAGAAATAACACCAAGGATGACTATTAAAAGACATAAGGAATCATATGTAATGCTTACTTAAAGATAATGCTCTAATGTATGGAGAGAAATTGGGGACTGCCAGACAGTCAGTTGTCTGTCATTTCTTAGTTTTGGAAGCTGCTGGCTCTGCACTCCTATATAATCAGATATATTTATCCTTCTCAGGTCTCTGATATTGTTGAAGACTAGATAATTATAGTCTCACAGTTAAATTTTAAGTTGTTTAGGAATTAAAAGGGTGTTCTAGGTCTAAGAAGTAATTAATATTATATTTGGCTAAATTGGTATTGATCATTGTATATTAATGCAAAATTAAGATTGTATAGGGCTACATCGGTATTGATCTTTGTATATTGATACAAAATTAAGATTATATTTGGCCACAATGGTATTGACCCTTGTATATTAATGTAAAATTAAGATTGTATTGGGCTACATCAGCATTGATCTTTGTATATTGATACAAAATTAAGATTATATTTGGCCACACTGGTATTGATCTTTGTATATTGATACAAAATTAAGGGTAACGCTTCTTAAAGGTATTGTTCATAGTAATACTTAAAAATGAAATGTCAAGTTTTGACCTCTCCCTACCAATCGACATAAACTGTTTAGGATAATTAAGAAACGGAAACTAATGGTCATGAAAACATGTCATTTTGTTAGTTACTATGACAGTCTATCACAGTTATTTTCTAAGCTACTCAGAAATCAAGTTGCTAAGAGACAAGCAATATTTGCTTATCTAAATATAAGAGATAGATAGGGCATCTTCAAAAACCTCAAGAGATCTGCAGAATATGGCATTCAAAGACGTTTTCTTTCTTTTTTTTTAAATACTTTATTTTTTTTTCTTCAAGTTACATCTCAGTCACAAACCCCTCCCTATTCCCCCTTCCTATCCCGCCCTTCCACCCTCTTCCCCCAGAAGTTTCCCCTTTCAGTCCAACAGATGGTTCCTTCTCTTATAACAGTATTATACAAAACAACAGATATAAATATGCCACATTTATGAGAGTTAAATGGCCCAGTATACCTTCCCAATGTCCAGTTTATACATATTTGGCCCCTGATTTTAACATTCTACTATCTAACCATCTCCATGAGTTTAAAGGTCTATATCTGACTCAACATTCATACTAACTTGCAACACACTTTTAAGAGTATCTAGCGTGTCAGGATGGCCGAGTGGTCTAAGGCGCCAGACTCAAAGATGTTTTCTTAACTTAAGATTTTTTGATATCGAGACATGTCAGCTCCTGACAGCACCCCCTATTCTACTCCAAGTAGAAGATGAGCATCGAAGAATCTCCAGTGGGAGATGATTGAATTGGTGATAAGCCGTTCTCTTGGCAAGAAAAACCCCTTGCTTCAACTGTAGACAGACTTCTGTCCAAAAAGGACAAAACTTGGAAGCAGATAAGTCGACAGCCTAGCTCTGCCAAGACAGGGTAGGTAAGTCCTTCATAATTCCTGCTCTACAATCAATGTCTGTCAGAGAAATGGGGCCAAATGGCTGAAGATTGATGCTGTAATGTATGGAGAGAAAATGGGAACTGTCCAGGCAGCCACTGGTATGTCATTTCTTAGTTTTGGAAGCTGCAGGCCCTGCACTTCCTATATAATCAGATATATTTATCCCTCTCAGGTCTCTGAGGTAGTTGAAGAATAGATAGCTAGAGTCTCATAGTTAAATTTTGAGTTGTTTAGGAATCAAGAGGGTGTTCTGGATCTAAGAAGATATTTTTAAAATTGTGAGGCAAGTTAGTATGAAAGCTGAGTTAGATATAGAACTTTAAACTCATGGAGATGGTTAAATAGTAGAATGTTAAAGTCAGATGCCAAATACATATGGACTGGACATTGGGAATGTATGCTAAGCCATATAACTCATAATTGTGGCCTATTTATTTCTGTTGTTTTGTATTGTATTTATAGTTATAAGGAAAAGAACCATTTTTTGGACTGAAAGGGAGAGCTGTTGGGGGAAAAAAAGAAATACCTTAAACTAAAAAAAAAAAAAAGAAGGGAAGAGGATGGGGGGGTTGAGGGGGAGGAGGGTGGAAGGGTGGGACTGGAGGGGGGAGTAGGGAGGGGATTGTGATTGAGATGTAACTTGAAGAAATAAAAATAAATTATTAAAAAAAAACAAACAAGAAAAAATAAAAAAAGAAGATGTTTTTAAGTTGGTAATGCAAGTTAGGATGGAAATGAGTTAGGTATAGAACTTTAAACTCATGGAGATAGATAGATAATAGAATATTAATATCAGTTGCCAAATATGTATGGACTGGACATTGGGAAAGTATGTTATACCTTATAATTTTCATAATTGAGGCCTATTATTAAAAAAGAATTATGAGTTCTGAGAGAAGGGGCAGTGGGTAGGAGGGTGGAGCCAGGAGGGGTAGGAGAAGGGGACTGTGATGGAGATGTAATTTGAAGTAATAAATAAACATTAAATATATATATATAATACATGAGTATATATATATGCATGTGTTTGTTTTATTGGTTTAAATGAAACTACATCACTTGGGGTAATAATGCTTCCCATAAAAACTGTAGACTGTCTAATAAAAATACTGTGCCAGGCACAGGAAATCTCCCTTCAAGTTGTTGGTCAGGGAAATGCAAGAAGCCCCCAAAACAGCATAAGATGTTGTCATTGTTGTCCTTGGTTATCTCACAGAACTTAAAGGTAAAACTCTATTTCTGAAGACACCACAAACTTTGGACACAGGACTTGAGCTAGAAGTGACCTGGAAGCCTCTTCCCTGAGAACTAACTCTTACAGTATCAAAAGGTGTTATGAAAGTTGCTCATGGAAAAAAAAACCAGAAATCAATGGTCCTACTCAGTTGTAAATCTATGAGCCACAACAATGATCAGCCTGACAAGATATCCTCAAAGGTGCAATAGTGGCACTTTTACATTAGGGGTAACCAAGAACTATCTAATTGGATTTAAGGATCACTCAAGAGGAGGAAGTTCATGCCTAGTTTTGTAAACCTAGCCAACTACCCATGGCTCATAAGGTCATGCAACCTAGAAAAGAACTTACTAATGGTACTTTCCTAAACAGGTATAATTTCTATTTGTATTCTAAATACGTAACTGTACACATATGATACGTTTAGTTTCATGCCTCATGAAGCAAACAGAGACCATTATAGAAAGCTACCACTGGTCAAAGGGCAGAGAAAAACTGACTATAGGATTAATATGCCCAGTTCCAGTTGATATATGTATAACACCTAAGGTTCAGGGAACTTTAAGAAATATGGGGCAAGAATATTCTAAAAGTGAGAGGACCAGGATATACATCATGTGATTCTGTCTTCTATGTATCATACAGAATCTACACCATAAAATCACAATAATATGGTGTCCTAAACAAGAACCCAGTCAACATAATAATGCTGATGGCAGAAAATCTCACAGGACTCTGTCCCTACATGAAGAGCTACAGTAGATCAATAGCTGCTGAGAGAGGGTGAATCAGTCTTCTCCAAGGACCAAGGATGAGTCCCAGATAGATTATCTACTCCCAAGTAGCCAGCTCTAAACACATGTACATATGCACAACACTAAACAGACTCAGCAGGTTGTATGTAAGAATATACATGTATGCATATAGATATTACAATAGTAGTTAAAGAAGAGGTCCTGAATTTGAGAGTTGTGGGGAAACAAGAGGAATTGAGGGAGAGGAATGGGTAGAGATGATGTAAATACAGTACATGTTTAAGAAATTCTCAAACAAATACACAGAAAAAGACTTCTCAGGTGATTTTTGTTTGCATCAAGTTTACAGTTAAAACTAACTGGCAGAGGTCTGGTTGAAAATCTTCAGGTCATTGTGGGTGGAGGATCTGATAAAATTGTGGGACCCAGTCCCTGCTTTCTTTCTTTTATTTTCTAAACATGAAATCAGAGAGGAAAAAAAATCCCCTAAATGTAGCCTAAGCATTTCCTAAGAGGCACTAAGGGGAATGCTCCCATGCTGATTCTTCCTGACCTACTGGTACATGCTAACTGAAATAGTACTCCATTGTCTAGCCAATCAGGAAAACACATGCTAACTGATGTGTGATACTCGACATCTTTATAGAGACCAGTGTGACATATGTGCATTACACATGCACATAATGTATTAAACACATCAGCATAATCGGCACATCATCTCTTCAGACATTTTCATTTCTTTTTGTTGGAAGCCAGTTTTCATTACTATATCAAAATACCAGACACAACTACTTATTAAGAAGAGTAATTTGAGATCCAAGATGGCGCCGACCATAGAGCAGTGCATCTGAGTAGTAGGTGAATGAGATTAGTCTTGTGGAGTGAATGTGAGGTCCCCTAGCCTACAGTGAAGCACAGACGGTGTCTGAATGCCCACAGCGAACATTGAGACCGGTCACCAGGTAAAAGAGCCCACGCAGTTCCCGGGAACACAACCCTGAGATCAGCCAGCTCCTTCACCGGTCTGGAGAGGAGCTCTGGCTAGAGATCTAGCCCAGGAGCGGATCCAGCCCACAGCTCCAGCCACAGACCAGCGGCCCCGCCTGTCTACCTGATATCCAGCCTGCACTCGAGTCCCACCACAAGAGCAAAGGTAAGTGAGATTATTTTTTTCCGGAGTTTCCAAAATGGTGGCACAGTGTGCACTGTAGCGGAGAGGCAGAGACCTAACCCAGTCACAGCAAAGCAATTAGGAGCCAAGACTGCCTGCAAACAGAGCCCGGGACAGTGTGTTCTCCACAAATACTGGGGCGGGTGGGTCACTCACCCTAGCACCCAAGCATCTGAGGCAGTCAGCAACAGGAGCACTGAGGCCGGCATCTGTTGTGGGTGGAGCTCCCTGCCTGCATAGTCAGCCCAGCTGGGGAGCCAGAACAACTGGGTCAGTGAGAGGAGAACACAGACCCAACCACAGCTCTACCTGCCTTTCTGAGGAGACCTGTCAGCTCCCAGGTCCTCAGAGGCTAGCCCTCTCCCCACTCCAATCCTCTCTATATTGGTCCAATTGGGTCACAAGCAGTTGAGGAGAGCAGCAGCCACCCTCCTCTCCGAGAGCCAGTCAGTCTATTACAGGAATCTGCCCACCATCTGGAGGTAAACACCAGGATCTCAGGATCAGCCAACCCCCAGGGCAGGGAGTTTTCCTGAGCACCAAGGTCAGGTAACAAAAGAAACAAACAGATAACACCTGGGTCCATCTGATGACAAAAGGTCAGCATAAGAACATGGTAAAAAAAAACCAAAACAATAGGATGTCTCCAGATCCTAGCAATAATGCTACAGACAACTCTGGACAGCTGAACCCAATTGAAGCAAAGGAAAATGACCTTAATCCTACACTTATACTAATAATAGAAGGCCTAAGGGAGGAAATCAAATACCTCAGAGAGCAACAACAAAGTACTGCAAAGGAGGTGATGGAAATGAATAAAGCGCTTAAAAGAATGGAAGACCTGAAAAGGGAAGTTGAAGCAATGAAGAAAATCCAATCTGAGACATCCATAGAACTGGAAAACCTTAAGAAAAGAATCGGAACTACAGACACTAGCATCACCAACAGAATACAAGAGATGGAAGAAAGAATTTCAGGCTCAGAGGATAAAATTGAAGAAATGGATACATCTGTCAAAGAAAATGTCAAATCTAAAAAAGTCCTGACACAAAACCTTCAGGAAATCAAGGACACAATGAAAAGACGGAATCTCAGAATAATAGGAATAGAAGAAAGAGAAGAGTCCCACCTCCATGGACCAGAAAATATCTTCAACAAAATCATTGAAGAGAATTTCCCAAATCTAAAAAAAGAGATGCCTATAACTGTACAAGAAGCTTACAGAACCCCAAATAGATTAGACCAGAAAAGAAAATCTTCCCGCCACATAATAATCAAAACACTAAATGTACAGAACAAAGAAAGAATTTTAAAAGCTGCTAGGGAAAAGGGTCAAGTAACATATAATGGCAAACCTATCAGAATCACACCTGACTTTTCTTCAGAGACTCTAAAAGCCAGAAGGGCCTGGACAGACATCTTGCAGACCTTAAAAAACCACAACTGCCAGGCCAGACTACTATTCCCTGCAAAATTGTCAATCAACATAGATGGAGAAAACAAGATATTCCATGACAAAGCTAAATTCAAACAATATCTATACACAAATCCAGCTCTACAGAAGATGTTAGAAGGAAAACTTCAACCCAAAGAGGTTAACTACACACAAGAAAGCACAGGAAGCAAATAGCATGCCTGCAGCAAAAACAAAAGGAAAGAAGCTCACTCACACACTATTTCTACCAACATCAAGATGGCAGGAAGTAACAATCACTGGTCATTAATATCTCTCAACATCAATGGACTCAATTCCCCAATAAAAAGGCACAGGCTAGCAGAATGGATGCGAAAACAGAATCCCACATTCTGCTGTTTACAAGAAACACACCTCAGCAAAAAAGATAGACATTATCTCCAAGTAAAGGGCTGGAAAAAGATATACCAAGCAAATGGACCCAAGAAAAAAGCTGGAGTAGCAGTTCTAGTATGCAACAAATTGGATTTTCAACCAACATTAATCAAAAGAGATGGGGAAGGACACTATATACTCATCAAAGGAAAAATCCACCAAGATGAAATTTCAATACTAAACATCTATGCCCCAAATGTAAGACCACCCACATTCATTAAAGAAACACTACTGAAGCTCAAATCCCACATTGAACCTCACACATTAATAGTGGGAGACTTCAACACACCACTCTCACCACTGGACAGATCAACAATGCAGAAACCAAACAGAGAAATAATGAACCTCACAGATGTCATGAATCAAATGGACCTAATTGATATCTACAGAACATTTCACCCAAAAACAAAAGAATACACTTTCTTCTCGGCACCTCACGGAACCTTCTCCAAAATCGACCATATAGTCGGTCACAAAGCAAGCCTCAACAGATACAGGAAAATTGAAATCACTCCTTGTAACTTATCAGACCATCATGGAATAAAGCTAGGCTTCAACAGTAACAAAAACAACAGAGTGCTTGCAAAAACATGGAAACTGAACAACTCTCTCCTCAATGACCTCTGGGTCAGGGAAGAAATAAAAAAAGAAATTAAAGTCTTCTTAGAACTCAATGAAAATGAAGGCACAACATACCCAAACTTATGGGACACATTGAAAGCAGTGCTAAGAGGAAAGTTTATAGCTCTAAGTGCCTTCAAAAAGAAACTGGAGAATTCCTATACTAGCCACCTAAAAGAACACCTGAAAGAGCTAGAACAAAAAGAAGCAAACACTCCCAAGAGGAGCAGACGAGAGGAAATTATCAAACTCAGGGCTGAAATCAACAACTTAGAAACAAAAAGAACAATACAAAGAATCGACAAAACCAAGAGCTGGTTCTTTGAGAAAATCAACAAAATAGACAAGCCCTTAGCTAAACTAACTAAAAGGCAGAGGGAAAATACCCAAATCAACAAAATCAGAAATGAAAAGGGGGAAATAACAACAGACATTGAGGAAATCCAAAGAATCGTTAGGTCCTACTTCAAAAACTTGTACTCCACAAAATTGGAAAATGTAAATGAAATGGACAATTTTCTTGATAGATTCCACCTACCAAGGTTAAATCAAGAACAGGTAAACAAATTAAACAGTCCTATAACCCTTAAGGAAATAGAAGAAGTCATTAGAAGTCTTCCAACCAAAAAAAGCCCAGGCCCAGATGGTTTCAGCACAGAATTCTACCAGACATTCAAAGAAGAGCTAACACCAATATTCTTCAAACTCTTCCACAACATAGAAACAGAAGGAATACTGCCAAACACATTCTATGAGGCCACAGTTACCCTGATACCTAAACCTCACAAAGACCCAACGGAGAAAGAAAATTTCAGACCAATTTCCCTTATGAACATGGATGCAAAGATACTTAATAAAATACTTGCAAACCGGATCCAAGATCACATCAAAAGTATCATACACCATGATCAAGTAGGCTTCATCCCAGGGATGCAGGGGTGGTTCAACATTAGAAAATCCATCAATGTAATCCACCACATAAACAAGCTGAAAGAAAAGAACCACATGATCATCTCATTGGATGCTGAAAAAGCTTTTGACAAAATACAGCACCCTTTCATGATAAAAGTCTTAGAGAGATCAGGCATACAAGGACCATACTTAAAAATAATAAAAGCAATTTACAGCAAGCCAATAGCCAACATCAAACTAAATGGAGAGAAACTTAAAGCATTTCCTCTAAAATCAGGGACAAGGCAAGGCTGCCCACTCTCTCCATATCTCTTCAACATAGTACTTGAAGTTTTAGCTAGAGCAATAAGACAACTAAAAGAGATCAAGGGGATACAAATTGGAAAGGAAGAAGTCAAAGTATCCCTATTTGCAGATGATATGATAGTATACATCAGTGACCCCAAAAATTCCACCAGAGAACTTCTACAGCTGATAAACTCCTTCAGCAAGGTGGCCGGATACAAAATCAATTCAAAAAAATCAGTAGCCCTTCTTTACACAAAAGATAAATGGGCTGAGAAAGAAATAAGGGAATCAACACCCTTCACAATAGCCACAAATAATATAAAATACCTTGGGGTAACTCTAACCAAGCAAGTGAAAGACCTGTATGATAAGAACTTCAAGACCCTGAAGAAAGAAATTGAAGAAGATATCAGGAGATGGAAAGATCTCCCTTGTTCATGGATAGGTAGGATCAACATAATAAAAATGGCAATCTTACCAAAAGCAATATACAGATTCAATGCAATTCCTATCCAAATACCAACTCAATTTTTTACAGATCTGGAAAAAACAATTCTCAACTTCATATGGAATAACAAAAGACCCAGAATAGCTAAATCAATCATGTACAATAACAGAACATCTGGAGGTATCACCATCCCAGATTTCAAGCTGTACTACAGGGCAATAGTAATAAAAACAGCATGGTACTGGTATAGAAACAGACCAGTTGACCAATGGAATCGAATTGAAGACCCAGAAATAAACCCACACATCTATGGTCACTTAATTTTTGATAAAGAAGCCAAAAACATACAATGGAAAAAGGAAAGCATCTTCAATAAATGGTGCTGGTCTAACTGGATGTCAACATG
>CAJQZJ010033026.1:6177982-6202469 GCA_907164525.1 Lophiomys imhausi | reverse complement strand
TTATACCTTTGTATACTGATACAAAATTAATATTATATTTGGCTAAATTGGTATTGATCATTGTATATTAATGCAAATTTAAGATTGTATTGGGCTACATCGGTACTGATCTTTGTATATTGATACAAAATTAAGATTATATTTGGCCACACTGGTATTGATCTTTGTATATTGATACAAAATTAAGGGTAACGCTTCTTAAAGGTATTGTTTGTAGTAATATTTAAAAATGAAATGTCAAGTTTTGACCTCTCGCTACCAACCGACATAAACTGTTTAGGATAATTAAGAAACGGAAACTAATAGTCATGAAAACGTGTCATTTTGTTAGTTACTATGACAGTCTATCACAGTTATTTTCTAAGCTACTCAGAAATCAAGTTGCTAAGAGACAAGCAACATTTGCTTATCTAAATATAAGAGATAGATAGGGCATCTTCAAAAACCTCAAGAGATCTGCAGAATATGGCATTCAAAGATGTTTTCTTAACTTAAGATTTTTTGATATCGAGACATGTCAGCTCCTGACAGCACCCCCTATATTACTCCAAGTAGAAGATGAGCATCGAAGAATCTCCAGTGGGAGATGATTAAATTGGTGGTAAGCCATTCTCTTGGCAAGAAAAACCACTTGCTTCAACTGTAGACAGACTTCTGTCCAAAAAGGACAAAACTTGGAAGCAGGTAAGTCGACAGCCTAGCTCTGCCAAGACAGGGTAGGTAAGTCCTTCATAATTCCTGCTCTACAACCAATGTCTGTCAGAGAAATGGGGCCAAATGGCTGAAGATTGATGCTGTAATGTATGGAGAGAAAATGGGAACTGTCCAGGCAGCCACTGGTATGTCATTTTTTAGTTTTGGAAGCTGCAGGCCCTGCACTTCCTATATAATCAGATATATTTATCCCTCTCAGGTCTCTGAGGTGGTTGAAGAATAGATACCTAGAGTATCATAGTTAAATTTTGAGTTGTTTAGGAATCAAGAGGGTGTTCTGAATCTAAGAAGATATTTTTAAAATTATGAGGCAAGTTAGTACGAAAGCTGAGTTAGATATAGAACTTTAAACTCATGGAGATGGTTAGATAGTAGAATGTTAAAGTCAGGTGCCAAATACATATGGACTGGACATTGGGAATGTATGCTAAGCCATATAACTCTTATAATCGTGGCCTATTTATTTCTGTTGTTTTTTATTGTATTTATAGTTATAAGAAAAAGAACCATTATTTGGACTGAAAGGGAGAGCTGTTGGGGGGAAAAATAAATACCTTAAACTAAAAAAAAAAAGAAGGGAAGAGGATGGTGGGGCTGAGGGGGAGGAGGGTGGAAGGGTGGGACTGGAGGGGGGAGTAGGGAGGGAATTGTGATTGAGATGTAACTTGAAGAAATAAAAAACTAATTATTAAAAAAAAAAGAAGAGTAATTTGGTTATATCACAGCTCTGAAGGTCCCTTAGCAACATTCCTTGATTGACTTCTGTCATGACTGATTATAAAGTGGAAACACAGATGTAAAAGATGTCCAGGGAAGATGAAGGGGCAGTCTTGCCCTTTCATGATGACCCACACTTAAGGCAACTGGAGTCTCACTACAACTGTATTGATCCCTTCCAAAGTCAGTGCTCTTCAAGGACCTATCCTCCCTGTACCTTGAATTTCCCAGTACCCACCTTGGGGACCAGTCTACAATCACGTGAGCTCTAGGGAAGCATGTTCCCTTTGTATTAAAACCACAGGAGGAACATTTCAAATCCTTTCTGGTAGATATTTTGAAGTCTAAAATTAAACTTTGCTAATCCTGGTGCTCTTGGGCTACAGAACATTATAAATTTATTTTTCTAGCCTTTGTAACTGATTGCCCACCTTTTCTATATCTTCCTTCCTTGGATATATCCCATGACATGTCCCAGGCTTTGGAGCCACTGTTACACTGTTTACTTACATAAAACAAATCTTTTAGTTTCTATGTTTAAGTGAAAATGTATATTTATCTTTCTGTGCCCAAATCAGTGCTCCTGAAAAATCAAAGGATTTCTTTCCTCATAGCCTCATAATATACCTTGTATATATTCAACACATTTTCTTACACTATTTTCCTGAAAATCGGAGACAGCAACCTACACCAGGACGAGGAAAGTAGGTGAATGCAAAGAGATAATCAGGCACCAGGGTATATGGAAGTTATGACCATGGTATTACATCAGAAAAGCATTATTAATCTTAAATATTAAGATTTCAATGAACGAACACTATGATTGAAAAAAAAGTATTTTAATAAATAACTTAAGGTCACAGAGGAGAGCTGGGAGAGAACAAAGGACCGAGCTTTTGAAGGCCATTTTCTCTTGTTAACTCAACACAGATTGATGCACATTTTAGAGATCCTCTACCATGACCCAACGCCTGTGAGAAATTAGTAGAAGCTTTGGGACCTTTCCTTTCTGAAAATTCAAGATCATGTCACATGCTCATGCAATGCAACTTCATTCTCAGGCTTTTTTCTTTTCTTCAAAATAATTCCTGTATGGGTGACAACTTCCTGAACAGAACACCAACAGCTCAGGACCTGAGACCAACAATCAATAAATGGGACCTCATGAAACTGAAAAGCTTCTGTAAGGCAAAAGACACTGTCATTCGAACAAAACGGCAGCCTACAGACTGGGAGAAAATCTTCACCAACCCCACATCTGACAGAGGGCTAATATCCAAAATCTACAAAGAACTCAAGAAATTAAATGCCAAGAAACCAAATAATCCAATCAAAAAATGGGGGACGGAGCTAAATAGAGAATTCACAAAGGAGGAATCCCTAATGGCCAAGAGACACCTGAAGAAATGTTCAACATCATTAATCATCAGAGAAATGCAACTCAAGACAACTCTGAGATTCCATCTCACACTTGTCAGAATGACTAAGATCAAAAGCTCAAATGACAGTACATGCTGGTGAGGGTGTGGAGAAAGGGGAACCCTCCTCCATTGCTGGTGGGAGTGCAGGCTTGTGCAGCCACTATGGAGATCAGTATGGCAATATCTTAGAAATCTCAGAATAGCTTTGCCTCAGGACCCAGCCATACCACTTCTGGGTATACATCCAAATGACTCCTCACGGAATCATAAGGAAGTCTCCTCATCTGTGTTCATAGCAGCCTTACTTGTAATAGCTAGAAACTGGAAACAACCCAGATGTCCCTCAACTGAAGAATGGATTAAAAATATTCCATCTACACAATGGAACATTACTCAACTATCAGAAACAATGAAATTACGCAATTTGCAGCCAAATGGATGGAACTAGAGAAGCTCATCCTGAGCAAGCTAACCCAGACTCAGAAGGATGCACATGGCATCTATTCACTTATAGTAGGATTTTAGCTATATAGTACAGGATATCTATCTGTACTACAACCAACACACCAAAGGAACATGGACATAGACTTTTTATTTTTTTATTTTTATTTTTTGTTGTTGTTTGTTGGTCTGTTTTTTAGTTTTCCCTCCCTAGAAATGAGACACTTTTCACTGGTGGTACTGCCTTGTAGGCCCCCAGTGTATGAAGAGGCTCTTGGCCCTCATATGACTTCTGAACTGGGGCAAGGGACTGTTATGTAGGGACACTCCACTCCAGAGGAGCAGGATGGAAGGGTTAGGGGGTAGAGAATGAGAGGGCAGGGCTGGGAAGAGAGGAAAGAGGACAATATGATGGAGATGTAACCTGAAGCAACAAATAATTAAATTTATTTAAAAAATAATTCCTGTATGAAGATGATTTAAAAGGACCAAGAACTTGGCAAGATTGACATGTCCTCTGAGGTAAGACAGGACTGGAAATAATCTTTCTACCACTTCTCACTCCCACCATGCATGAGATATATTTTTTTAGTGTTCTGGAAGTCCTTCTAAACCTGCCTTAATTGGTGTGCCATTAGAAATACACACACAGCAGTCACATTGCAGACGTCTGTTCAGTTGTCTGTAGTATGCATATTTGTGTGTTGTTTCTTCTCCCAGTTAGAGCAATGGACTCCTAAAAACAGGGCCCTCAGTGTGTTTTCTGCTGCATGCCCATGGCTGGAATGGAGCATGTAATGTGTGTAGGTGTCTAATATATGTTGAATGAATACATGAGTGAGGTCAGCTGGATCTTCAGGATCCTCAACAATAGCCCAGCCTGTAACTGAACTCTCAGCAAACAGACATGGTCCTCCTCTCTCCTGGAGTCTAACACTGAAAACAGATGAATAACAAGAAATAATTGTATTTTAGGGTGCTTGTTGAGAGCTCATCCATTGAATGAAAAGCATTGTTTATTCTCCATAGATTCAGTAGTAATGCTGATCCAACAACATGTATAGATGTTCTCTTTATTTAAAAGGCTGACTATATTATCATCAGGGAAATCATATTCTAAACAGAATACTCAAAGCTGTAGCCTCTATAATTAAGTGGTTGCTCAGCCACATTAGATGCTGTGCTTCCTAGCCAAGTTTTGACAAATGTTTTCTACATGTAGGTGCTTGTAAATTTACAAAGACGGTCAGCAAATCCTGTAACCATTGATGCTGTTTTGGATGTTGAGATGACTTGACACTGGCAGGTTCAATGACTCCTGGTCACCCAAAGCAGAAATTCCCTCTTCAGGCTATCACAAGGCCAAAGTTGCTTACTGCCATGTCACATGCCTGCCTGCCTCACTGATTTTGGGTCAGCACTGCAGGTAGGCTAACTGTCATCTCACTTATCAGTACACCAGGTAGGCTGTCACCTCACATGACATCACATCAACACAGAAAGTAGAGTGTCATCTCACCAAGGTCAACCACCGTGCAGTACAATTCTGTGCAAGACAGAGAGAAAATCCTCAAGCACTCATGTAATCCTGATGACAATATACTATAGAATAGTCTGTTTTATTCGTGACTGTTGTTAGGCTCTGTTCAAATTTTCTTTCACTATAAGAAGTAGCTGATACAATCAGTTTACAAGGAAAACTATTTATATGGGCTCATATTTTTGGAAGTGTTAGTCCACCACGGGCAATGTGTCATGTACCTGAATGGTGGGCTACAGTTCCAGAGAGAGGAGGTAACCCACAAAAAATGCTGGGGCAGCAGGGGCTTTAGAATGCTGAAAAGGCTGAAACAAGGACGGAGGGCTGGACAATGTGGTCAGGCAAGAGGGGCTAGAGTACAAGATACCTCATGGGTGTATGATTAATCAATAACAGAAAAATCCTTGGCAACACCCCAAAACCTCATTTCTGATCCATCTTATATCTGTACCAATACTTCAGTAATGTGTTGTTGCTGAAATATTTTTAAATTATCAATGAAGGGAAGTGGCACTTCATTATATTTTGTTTTCTCTCAGAATCACCTTGGAGTTCTATGTGACATTTGAAAATGCAGTTTTTATGAAAAAAGACAAATAAAACATCATCTTCTGTGATCTTGTATCTACCATATTTTAAAGCTTCTGTGACTTTGATTCTACAAAACAATTGGAGAGAGCCGACTTCTTAGAAGCAGGATGTTAGATGGCCACCACCCTCCTATTAGTGTATCTTTTCTCACAACACTGTATAGTTTTGAGTTTATATATCTGTACGATTTATTTCTTGGTATTTTATAGTTTCAATGTTGTGGGGGGGGAGTTGTTTTTGTTGTTTGGTTTATTTTTATGATTTTTATGCACATGTGCTTAATTTTTTTAGTATAATAAAGCAAGTCAACAATGTATTCATGTGGTAAAATTGTCAAAAAGCAGAAGACACCTCATATGATAGAGGTAAAGCTCTCTACTAGTGTAAATGTGTAAACTGAGCTTAGTCTACTAAAGATTTACTAAACTTATTTATTGGTTCTAGCAGTCTTTTATAGAATATATCAAATCTGTTATATAAATAAATACAGTTCACCTTCATCTCTTCAATATGTGTGTACCTTTCAGTTTCTTGCCTAAGTGCATTGTCTACACGCTTTAGTATGAGACATTGGTTATATCCCCAGCATAGTTCTCAATAGAAATGGTGACAGCATATACAATCTTTTGCTGGCCTTAGGAGGCATTTTTATGGGTCTGTTGTTAATGTGTTTTTCTCCCCTTTTCTCCTTATGATGCCCACCCAAATCCATTCTAATCACTACCTATTACCTGTGAATTTGAGAAATTACTATTTTTCCTAGTTTGTGGAGAGAATTTTTGCTACATTTCTTAAGTGCTGTTCTTGAATCTACTAAGATGATTTTTTAAATAATTGTAGATATAGTAAGTTAAATTACATTCCTGTCAACCACACTTCCTCATGATGTAGCATTATCTTTTTTAAATACTTGGTTAGAATACCATAATAATGCATATAATAACAATGTATATAGATATTATCCTCTAGTTTCCTTTTTCTTTAATTTCATTTTCTGTTTCACATGTAAGATAATGATGGCCTCCTTAAATGGGTTGGAGGTATCATGCTTTATAATACTCTTTTGGAAGAGTTTGTATAGAATTACTATTTGAGACAATTAACCAGCACATCCATTTGGATATATTGTTCTTTTGTGAGAAGTCTTTTTTTTCAATTATTACTTTAATCACTTAAATAGAAATAGGGCATTTCTGTCACATCTCTCTTTTTCAGTCAACTTTTATAACTTCTGTCTTTAAGGAGTTGTGTTCATACTCTTGCTAAATCTGAACAACCTGGGAGTGGTTCTGTCTCTCCTTCCTTGTGTTAGAGATATGTCTTCTCTATTTCTTTATTCATCAATCTGGCTAGATAGTTATCAATTTCAGTAATTTTATGAAGGAAATAGTCAATAATCTAATTGATTATTATTTTTATGGTTTGTTTTGTTTTCTGCTTTCTTCTTCTTTAATATTTTAGGGGAAAGGGGTAATACTGGGGATGGAACCCAGGGCCTTGAGCATGCTAGTCTAACACTGTTCAAATGCTGAACTATATCCACACACCAGTAACCAGCCTGTGTAACTTAGCAAAAACCTGTCTCAAAATAAATAGTGCTGGAGCCTGCCAGCTAAACAATACCTGAGAGGGGAGTGAGGATTAAAAAAAGGAGGGGGGGGCGAGAATTAAGTTAGTATGAAAGCTGAGTTAGATAGAGAACTTTAAACTCATGGAGATGGTTAGATAGTAGAATGTTAAGTTCAGGTGCCAAATACATATGGACTGGACATTGGAAATGTATGCTAAGCCATATAACTCTCATAATTGTGTCCTATTTATTTCTGCTGTTTTGTATTGTATTTATTATTATAAGAGAAAGAGCCATTTGTTGGACTGAAAGGGGGAGCTGTTGGGGGGAAAAAGATATACCTTAAACTTAAAAAAAAAAAGGAAGGGGATGGGTGGGTTGAGGCGGAAGAGGGTGGGAGGATGGGACTGGAGGGAGGAGTAGGGAGGGGATTGTGACTGAGATGTAACTTGAAGAAATAAAAAATAAAGAAAAAAAATCCAAATAAAACACATTGTGAAAACAACACACACTTAAAAAAAAAAAAAAGGAGAGAGAAGATAGAGTTTTGGAAGGGTTGACAGTAAATACTGAAGCCCTGATTTTATTTTGTAGAGCATTTTTATACACTTTCTGGCATGGGAAACAGAACAAGAAATCCTTCTCAGCACAAAATGCTAACATTCCCACAGGAAAAGTACTGTTATCACATTCTTCTTACAAGGACGAAAAATATTCAGTTTACAGCTCGGAGGCCAGAGTGCACCTCCTCCTAAACACAGCAGACCCTTATCATATATTTGGCAGAGCATCTTGTTTTTCTCAGCAAATACCTGTTATGCTGAGAGCCTCTACAAATGGCTCCTGACAAAATAGTATAAAACTGGGTGGGGTCTGGGAAACAGATCAATGCTAGAAAGCATGCCTACAAAGCATAAAGTTCTAGGTCCAATCTCTAGCACTGACTGGAAAGAAAAACAAAAAGATAGCTAGAATATGTTAAAACTACAATAAGACTACACTAGAAATGACTAAACATATAACCAAGAGTTAACTCAAGTCTCAGATAGACAGTTCTATGTCTATACTCAGCAACATTGTTTAAAACAGACAAAAATGAGAAGTAATCCAATCTATTGATATGTAGAAAGTAGAATGTTATCAACTTTAAAAGGAAAGGAAACCCAGATACATGCTGCAACATGGATAAACTTCTGAACAGAATGAAATATAGTACACAAATCAGTAAATTTTATGTAGCTCAGTCCATGTGAGCTCCTAGAGCAGAGCTTTATATTCATAGAGTAGGAGCCAGGAAGATGGCTCAGTTGGTGATATGCTTATGGTACAAGTAGGAGGTCGGGGGTTCGGGCCCCAGCACCCGTATTAAAGCTAATATGGCATTGTACTGTTTAATCTCAGACCTTGGTCTAGCCAAATTAGACAAACGCAGAGCTTGCTGAGTGATGTAGACTCAAACCAAACAAACAAACTAACTAACAAAAAACTACGTTGGAGAAAAATAGAGAAAGATACGTGTCTGAAGTCAACACATGTGCATCCCCCTCCCACCAACACACACACCCACAAAACAAATAAAAAGGTGGGTAGTAAAAGCATAGATGTTATTGTTAATGTTAATTGGCACAGCATGTGCTTTGCAAGATGAAAAGTCTTCAGGACATAGACAGGAAGGATGATTACACAGCAGTGTGACTGTCCAGAATACTGCTGCACTGTGTAACTTAAAACATTTTGTATTGCATGTGTTTTGCCACAATAGAAAAGCATACGGTGAAATGAAATTCATGGCTACAATAGGAAATATTAAAAATGCACTGAAATAGAAATTTTCATCGACTACTGGTAGGAATGAAAGGCATCATTTGGCAAATACCTAAAAAATTGTCAGTTTGTGTATGACACAGACTCTTAAAAAAACCAATCACACACTTAGCATTTGACCAGTCATCCCATGCTCAGATATTTGTTCAAAAGGACAGATACACGCACACAAAGACTATTAATTGAACACTTTACTTGAGTAGCCAAGCACTAAAAATTGCCCAAAGAGATTTGTGAGTGTGCATGTGTATATGATCATCAGCATGTTGTGTGTGTGTGTGTGTGTGTGTGTTTGTGTGTGTGAGATAAATAACTGGCCATAAAATTGAAAGGAGGTGAGGGAAATACAGGAGGAACTAGTTAGAGAGATAGAAATGACATAAATAAACTACTCCTGCATGAAATTCCCCCAAATTAAAAGATTTTAATTTTTAAAGAAAGAGAAGGATAAATACAGTACAGTGTATCTACAGAATGGGATACTATTCAGGAGTACAAAGGAATGAGCTACTGATAAAAAAAAACACTCAAGAATTCAAAATAATCATGCTCATATTAGAAACAAAAAAGGACATACTAAAGGGAGGAACAGGAATGCAAAAATATTGTAATTATACTATAAAATCAAAAATAAAATTTTCAAAAATTAATTTATATAAAACTTCATCAACTAATCTTCTGTTTTAAAAGAAGCAGAGCAGCTTCCATTTGGGCAGGGAGGGGCACAAGGGTCAGGAAGCACTCTCTGCGACAAAAGGACATTCATGTCAATCATCACAGTAGGATAATGGCTCCGCAGTTGTGATTACTTCAAAATCACACATTTTATACTTTAAGTACCTGCAGTTTAATGATCAGATATATTTCAATAACAGTGCTTTAAAAATTAATAGGCTGTGGCATAACACCAAAAACTATTTTAAAAACAATAATAAAATCTCTGGTTCAGTCTGAAAAAAAAATCCTAAAACAAACCTATAAATAAAACTTGACTTGAATTGTCAGAATGGCTATGACTAACTGTGATCCCTGTGGCGTGTTCTGGAAGCTGGACACTGTATTTTGTTCACTGTAAACTTTAACACATGTTGCATCTAGGCAAAATTAAACAGGTTTCAAACTTCAAACTTCTCATGCCTAAACTCCCGTCTTGAAACATCAAGGAAAAGAATTGCCAAGTTTGTGGTGTGTGAAATCAGAAATGCCCAATTTCATACAGACAGAAATAGAATCATTCTTTTATATAAAAAGGGAATTGCCTAAGGCACTTTCACATAGAACATTCTTTTTTAAATTTTCATTATTTACACTGTAGCTTTATTTCCTAAAGGCATGTGACAAAAATAGAGTCATAAAATGTGCCCATCACAGAGGACTGAAAAACCATCTGGCTCCTCTGTATGAAGTAAGCAAGTCAACTTAGTGATCCAGATAATGGAAAGTATCTGGGGAGGAGGCTAGGCAGGAGACTAGACATGGGAACAAGGTTCACTTGTTTTCTTGGCCAAGAAAAACAACAAGGCCACCAAATCAGAGGCCTATCAGAGCAATAACAGTACTAGAGTCAGGGTCAGGTCCATTCTTTAACAGAATGGTCAAGCATTCAGGAGTTCACACACTCATTCACTGTGTTTCCTTCACCTCTCTCTGACACACAGCCCTGAGCTACTTCTCCTCACTCTATTACCATGCAGAACCTCATTGAGCTTGCTTCTAACTGGATATACATTAGACAGATAGTATGGTTAGTTACTTGGTGCTACTTATCATTGATGCCTGCATGAAACACCCGGAAAGGAATCCCTATTTTGGAAGCAACAGTGATGATGGAGAGGAGTTAGCAGGGCATTTGTATAAGTAGGGTAAGGATCACCTGGGTTGAATAAGCTGTAACCCTGGGACCTCAGGGACAGCAATTGCTGGAGAGTGGGGAGCATAGGAAGCTGACAACGTGGTAGGGTAGCACAGTTACCCTTACACCTAGCTCAGGGTGAAGGTACTCTTCCATGTCTATCACCTACTTATCATCCTGTATGGTGAGTGGTAGGAGGTACGATAACAATAATTACTAAGGATAAGCAGGGGTGGCCCAGGCAGGGCCAGCGGAGTGGAAACCTGTTCACAGTTTCAGATGCAAGAGCAAAGTCTTGAGAGTGATGAGCCCTCAGAGGGCCAGACAACCAGACCCCTTCCAAAAATTGCCCTGCTGAGATTTGGCAAGTAACCGGGCATAGAGGAGAGAAAGAAGAAGGTGCCTCCATCCAAGGTCTGCCTGTGAACGGTGAGGCCTGGCTGCCCAGCACCTGGAGATACTTCAGCCCTGGGACAGACAGGAGAGCAGAGCTAGCTGCTGAAGAGTCTAGCATCCACACAGAGGTCCTCATGAGCTGCTAGAGGTACAGTAAGGACTGGAGGCTGAGAGGGCATTCAGATGGGGAACCAAACCACACAAAGGAGACCCTGGCAAAGAACAACAATACAAGTAATCTCAACAAGAGGACAAGGCAGATTTTGAGTTCGGAAGAGGAGACCAAAGTCCACAGTGGGAAGCCTTGCCTTTCCATTCTACCTCCAAGATCACATGACTCAGCAGGGCTCTATGGACTAAATACAGTGGAAGTTTCCAGACACACTAAAAAAATAGATGTTTTCAAACAGGAGTGCACTTTGGAAGAGTTCCAGTTCTACTGCCTG
Source organism: Lophiomys imhausi (assembly GCA_907164525.1). Lineage (NCBI taxonomy): Eukaryota > Metazoa > Chordata > Mammalia > Rodentia > Muridae > Lophiomys > Lophiomys imhausi. Next base: position 6,190,957 of record CAJQZJ010033026.1, on the reverse strand, counting down.
GCTACCGTGGCATTGGTCATACACTCCTAGATCTGCAGGACAAGGATACCACATGCCTAGCTTCTGGATGGTAAAGGAAGCCCTGGATTATATAAGCACCACTTTCTAGCCTCATCTCTGATAAAAAGCTCTATACGACTCTTGATCTGCACTGAAAAGACCTAGAATTTTTAAGAGTAGGAAGTTTTATTTTTCACTGTAGCATCTTTGAAACTTAAAAGTTCAGGGGATCTGAGAGGAGTGTGAGGTCTGATCATGATTCATAAATGCACAAAGAATATTTAAGATATTAAAACTGTTTTCACCCAAAAAGAAATGCTCTGTGAGGGGAATGGCCAGTTTGGAGCTAAACTGAGGAGACTGAAATGTATATGAGGGTGATGGGGTGGTCTGGTTGTATTCAGTTGTTAATTGCTTGTACCCAAACACCCTTACTACAATTTGACAGTCATGTACTTCTCAAAATGATGTTTGTAACTCTTGCCTCTCCTAAAAATCTCTGATTGGTTGAATAAAATGCCTGTATCTTGGACTGGGTACAAGAAAAGTAGGTGGGGAAAAGGTAGGCAGGGAAAGGTCAGTGGGTTTTTTGAAGAGAGAGGATCACAAGAAGAGATCCAGGAGGAGGAAGGAAAAGAAGTGAGGAGTTAGAGGGAAGATCATTCCACATGGCCTGGATCATCAGCATAGCGTGGAGAATAACAGTCCAGGAGGATGTATATGTATATTGGGGTTTTATTTGGGGAATATCATTAAAAGCTAGTTTAGATGGGCTTAGATCACACAATCCAGGCTAAGGCTTATTAAAATCCATCTGGTGTCTGTGTGATCATTCATAATGGCAGGTTAAGGATTAACACCACTGACCAATTAACTATAATATAAATACTGGTAGTAATTTAATATCTACTTCTACATGAGGGTTGTGCCCTGACACTCTTAACACCATTCTCCTCATGGCTGAATTTCAGGCTGGAGAGCAGGACAGAACTCCCCTGATGTCTGAGAGGGTCTAATAGTTTATGAGGAGTGGAAAACACCTCAGCATAACTCCATTCCTCATGGAGGATCGACCCTACATAGGTAAAGGGTCTGCCTAGTGTGTGTGGAGTGTTTACACTGTGTGGTTGGTTGGAGGATCAACATAGCAAGTGTGGAATATCTATATCAGTATGTAGAAGATCTACCTCTTCTGTGTAGAGAGTCTATCTTGCATGTGTGGAGGGTCCACCTCAGTCCTATCTGTCTACCTTGCATGATTGTATAACCACCCACTTTCTGTCTGTGCTTACTCCTCACATCCATCTATGAACCTACCCATATCTGATCAAACTGACATGATAAATCAATGCTGGGCATGCAAGCTTAACTAACGAGCTTCTTTACACAAAGAAGATGCCTTGTGGGAAAGAAGATATTTTCTGGAGAAAAGAAAACCTTACTTTCTCAATCCTATTGTGCCCTAGACTTTGGAGACATTTTCCACCTTAAGAATCGCTGAAGAGATAATTCTCTTGATATATACCACCTAACTTTGGATCCTACCTATAGGGTTGGGTAAGGAATTTAAATAGACTTTTAATCCCTAGTAAAAATAGAAGCAATAATTAAAAATCTCCCAATCAAAAATAAAGGTTCAATACAGCATTCAACCAGACTTTCAAAGAAGAATTAACACTACACTCTTCAAATTATTACATAAAATATAAATACAAGAACTCCTTTTTATGACACCACAATGACCCTGATACCTAAACCACATAAAGACCCAACAAAGAAAGGGAGTTGTAAACCAATTTCCCTTATGAATATAGATGTAAAATTTCTCAATAAAATACTTCCAAACCGAATACAAGAACACGTCAAGAAGATCATCCACCATCTTCAAGTAGGCTTTAATTTCCAGAGTTGCAGGAATGGTTCAACATACATAAATCAATAAATGCAAAGTACCACATAAACCTACTGAAAGACAAAGACCGCATGATCATCTCATTAGATGCAGAAGGGGAAGAAGTAAATTATTTTTACTTGAAGATGATATGTATGTATGTATACATAAATGACATTTTAAAATTCTACCTGGAAACTCCTACAAAATATTTTCAGCAAAGTAGCTGGAATTAACACACAAAATTAACACCCAAAAATCAATAGCTTTCCTATATACAAATGACAAATGGACTGAGAAAGAAATGAAAGAAACAACACCTTTCACAATAGCCTCAAATAATATTAAATAACTTGGGATAACTCTTAACCAAGCAAGTAAAAGACTTGTATATTAAAAACCATAAGCTATTAAAGAAAGAAACTGAAGAAGCTATCAGAAAATGGAAAGATCTTCATTGCTCCTGGATCAGCTATTTTTAATATGGTAAAAATAGATATCCTACCAAAATCAATCTACAGATTTAATGCAATCCCCATAAAAATTCTACCACAATTCTTCACATAATTAAAAGGACAATTTTCAGCTTCATATGGTGAAGCTAACACAAAAAAAAATCTGTGATAGCTAAACCAATCCTGAATTAAACAAAAACAAACAAACAAAAAAAAACTGCTGAGGTATCATCATCCCAGATTTCAAGATACATTTTACACTCTAGTAATAAAAATAACATGGTACTGGCATAAGAACAGACACATTGATCAACAGAATCAAATTAAAGAAGCAGATATAAGTTCACACACCTATGGATACCTGATATTTTATAAAGAGACTAGAAAAACACACTGAAAAAGGACACCATCTTCAACAAATAGTGCTAATTATAATGGAAGATTGCAGATAGATCCATACATATTACCCTGCACAAAAGTCAACTCCAAATGGATCAAAGATCTCAACATAGAACAAGATACACTGAACCTGATAGAAGATAAAGCAGTGAATAGTCTTGAATTCATTGGCAAGATATCTCAGACTCTAGGAGAAACAATTAATAAATGAAATTTCATGAAACTGAAAAGCCTGTGTATGTCAATGGACACTGTCATTCAGACAAATAAGAGGCTGCAAAATGGGAATAGATTTTTACAAACTACATACCCAATAGGAGGCTAATATCTAAAATATACAAAGAACATAAAAAATTGAACATCAAAAGAACAAACAACCCAATTTTAAAATTAGCTACAGATCTAAACAAAAAATTCTAAAAATAGCCCACTCCTAGTACCAGAATCTATATTAATCATGTTTCTCTAGAGGAACGGAACTTATAGAATGAACTATCTGTAGAAAGAAAGGAAATTTATTAGAATGACTTACAGGCTGTGGTCAGCTAGTAAAACAATGGCTTTCTACCATGGTAGGTCCAAAAATTCAGTAGTTGTTCAGTCTACAAGGTTGGATGTCTCAGCTGTTGTTCAGTATACACTGAAATCTTAAAGGAGTAGGCTCTAATGCCAGTGAAGGAATGGACTTGCTAGTGAGAGTTAGAGCAAGCAGCCAAGGAGACAGAACAAGCATCCTTCTTCCATGTCCTCTATATAGACTGGAAGCAGAATATGTGGCCCAGATTAAAGGTGTGTCTTCCCATCTCAAAAATACAGATTCAAAGTGAGTCTTCTAGCTTCAAATAACTTAATGAAGGAAAATTCCTTCTGGGATGGAGAGATGGCTCAGTGGTTAAGAGCATTGACTGCTCTTTTAGAGGACTTGGGTTCAATTCCCATGTGGCAGCTCACAACTGTCTGCAATTCCAGTTCCAAAGGATCTGACACCCTCACACAGACATACATGCAAGCAAAACATCAATACACAGAAAATAAAAATAAATAAATCACAAAACAAGAAAAACTCCCTCCCAGGGGTCCTCAGCCATTTGGGTTTTAGTTACCCAGATGTAGTCAGGTTGACAACCAAGAAAAACCACCACAGGCTGACCATCACTTAAATGCTCAACTTTCTTGATCATCAGGGAAATGTAAATCAAAACTCTGAGATTTGATCTTATATCAGTCAGAATATCCAAGAGCAATAAAACCAATGACAGCTCATGCTGGTGACCTTGTGGAGTGAGCAGAAGCCTCATCCATTGACAGTGGGATTGCTGACTAGTTCAGCTACCATGGAAACTACTGTGATGCTTCTTTAGGAACCTGGAAATACATATAACCAATTGTACCACTCTTGAGCATAAACCCAAGTGGCTCTGCATCCTACTACAGAGACACTTGTTCATGAATGTTCATTGCTGCTCTATTCATAATAGCTGAGAATTGGAAACCACCAACAAATGAATGGATTTTTAAAATGTGACACAGTTGCACGATGAATATTACTCAGCTATTAAAAAATGAAATCATGAAATTCACAATTAAATGGATGAAGCTAGAAAAAAATCATCCTGAATGAAGTAATCCAGACCCAAAAAGACAAATATAGTATGTAAATGTTTAAAGTAAATGTTAGCTGTTAAATCTTTGATAAGCAGGCCACAATTCATATAATCAGCAATTAGGTATAGAGTAAGGACTAGGGGGAGTGAAGGATCTCCCTAGAAATTGGAAATTGAATAGATAATTATAGATGGATTGGGGTGGTTAGAATAGCAAGATAAACTGGTAAAGGAGAGAGAAGAGGAGGGAAATGGAGGGAATGTAGGGAGATACATTAACTCTAAGGGCCATTTGAGATATCTAAATGGTATCACCAAATAATGGGGAAACAAAGCCCCAACTAAACATCTCTCACCTCCAAACGAAACCTCCAGTGCTGGGAATGGGTTATATCTAGTAGAGCTGTTGGTCCCCATGGAAACTCCAAACAACCCAGGCTATTGCTAAGGTTATTGGTTACTCTCCACAAACTGATGGTAAGGACCTATTATAGAAAACACTTAACATAACTCACTGAACACAGAGAATTTGAACTGGTACCTACCTAGAGCCTTCACTTCTACAGACTAGTGTTCTGGTACTAGAAGGTTCTAGACACACTACCAAAGGAGAAAAGTAAGCACCAATTCAGCTACAAACGCTTTGATCTACAATGGTGACCTGAATGCAAGATACACTGGTGCTATAGTGGAACAATGTTTGTAAGAATAACCAATCAATATCTGATTGGAGTTAAGGCCCAGCCCACTCTGTAAGACATCCCTGACACTGCTCAGATGGTCAAAAACCTGAGACTAGATAGTCCAGAGATCTAGGGGGAAACCAAATATTACTGTTCTGCTAAAGGAATGTAGCCATAAAATGATTCCTAATGATATTCTGCTGTACTCACAGATCAGTACCTTGCTCAGCCATCATCAAGGAAGTTTCCTCCTGCAGTAGATGGTAATAAATACAGAGACCCACAACTGGAAAATGTGCAAAGTGAGAGACCTTATGACAGTTAGTCCTATATGGGATGATATCAAAAACCTTCCCTCGGGGTTCAAGGAACCTTACAAAAGAAGAGGCCGAAAGATTGTAAGAGCCAGAGGGGATGGAGGACTCCAAGGAAATGAGATCTTCTAGACACAAGAGGATCAATTAACCTAAGAACTCACAGACTGTGACAGCATGCACAGGGCCTGGAAAGGTTTAAGTCATCACTGAGAGAAGTTGACAAAAGTCATCTCTAACTCAGAAGCTATTGTCAACTTATAATCTCTGACAAAGGAAAACTTAATTTTCTCCCAACAGAATCTCACTGGGAATATAAACCATTCTTAAGGGTAGGCCCCATGCAGCAGATGGCCAGCACAAAAGAATCTGAGTAGCATTTTAGAGGTTCTTTGTCACATAATGCTTTGTCAGGGCATTTTTTTTAACCTTACAAATCTTATGTGTATATATTATGGTTTCTGATTTTATTTTTATGGGATTTCTATGTGTGTGAACGTGTGTGTCTCTGCATCTATATGGGTTTCCTATGCTTTATCTTTGACTCCTTGTCTTGTTTCTTCATTTGTTTGTTTATTTCCTTGGTTGGTGCATTGTTTTATCCTGTTCTGGTTTGTTTTTCTTTTATCTTATTTTATTTTGCTATTATGTTTCAGATGCCTGTTTTCAAATGGGAGAGAGAGGAAGGGTGTGGATTTCAGATGGCGGTTGATCTGGGAGAAATTGGGGGTAACTGATGAGCAGCAAGTAAGGGTTCAAATAAAGAGCATGGATGTCACCCAAGCTTGGCTTTCCATTTGCCAAATGGTGTCCTGTAGGAGGACTGAGCCCCTTGTGGGTGGTGTCATCTCTGAGCTAGTGGTCCTGGGTTCTATAACAAATCAGACTGAGTAATCCATGAAGAGAAAGCCAGTAAGCAACATCTGTCCATGACCTCTGCATCAGCTCCTGCCTCCAGGTTCCTGCCCTGTTTGAGTTCCCACCCTGATTGCCTTTGATGATGACCACATATGGAAGCATAAGAAAAATAAACACTTTCCTCCCAAGCTGCTTTTGGGTATGGCATTTCATCAAGCAATAGTAATCTAACTAGGACAAGAACCAAGTCCCCCAGCACTTAGCCCCAGTAGGTATTCATTCTCTCCATTCCCTATATGAAAAATGTCAAGTGAGGCTTCATGAATACAAGTAGGGAGTACACACCAAGGGCAAGGGTGATCCTTTCTGTTCTGGTGATGGAGAAAATGGAGGCACTCACACCTGCTCAGGTTGGATGGAAAAGAATGTGGATGGCAAGATCTGTGCAGAGTGTTAGGGCAAGTCTGAGTGGTAATCTTCATGAGTGGAAACTATTGAGCCAGGACCCATGGAGACAGGCAACATTGAAGGTAGGACCATTGGGAAACAGTGTTTTCTTTCTTGTAGAAAGAAGCCATCCAACCACAAAACTATCTGGATAGAGGATCTGGCTGTCCAAGTGCTGGAAGACACATGAAAGGATAAGATAATGTGTGGGCTGTAGGGAGGACTGTGCATTGACTCGCATGTCCTAACACAGCACCAATGTTCTGTGGCTCTGACACTCCTGTCCTGAATACCTTCCATGGCCTGGGAATGTGCTCCCTGAGCTAGGGGGAAGTTGGGAATTTGGCATCAAGGAGACAGTTGGGTCTGAGCTTAAAGTAGAACTGGAAATGGCCTGGTGAGGAGCTGAGGAGGAGCTCGGGACTCTTGCAACCCAAGCCTGTGTACAGCTTCCTGGAGAGAGGAAGCCCTGTTCTCACCCTACCTGCCCCACTAAATAAGCATCACCATTTCCCCTCCTCCTCACCTTCCCTGTTGCACCCTGAAGCTCTCCACTGATCTGCTCACATCAGCCCTCTCAGGACTCCATATCTTCACAGCTTTCTTTTCAGCTGCCCCTCATATCATCAGATGAACATCCTCTTGTTGAGACAGGCTGCCTCTCACATTCTTTTTCACTTTCTTGTGAAAATGTTCTTTATGGAAAATTCTGCATCTTAGGGTATGTAACTTTGTTTGGAATCATTAGCCTTTCCACCCTCCTCCAACCCATGTAACCTAATTCAAGAATTCACCAAGTGTTGAAGCCAATGACACCCGGGGCCCCATCTTTTTTCAGTTCATAAGTCATTCACCAAAATAAGGCAACTAGCTTAGTGTTGTTTCAGAGTATTGAAGGAGTTGAAACAAAAGCTAATCTTTCTTTTGGAAACAAGGAACAGTGTGCTACTGGGATTTGTGGCACCTGTCACAAAGAGAAACACACCCTTTTCATATATACATTCTTTGAAAAAGATTATTTAATCCTAGGTACAGGCAGGAGAATCTCTATGAGTTCCAGATCAACCTGATCTACATAGTAAATTCCAGACCCACCAGGCCTATATCTATGGGCAGTCTCCTTTGCCTCTCTCTGTCCTCCAGGGGCTGACAGGGGCAGCTAATATCCTGTCCTTGAGCCTGTCATGTTCTTTGGTGATGAATGTATCATTATATCATTGTCTCACTTTTGGTAGGATAATTCAATATTTTTATGAATTTTAACACAAACATACCTATTCTTAGGGTAATGACAAATTAATCTAAACATATATAGTGTTTAAAAACTCTCACTGCTTGATAATAGTTTTTCTGTGCATATTGAATGGACACTTACAAACTTTTAAATAATATTGTTACTATTAAATTATGTTAAGTGCAGTAAACCCCTGTCCTGATGATGCCATATACTTGAGTCAGAACATAAGAAATTAAGCTTGTTTGGACGTGGAAACTTCATCTCTACTAGCTAGCTTTCACAGTACTAGCTGGTGCTTTGCATTCTGATGGAGAAGAAAAGTAATCATTAATCTTACCCAACTGTGATCCCTGTCAGCTACAACAAGACCATCCTGGAAAGACATGTTCACTGGTGAAATAGTGGTTAGTGGTACAAATATCATGGAAACAACCACTTTCTTATTTAGGTTCCATTCCACAAGATGAAACCCACATCTGGCACCATTAACTGGCCAACAACCTGTAGCTAGAAAGGTCACAGAACCTAGTGGAGAATTTATTATTATTCCACTAAATGGACATAGTATTAAAACAACTTCTAATGACTTATCATTACATCTATATATTAGTATATTTCTTAACCCTCTTCAGGGAGAGAAGCTTCTGTTTGCATTATATGGCAATCAACACAGAGACCCACAACTGGTTAAGGTGCAGAAAGTGAGAGACTGTGAAATTTTCAGCCCTAAATGCAATATCTTTATCATACCCCCTCCTGCCAAGGGGCAGAGATCATGGCTGAAGGGGTGATATAAAGACTTTAAGAGCCCGAGGCAGTAGATGACTGCAAGGAAACTGCTTCTGTACATAGCAGAGAAGTTGCACATATGAACTCACTATGTTTTTGACAGCATGAAAAGACCTGTGCAAACACAAGCCAGACAAAAATCTCAGCAGGGAAGCAGAGTGGGCATGAAGTCCTACCCCTAGATGAAGACTACTGGCAATTGATAGTTGTAGGAAGAGGGTGAGTCAGTTTTCTTTAAGGATATAGCTCCTGGTAGATCAACCATGCTCCAGAGTAAGGCCATGCACCCAAGGATATATGAGTAGCACAAATTAAACTCCCTTAAAAAAAATAGGAGGGCATAAGGTTGGGTGAGTAGGGAAGGAGGATAGATCTGGAAGGGCTTGGGGTGGGGGTGACAATGGTCAACATAAATTGTACAAAATTCTCAAAGAGAGAGAGAACATGGTATGTACACTTCTGTCTTGTCAGAGGCAGCATTGTACATCTTGTGTCCATTGTCAGTGTCTTTTATTTACTACCATACATTTTATGCATTTATATTCTAAAGTCTAGTACTTTCGTGGCCTTTAGTATCATGATTTTCAGTTTCCACTTACAAAATTTATCTTCTTTTCATTGCTTTTTAATTTTGGTTAAACTTTCTCCTATCTTAATGTTTTGTTATGGATCTTGTAACACAGCATACTGTTATTTGTCCCTTCTTACCTCTCTCTAGTTTTGAGTAGCTTCTTCCTAACCCCTAATCAACACTTTGGAAAGATTATTCCTAATGTCGAGAGTATAAAATATGTAACTGAAGTCTCCTTGGAGCACATTATGAATTTCAATGTCCCCTCACTGTAATTACAGCGATGTGATGGATATTTTCTCCTGGTTGGGGAGCTTTGAATGAAGATGAAGTACTTCCCTTTAATGAGCTATAATAACCTTTATACCTCATGGCTTTTATCTTCCTTTCCCCCTTTTTGAAAAGAAAAATGAATATTTAAGACTATTTTCTCCAGTTTCAGTGTTCTGGAGAAAAGCCCTGCTGTAGTGGGGTACCATAGAGGGAAGTAACTACAGACTGGCTAGACTGGGGTGACCGAAAGCCTACCAGGGTGAGCTTGGGGGAAAGTGTTGGGGAAGCCATGGTGCACGTTTTCTTGTTAGTCAAATCTGTAGTGCTAAGAGAAACAGGATGTAGTGAGTGGCCAGGGAAATAAGGGACACTTCACATCACATAATTTGTCAGAAAAAGAGGACTTTTGTTTGTTTGTGGATAAATGTTTTTGAAAATTTTAAAAGAAGAAAAGTATATTCTGAACTTTGAATGAATAATAAGTTCACTAAAACAGCAGTCCTGTAGGACAAAATAGAACCACTTACTTTAAAATGCAGTTTATTACATAATTGTCTTTAAAAAAAATTGACACAGAAGTAGTGTTCAGTTTCTCTAAAATGTCCTTATGGAGACCATTACAGACAGCATTTGTACACTGTGGCTGAGTGGTTAGAAATAACTCCACAAATCATACTTAAACCAAATACCATTTTATCCACCAAATTAGAAAAGTTTAGAAATTTATACATAAAATAAATACATCTTTTTAAAAATAAATCTTTAAAAATTCATAGTTGTGGTGAAAGCATCCCATCATCTCATGTGGGGAGAACATGAGACAGTCCATTTGCTGGGCAGTCTGGAAATAATCAAATGGATAAGTAGCCAGAACCTTTATGCTCGCAATTTTACTTCGGTGTGTTTTCTAGAGATGTATGCATATCTAAATGTCATGTACACGAGTCCAGGTAGAGTCTAGGAAACACATTCAACCAACAAGCTGACCTACCACATTGGACTACAGTGAACCTAAAGCAATGGGTTAATTACATAAACGTTGACAGGGACTGTCCTTGAGTTGCATTCTTAAATCTACACAAAATAAGGTGCAGAGCAGTGTACACAAGGGTTCTCATTTTCAGTACTTTAAACCAATGTATACTCAGAGAGACATGCAAATATTCACTATAAACAATCACTGTTAACTAGTTCTCAAAGGGAATTTTATTTTAAAGAAAGATAGGAGGAAAACGGAAATTTTAAAAATATATATTTTAAAGATACTTCCCCCACTGCTCCGGTACCTGGTTTGGACAGGTAAGGAATCCCTGTCTACCCCCTCCCACTCACATTTCCACCACACCATGAACACCTAATCCATACAGGAAACTTCCATCTCTTGCCTCACTTCCCCCACCTCATGAGTACCAAGCCTGTACTTGCTTCCTCCATACCACCAGGGCAAAACAGTGTCTTCCATGGATTCATAAGCCCCAGATTCTAACAGAGGAGCTTTTGATGGCTTCTAAGAGAGGGAGAGTTAGTTTTTAAGGGTGTGGCTCCTGGCAGGTGGACCCAGACCCATACATATATGAACGTGACCAACCAGAGTCAGTGGATTATTAAATTAAAAAAATAAGACAGTAAGATGGGGACTGGGAATCACGAGTGGAACTTGGAGTGGTTAATGGATGAATATGATCAAATATATTGTATGAAATTCTAAAAGATTAATAAACAATATTTATTTTTTTAATTCTCATAGGTGATTCTCTTTTTTCATTTATAGTAGACATTTATTTAAAGTGAGGTATCTGCAGAGCAAATAATTCTTAAATTGTGATTCAGGTTGAAATAAGTTCATAAAAATATGCTGAGACCAGACACACTCACAGATCTCAACTACAAGATCACTTCTTTGCCCATTCCTCTCTCTTTTCTTTCCAGAATAACCTCTTTCAGATAGGGTTCAAGGTAGAATTTGTCCTCCTCCTGTTTTGTCCACTACTCCTTAGGCAAGATGGTGCCACATAATCAGGCCCAGGTCTCTCTCTCTCTCTTTTAAACATTTAATTTTTTATGTATATGAATGTTGTATATGTACACTGTATTCCAAAAGAGGGCATCAGATCACATTATAGATGGTTGTGAACCACCATGTGGTTGCTAGGAATTGAACTCAGGACCTGTGGAAGAGCAACCAGTGCTCTTAATCACTGAACCATCTCTCCAGCTCTAGGGCTCTCTTAATGGGAAACATTCTGTCATTACAAAGGACCTCAGGAAGCCTTCTCATGGCTTCTTTTACATCTTCAGTTTCATATATTGTATCATCTCTCATTAACCCCAGTTTATTGAATCCTGCAGCATTGTACCATTTTCAAAAATCATCCAGCCACTTGCTTGACGGAAGTCTGCCCACCATTTTGTTGACCTGAGAGTCATAGGTGATTTTTTTTTTTACTGTTTATTTATCATTTCAATTTACATCTCCATCACAGTCCCCTCCCTGCACCACTCCTTGGCCCATCCTCCAACCTTCTCTCCCTTCTTCCACCTATCCTTCTCCCCCAGTGTGGGGTGTCCTAATATCAGCCCCCTTCAGTTCAGAAGTCATATGAGGGCTAAGAGCTTGCTCTTGCAATGGGGCCTACATGGTGGCTCCAATAAGGCAAAGTATCCAACTAACTAGTAACAAAGTCTATGTTCCTGTTCCTTTCGGTCTGTTGGTTGTAGGATAGTTATCCTGAACTATATGGCTAACATCCAATTATAAGAGAATACATGCCATGTGCGTCTTTCTGGGTCTGGGTTAGCTCACTCTGGATGAGCTTTTCTAGTTCCATCCATTTGGCTGCAAATTGCATGATTTCCTTGTTTCTGGTGGCTGAGTAGTATTCATAGGTGATTCTTAACATTAATTTTGGAGTAAAATCCCAGTGTTTATAAAACCTAAATTCAGAATAGAAAAAAAAAAGCTCAAGGAAATAATGCTGTTCCACAGAAGCTGAGAGAACAATGGAGAGAAATCATCATGCTAGAGAAATCTGACATGCAGAAATTGGATTGTCTGGTCCTATATTCTTTATCATTTCTGTGAGTCACTTAAGGAGAAAAATACAAAGGAAACTATGAACATGCTGTAAATTTAATTGCAATGTCCACATCACATGACAGTAGAGATTGAGTTATTTAAGTTCTGGAAGGAAAGGGAGTTTTATTTTAAACTTAATGGAAAACTAGCCTGATATTAAAAGTCTAGAAAGCTAAATATAGTGGCATTTAAAACAGACACAATCACTTCCTTTGTTTTAATCAAGGTAGGGGGAGTAAATCATCTTTTAAAAATATAGATTTGAATTTCTAAAATGAGTTTCCATTCATGATTTTCTTTAACTGACAGATTTTCAGTGAGGAAATTGGATAAAACATCATATACAGCACAAGGCATTCTTATGGTAAATCCTGTAAG
>CAJQZJ010033026.1:6139158-6159100 GCA_907164525.1 Lophiomys imhausi | reverse complement strand
AAGGTATACTGGGCCAATTTACTCTCATAAATGTGGCATATTTATATATATTGTTTTGTATAATACTTACTGTTATAAGAGAAGGAACCAGCTGTTGGACTGAAAGGGGAAACCTCTGGAGGGAAGAGGGTGGAAGGGCAGGTTAGGAAGGGGGAATAGGGAGGGGTTTGTTACTGAGATGTAACTTGAAGAAAAAAAAAATAAAGTATTTAAAAAAAAAAATGAATGGTGGATGTGACCTCAGCTGGCAGCCTGCCCATGAAATACAAGAATCCAAACTCAAAGAGACTGTAAAAAATCCAAACACAAAGTCCCATACAGATGTTTCCAAAAAGCCAAATGTAAACTAGGAAAAATTTGGTACTGAAACACTCTGCAAGAATGACATACTCTGAGACTTAACTTGGATTTGAAAAAGTAACTTGAATCAAACCTTAAACACTGAGAACAGAAGCAGACAAAAATACAAAGTGAGAATTCAAAGACTTAATTATGCTAGAAATGAAAATTAAATTCTAAGATGCTACAGAAAGAATAAAATCAAGTGAAATGTAATAAAAGACACTGAATTAACAGAGAAAACATTCTCATATTTTTATAAAAATTAAGTTAAATTGAAGACAATAATATGCCACATAAAGAGAGCCAGGAAGCAAGGAATATAACACATATTTAAAGCTGTGATCTTAGAGAAAGATCACAAAGAAACTAAAAGGAGACAAAGTCTTATGTGTTATAAAGTCCATGGGACACCAGAGGATATTCTAATAGAACTGAGACTTCAAATATAAATTTTAAAAATCTCCAGGCCTGAAACAAAATGAACAAGCAACTTATAAATATTACAGAATGCATTTCCCAGCAGACTTCCCAGAAATGTGCATTGGTTAGTGTTCTTTGTCAACTGGACAGAATCTAGAATCACATGGGGACAGGCCTGTGAGGGTGAGGAAGCATCTAGAAGCTAGATTCTAGATAAAGGCTGGATGGCCTCTGGGCATGCCTGCAGTGAATTATCTTTATCAGGTTAATTGAGGCAGGAAGTCCATCTCCTTGTGGAGAGAATCATTTCCAGAGCTAGGATCTGGAACTATTTAGAAAAAGAGAAAAGGTGATGAGATGGCTCTCTCTCTCTCTCTCTCTCTCTCTCTCTCTCTCTCTCTCTGCCTGTCTGTCTCTGTCTGTCTCTGTCTCTCTGTCTCTGTCTCTGTCTCTCTCTCTCTCTCTCTCACACACACACTGCTCAAGGAAAATCATGGAAGGGTGAATGAAAAGCACATAAGAGTATAGGACAGAAAGACATGGGGCAAAATGACATCTGAACATGACATGCATGAAGTCATTGCAGCTGGGTTATCTGCATAAGACCCGCATGTTACGAGGTCCATCACCATTTCTTCATAATGTGCCCGTAAGGACCCATCCTCCTTGAGGGGCTACTGGAAGTTAAAGGCCATTGGAGAAGGAGTGTCATTTTCTTTGGTGACTACACAACTGATAAATTAAGCTCCAGTAAATATCTCCCACCTAAGCTTGGGCAAGATATTCTAATTATTCTCAGTGAGTCACACACGAAAATAATACATGAAAGTAGTAGAGAGACATGTTGAAAAGAAAGGTTTCAGTAGTAGAGGGAAGGAAGAGAAAGGAGAATGAAGGTGAAAACAACAGACATCGTTATAGAAATGTATGAATCTGTTACACAATAAAAGGAAAAGAGGAAAGACGTGAGCAGTGTTCATTCCTCCCTGCTCCCTCGATACCACAAACTGTGTCCAGCTACCTCAAGCTGACAGGAATTTCCCCTCCCATGATAGGCTGTGTCCTTGAATGGTGAGCTGAAATAACTCTCTTCCTCTTTAAGATGCTTTTCTCATGGAATTTGATCAGAGCAACAGGAAAAGAAACTAAAGTGCACATGGAAATGGAGGAGATAAGCATGGTCTTCAGAGATACAGAATGAAAGACAATCCTATTGTTTGTTCAGGATGTACAAAGCCAGCTAAATATTCAGGAACTCAAAACAATACTTTATATTTGAACAGAGGAACTGTTCAATATTAACCTCATCATTGGGCTGGAGAGGTGGCTTGTCAGTCAAGAGCACTGTCTATCTTCCAGAGGACCTGGGTTCAACTCTTAGCTCAAACGCTCATAATCATCTCTAACTCCAGGTCCAGGAGATCCAATGCCCTCTTCAGTTCTCCTTGGGCATCAGGCACTCATCTCATGTGGTATACAACCATACATACAGGCAAAATGCACATATGCATTAAATAAATAAAGTTACTTTTAAAATATTTAGCTGGGTGGTGGTGTACACCTTTAATTCCAGCAAGCGGGAAGCAGAGGAAGGAGGATCTCTGAGTTTGAAGACAGACTGGTCTCACAGAGTGAGTTCAGGGATAGCCAAGGCTATACTGAGAAACTGTGTCCCAAAAAAACTAAAATACATAAATAAATATTAACCTCATCCATCAAGATAGTAGGCAACCCTAGGTAAAAATGAGCCTGTGGTTAATGTACAGGAGGATTAACTATAGATCTCAGACAAATAGGAACAATCAAGGAAAAGTAATAAATATGTGTTTTCTGCATAGAAATCAGAAATTAATCAGGTAGCAAGTAGATGGAGAAAGACCTAAAGAAAAAGTAAACTTATCAATGGTCACATACATGATAACTAGAAGCCAAAGGACATCTAAGATCCCTTTGCAAAATTTAAAATATGAAAAGATAAAAGATGTCTCAGTTTGGGTTTTATTGTTGTGAAGAGACAACATAGCCACAGCAGCTCTTATAAAGGAAGGCATTTAATAGAGGCTGGCTTACAGTTTCAGAGGTTTAGTCCATTATCATCATGTCTGGGAGCATGGCGGCACAGAGGCAGACAAAATGCTGGAGAATGAACTGAGAGTTCTACATCTTAATCTACAGGCACCAGAAGGAAACTGCCATACTAGGCCTAGTTTGAACATATATGAAACTTCAAAGCCAACCCCCACAGTGACACACTTCCTTTAGTAATTCCAGACCCACTCTTAAAAGGCCACACTTCTTAATAGTGCCATTCCCTATGGGACAAGCATTCAAACACATGAGTCTATGGGGGGGGACCTATTCAAACCACCACAGTAGTCAAGAGCTGGAAATATCTCAGTGGTTAAGATTACTTGTTGCTCTTGCAGAGGATGTGGGTTTGGTTCTTGGCAACCTCATAGTGGTTCACAACCATTCATAACACTAGTTCTAGAGAATATAGCACCCTCTTCTGACCTCCTTGGGTACCAAGCTCACAAGTTGTAATGGCTATTCTTGGTTGCCAATTTGACTGTTGTCTGGAATGAACTATAATCCAGAAATGGAGGGCACACCTGTGAGAGATTTTTCTTCTTGGTTTGAAGTGGGTGGATCTACTTCTAGTCCAGACCTTTCAGGTAAGAAGACACACACCTTTGATTCATATCTTGAGGCAGGAATATATACCTTTAATATGAATCATACCTTCTGCTAGAAGTCTATATAAGGACATAGAAGAAGGAAGCTTTTACTCTCTGCTTGCTTGCTCTTGCCTTGCTAGCATATCCATTCTTTCACTGGCATTGGAACCTACTTCTTAGGGATTCCAACACATACAGAAGACCAGCTTAGACACCAGCCATATGGGACTGAGCAACTACTAGATTCTTAGACTTTTTATTTACAGCTAGCCATTGTTGGATTAGCTGGACTGCAGCCTGTATGTTGTTCCAATAAATCATCGTGTGTGTGTGTGTGTGTGTGTGTGTGTGTGTGTGTGTGTGTGTGTAGAGATGATGATGATGATGATGAAGATAGATAGATAGATAGAAGATACATAGACACATAGATACATAGATACATAAATAAAAACATAGATAGACACATAGATAGAGACAGATACATAGATGGTAGATTCATTCCATAGGTTCTGTAACTCTAGAGAACCCTGACTAATACACAAGTAGTACAGCAAAGCACTCAATACAAAAAAATAAAATAAATGAATAAATAAATATAGTCTAAGTATGTAAATCAGAAGATAAACAAACTGTATATCAAAGATTTAAAAAGGAAATGGAAGTATTAAAAGCATTTTCTTAAAGACATGTGCATCTGAGTTTTTGGATTTTCCCTCTATTTTAATATTGGGGATTGAGCCTAAGGTTTCATGCATGCTAGATAAGAGTTCTACTTCTGAGCCATACCCCTATTTGTAGCTTTTTATTTTGAAACAGAATTTTACTAAGTTGCTAAGCAGTGGTGGCTCGGGACCATGGGGGCATTTCATTTCTATCCAAGAGATTATGTGTGATTCATGAGGAGCTAATGAGTTTGTGAGGATAGAACACCAGGCTAGCCCCATTCTTAAGGACTACAGGCTCTTATAGGCCATGCCAGCTTTCCACTGTGACTACACATGCACATACCACCCACTGATGCTGAACTCCAGGCACTTCACATGTCCTGAATGGCATAGGCCTGTTCTACCTCCCTGAAAGACCAACCCAGTGCCTCAAAACCTCTGTGAAGTTTACCTACTCACCAAAAGTAGAAAGTGAAGAGACCAGTGAGTCCTGTGCTTGCATGACCAATGGGGAACATTTAGATGACAGCCATCCAGTTCTTCAGAAATTAAGAGCCCAACATAAATGAGGGAAAGCTGGTTTGTCAGGTCTAGGTCCCTATCCACTGTTGCTGTCCATGACAGTGCTGGTCCCTGTGCGCCTTTCTTGGCTGTATTCAGGGCCTGGATTCTCCCTGATGATGATGTAAAGATGAGAAGCTAGTAGCATGAAGTGAGACATTCTGTTGGGACCACTGCCATGGTGATTATTAAAACAATTCTTCATATTTAGGATTACTTGTTCTGTTATCAGCACAGGCAGACATAAAGTCTGAACAGGAATAAATTGGTCAAGCACTAAATTTTGCACCTTGTTCCCTAGCAGCAGGATCAACAACATGACCAGAGTCTAGTGGGAAGATGTTTGGTTAGCACCTGTGCTGTTTTGAACACCAGCTCACTGCCTTTTTCCCACATCTCAGGCTCCCAGGAATGTCATTCAAATTAACATCTCAGCAACATTTACAATATTGCTAGTTTCTCATGAACTGGAAAAATGTCTAATAAAATAAAAGAAATCTCACCAAAGATATCATTCTTTTTTATACGGGGACAACTTACTATTTTTGACTATGTCCCTCAAATTTTCTGTGGTGAAAACTTAATCTCCAAATTAATATATGAAGTGTTTGGAGATGATATCATTGGGAGGTGACTGAGTCATGTGGAGTCCACTATCATAAATGGAATGATCTCATGAATTAATAAATTAATGGACCACTGAGGAAATGACTTTGTTATAAAAAAATAAATAAATGCTGTCTGGCACACTAGTTCTGTCTCATCCTGTGATGGATGCCCTTTTCTGTGTTATTATGTATCAAGCAGGCTTTGCACCAGATGCCAGGCAGACTCAAGGGCTTAGATTTTCAGCCTCCAGAATTCTGAGCTAACCAAAGCTTTATTCTTTGCAAATTACCCCTTCTTAAGTATTTGTTATATTGTGATAAAGGGTTAGAAAATGGACTGCAGCAGTTGGTCTTGACTGCTAGAATGACCTAGGAAATACACCTCTAGGTTTGCTTGCAACCAGAGTTCCAGAGAAGATAAACTGAAAAGGGAAAATTGACCTCAATGTGGCTAAAACCTTCCAAACCCTGGCCGATATATAATGTCAGGAGGGAAAGCGTGTACGTGCACCTGCCTTCGCTTATTTCTGAGTAAATGTGTGGATTCACTGATGCTGTGATCCCCGCTGACATCATGCTCTTGTCTCCTCAGTCTTCTAAAGTGGACTAAACACTAGCTGCTCTCCTGAGTACTTTCAGGCTTTCAGCATTAGGTTGGAATGGATGAGCGATTCAGCTCTGTGAGTTGAGTGGCTAGCATATACTTTGCCTCTCCAATGTGCAGGTTGGTATTGGTGGATAACAAATGTCTATTATATAAGACAATCTAATAAATTCTATATATGGCTTGTTGTTTGGGGGAACTTGTTTGTGGGAAAATGTGCAAGAGTTTGGAGCTGTGGCCTAGAGATGTTCCAGATGTTAATGGATCATTCTGTTGGGAATGTAGAAGACTGTTGACAGCAACATAGATATTAATAACAGTACTCATGGGATTTCAGGGGAAGAGGACTCTGCTGATAATCACATTGAAGACCCCTTGTGTTATACCATAGCAGAGTATCTGACTGTATTTTCTCACTTGCTAAATTTTTAATGAAGCTGAATTTCAAAGTAATGGACTAATTTGTTTGCTAGAGGAAATTTCAAGACAGGGTAACCTTGGGGCTATGTAATGGTTGCTTCTCATTGATCCTAGTCACTGATCTTTATGTATTTATTTATAAGTAAATAAATAAGGATAATATGCAGTTTGGTAATGAAAGGAACTTAAATAAGTTTAAATTTTCAAACACAGTAGGTTCTGACAAGACATCTGTAATGTTAAGAAAATTAGCACCTTTAAAGGGCAACCTTAAGCAGCTCACTGAGATAACAGATGAGGTGTCCTGATGACAAGACCCTGTCAAAGGCCACAGATGTGACAATGCAAACTTGTTGGAAATGGACCTGAGCTGAGAATGCTACTGAAAAGGCTCGCTGCCCATACACACCTGCCCAGGAAAATTTTGGTCCAGGTTCATATGCCACAGCACTCATGACCATAGAAGCCCTGATAGGAGGGGGCCAAGGATGCCACTAGTGGCAGCAGAACTTGAAATCATCCCCCACACCATGCTGACTTTGTAGGCATATAAGAGGAAAGCATACAGGTTAGGAAAGCACTCATCTAAGGTTCCAAAAGGCCGTGAGGCGGAGTGCATGGCAGGGTTGGGTTCCCTGAGAGCAGACGCTACAAACTTGAAGCCTAAGTTTCAACTGTGCCGCCAGGAGATCAGAGATTCCAGAAATGTGTGGCCTTCACAAAGGAAAACTGATGAAGATAATGAATTTCCTGACCCAAGAGACAAGTCACAGGAACAAAGTTGGGGGGCCAAGCTAACCAAGGCAGGTAGAACATGAATTATGCCAGCCATAGCTCCATATGCTAAGCCTAGGGCTGTTTCTGTGAGGGCTTTCCATCTTGTTTTTGGTCCATTCTTTCCTTGCTGGTCATGTTACTTCCTTTTGGAATCAGGTCATTTATTACGTAACAGATGTGCATAGCTTAGTTTTTGGTTTTACACAGACTCTTGGCTAAAAGAGTCTTCTTAGTTCCAGAAGAAATTTTAGATTTTAGAAGTGTTAGAACTTAAATATCATGGAAAGCTTTGAAGTTGGACTGCCTGTGTTTTGCATGATGAAACGGCCATGGATACATGGATACATACCCTAGCAAAACTGTTGTTTCTTGCTCCAACAACCTTATATTCTGCTGGTGTAAAAGACATGGTTCCTAGAAGGAAAAATATTATCTACACTAAATTGAACACTAAGACTTCCCCATGGTTACTTTGGATTCTTCATATCCTTGAGTCAGCAAGATAAAGTAGGAATTATAGTAATAGTAGATGGAATTGATTCAAATGCCCTGTGGGAAACTGGATTTCTGTCACACAGCAGAAGTAGGTTATACAGGGAATAAAGCAATTTATAGGGCATTTCTTAGTATTCCTATGATGTAGAGAGCTGCGAAGTGCCGCGCCCTAAAGATGGCGCTGGTCTCCGCCTTCCACCAGCCCAACGGTGAGTGCTCTTTTTGATAATAAGTTCATATTTGGCAAAGACTGCTGATCTGGCTTGCTTCCGCATACGTAGACCTCTAAGATAGCACCACTTGGCTTTACTTGACTGGCTGTTTAATTAGTATTTAGCCTGTGGGTTGGGTCTGCCCCATTATTCGGAAGACTGTTTTCAAGGGACCTGAATAAACTGCAGGAGAAGAGCTTTTGCGAGTTGCGTCATTCCTTGCTAGACAAGGGGGGACGCAACAAAGTGGTGGCCCGTACGGGGAACCAGAAAAGACTCAGAACTCCTGCAGTCAGGGGAAGCGCTTGGTAAGTTCCTGGGATAAATCAGGACAATAAAGTTTCACGGAAATAGCGAACACAAGGTAAAGTTTCGTGGAGATAGCGAACAAAAGATAAAGTTTCACGGAGATAGTGAACAAGCAGTTAAGTTTTGCAGAAATAGCAAACAAAGGGTTAAGTTTCGCAGGCAGTTGCGAACAAAAGGTTAAGTTTCGCAGGCAGTTGCGAACAAAGGGTTAAGTTTCGCAGGCAGTTGCGAACAAAAGGTAAAGTTTCACGGGGAAGCAGCGAACCTAAAGTAAAATTTTTAAACATGGGATTGTCTCAGTCACATCCAATTTTTCTGGCTCTTCAGGAGCTACTTTTAGCTAGAAATTTGAAGATTAAGAAGTCTACCTTAGAGAGATTTCTGAATGAATGCGATTCTGTGGCTCTGTGGTTTGCGGTGTCCGGGAATCTTACGGTATCCTGCTGGGACAAATTAGGCAGGGACTTGGATTTTGCTTGGGAGCAGGGGACTCTGAAGCATGGAGTAAGACCGATTTGGAAAATGGTGAGGAGTTGTTTAGAAGATCAGAGGTGTTGTAATGCAATCAAAGAGGGAGAATCAGCTTTGGAACTGCTACAAGGGGAGAGATCTGAGCAGGCAGACAGTGAAAAGGGAAGTAACAAAGGCGAAAAATTTGAGCAGGCAGACAGTGAAAAGGAAGACAAAAAGAAAGTTCCTCTCTATCCCGATCTTAGAAATTTTAGAGATTTTAGAGATTTAGAGGACTCAGAGAGCACAGATTCTGAAGGAGAGCTACACGCTCTAATAGAACAGTTGGAGAGGACTGTTATTAGAAAAAAGGAAAAGAAAAAAGTAAAACAGAAGGGCGTATCGGCGGCAGTTGGTGTGGGAGGAGCTGTTGCCATGGCGCCTGACACGTCAGCGTCAGCAGCAGTCAGAGTGGGCGGAGTCGTCGCTACAGAGCCTTCAGCCACGCTGGCGGCAGCTGATGTAAACAAAGCCGTTGCCATGGCGTCTTCGACTCCTCCTCCATATCCAGAAGCCGCTCAGACAGAGCAGCCAGTTCAGTCCCTGAAAGTAGGGAGATCTTTCTGCCCGGGGATGTGGACACAAGTAAGAACAGAATAGAACATTATCCCACTGCACTTGCTGCTTTAGCCTTGAATGGTATCCAACAATGCTTGCAGTCTTTTGGAGTTGCTCCTGCTAGTATAATAGTGCCTTATTCCAGTTATCAAATTAAGATTTTGTGTGGCACTGTAGATGACTGGGCAATATTGCAATGTAGCTTTGAAGGAGTGATTGATAACCATTATCCTAAACATCCATTGCTATCATTTTTTAAGGAGCACCCAGTGATATTCCCTAAGGTTACTTCAGCAGTACCACTTCAAGGATCACCAAATGTGTTTACTGATGGCTCAAAGACAGGCTGTGGAGCCTATTTGATAGAAAGACAAGAGCCCGTGTTATGTCAATTTCAACCGGGCTCCCCCCAAATAGTAGAGTTGAAAATAGTAATTGAGGTGTTTAAAAAATGTCAATTTGCATTCAATTTGATTTCAGATTCAGTTTATGTGGTCAACGCAGTGAAAGTATTAGAATTAGCAGGTCCTATTAAGAATAGTAGTACTGTATGTGCCTTATTACAAGAGTTACAAGTTTTAATCTGCAGAGAAAAAGGTGTTTTTATATTCAACATATCAGAGCACATACAGGATTACCTGGACCATTAAGTGAAGGTAATGATAAAGTTGATCAATGGACCAGGATGGAATGCATTTTTTGGAGCTCATTCCTGGATCAAGCCAGACAGTTTCACCAATTATTTCATGTAAATGCAAAAACTCTACAGCAGAAATTCCATTTGTCTAGAGCAGATGCTAGACAAGTAGTTTTGGACTGTCCTCAGTGTGTGATTCATCATCATCCTCCCAGTGTGGGAGTAAACCCTAGAGGGCTGTTGCCACTCAAAATCTGGCAAATGGACGTTACCCACATTTCAGAGTTTGGAACCTTAAAATATATTCATATATCTGTGGATACCTGCTCAGGTATCATACATGCTACACCTATGAGTGGAGAAAAGGCTCGCAATGTCATAGGACATTGCTTAGAAGCCTGGGCTGCATGGGGAAAACCACAGCAGCTAAAAACGGACAATGGACCAGCCTATACAGCTCAGTCCTTTGTCTCCTTCTGCAACCAGATGGAGGTACAGCTTAATCACGGATTGCTATACAATCCTCAAGGACAAGGAATTGTGGAGCGTGCTCATCGCACCTTGAAAGAATGCTTGCAAAAACAAAAAGGGGGAATAGGCCAAGGCCGTACCCCCAAGGAAAGAATGTCTTTAGCCTTATTTACTTTAAACTTTTTCAATTTGGATGCTCAAGGCCGCTCAGCAGCGGACAGACATCAGGATTCCCATGGTTTACCTAAAAGCATGGTGAAGTGGAAGGATATTTTGACAGGCTCTTGGCAGGGGCCTGACCCTGTGCTAATATGGGCGAGAGGGTCTGTTTCTGTTTTTCCTCAGAATCAACAAGATCCATTGTGGGTGCCTGAGCACCTTGTGAGGAAGATTCGTCATGAAGACCTTCCTAAGGATCCTGGTGTTAGTAGCAGTGAGGATGTCAGGAGCGCAGAGCAGTTTGGGTTCAACAAGATCATTTTTCCTTTAGCCCCATGATTAGTAATATAGTGAATAAGTCTTGTACAGGAATGCTTGATATATCTACTAGGGATCCTCAGCAGACTGCCACCAATCCTTTTGATTTGTGGCTTTTGTGTGGAGTAAATGGAAGTTGCATGGACTTGGGACCTGTCATTATGCTTGGAGGAGGAATTTATCAAAGAGGTAATTTTTCCCTAGGGTCTGCTACCAGATTGGATTTCTCTAGCAGTAGTGGCTCTGGTACTTGGAATTCTTTGTTTCATTCTTATCGCAACAAGAGCTTTTCAGCTTCGCCAGTATGTCTCTGGCCTCCTTTTCTGTGGATTATAAGTAATGGGAGTGCATCCTTAGGTGAAGAAAAGTTAGTATGCACTCCAGGCACATGTTTTTATGCCCTATGCTGGAATGCCACAGCCTTTCCTGTGGCTGTGGTGACTAGAATGCCTCGATATGTACCAGTTCCTGTAGAGGCTCCTAATACCATGATGCTATTCAGATTTAAAAGAGATTTTGGCATCACTGCAGCTATTGTTACTGCTATCACTGTTGCTGCTGTGGGAGCTACTGCCTCAGCTATTGCCTTGTCTAGTTCTATACAGACTGCCAATGCCCTGAATAACATCTCAGCCACTGTGGCACAGGCATTGGATACTCAGGCCTCTATGAATTCTCATCTCAAAGGAAGTCTTATGATAGTTAATCAACGTATAGATTTAATACAAGAACAGATTGATTCTCTTTGGCAACTAGCACAGTTGGGGTGTGAGTGGAAATTGCAAGGTTTGTGTGTTACTTCCGTGCAATATCAAAATTATACAAAAGCTGCTAATTTGTCTAGACAATTGTCAAAGTTCCTCTTACAGGATTGGTCGGCTGAATTTGAAAATTTGATGAGAGAGCTGAGAGCGACAATCATCCACATCAACTCCACTCGGGTGGATCTGAGCCTGGCTACTGGCTTGACTTCTTGGATACAGACGGCTATGGATCATCTTAAGGAGTGGGCGGGCGTAGGCTCTTTGGCGATACTAATGATGCTAGCCTCTCTGGTTTGCCTATGGTGCATCTACAAAATGAGAGCCACACAAAAGCGTAATGCAGCCATGATTATACAAGCCCTTGTCGCCATTGAGGCGGGCCAGTCCCCTCAGGCATGGCTTGCTGCCGTGAAGTAAATCTTCACTAAGCATAGTCCCTGCCCACTGAGGAATTCGTTCCACGGATATTAGGGTCTGGTAAGTCAGTGACGGAGTTGACGGGTAAGTCTCGGCCACCTAAGACAGGGCAGTCCAGAGTGGGGAGGCTGACCCAGAGATGGGTAAGAGTTTGAGCACCACCCTCCTACAGGCTCAGACCCACCGTGAGATCCCCAGATAGAGGGATTGCGAAGCCTTTCCAGGGACTTTTACCAACTTTAGAAAAAATAAAAAAGGAGGAACTGTAGAGAGCTGCAAAGTGCCGCGCCCTAAAGATGGCGCTGGTCTCCGCCTTCCACCAGCCCGACGGTGAGTGCTCTTTTTGATAATAAGTTCATATTTGGCAAAGACTGCTGATCTGGCTTGCTTCCACATACGTAGACCTCTAAGATAGCACCACTTGGCTTTACTTGACTGGCTGTTTAATTAGTATTTAGCCTGTGGGTTGGGTCTGCCCCATTATTCGGAAGACTGTTTTCAAGGGACCTGAATAAACTGCAGGAGAAGAGCTTTTGCGAGTTGCGTCATTCCTTGCTGGACAAGGGGGGACGTGACACTATGACTTGTAGTTAAGTGC
Source organism: Lophiomys imhausi (assembly GCA_907164525.1). NCBI lineage: Eukaryota > Metazoa > Chordata > Mammalia > Rodentia > Muridae > Lophiomys > Lophiomys imhausi. The sequence goes on along the minus strand of CAJQZJ010033026.1, from coordinate 6,146,577 downwards.
AATGGAAATCAACCCAATCCAAACAGGATGATAAAGGAACATATATGCTATGACTGTTTTGTTGTTGTTGTTAAGAATGTTTTTAAAGGGATGGAGAGATGGCTCAGTGGTTAAGAGTACTTGTGCTTGCAGAGAACTCAGTTCCCAATACTCGGAAATCCATTTCCAAGAGTTCTGTTGGCCTATGCTGATCTCCTTAAATACTAGGCACACATATGCTGCACATAAACACTTGCGGGCAAAACATTCACACACATAAAATATAATAAAGTTTAAAGAAGAGTACATTTATGCATATATTAACACATTCAGTAAATATCTATGTTTTCTTTCCTTTCTATTCTTTTCCATGTAACTTAATATCAACTGACTATTAGTACTTCAGTATTATTAGATACAAGTGGTCATATTTAAGTTATAGAATGTCCAAAGAGTAAGTATTCTTCAAAAGACTTTGTCTCATATTTTGTGGAAAGAATTAGTGTATAGGAGATAAATATCATCTAAGGAGTAGTTATTACCTTGTCCTTATAATTTAGAGGACTTAAAGAAATGTGATTGAACTTTATGATCAACTTGACTGGATTTAGAATTACATAAGAGTGACAGTTCAGGGTATGTCTCCAAAGGCATTTTCAAAGAGGATTATCTGAAGGGGATCCAACCATTGTGGCCCAACCCTTAGCTCACATAAAAAGTGGTCCAAAGAAAACAAAGTTGCCTGCTGCCCTGCCTTCACTTCTTCATAAACAAGTATATCTACAGATACCAGCTTCTTTTGCTAAACAATGAAAGCTGAATACCACTGACTCTCCAGTAATCTTCTGGGGCTTCAATGCCAAATTGGAACTTCAAAGGCATCCATCTCATGGGCTGATGAGCAGCTACCAGGTTCTCAGGCTTTCCACCATGCAGATAATCATTGTTTGACTGCTTGGTACCTATTCTACAAGTAGTTAATCTGGTCCTCCAGAGAGCTTTGCATATTACATACTAAGACACCATTCTTAGTCTTCAAATAGGTGTAACAGCCATCTTGTCTAAGCTCAGACCCGGGCAAGCAGCACCTTTCAGAGAAACAAGTTTCTGGTGTAGGGATGACTGTCCCCAAGAATCATATTCTCTCTGCCACTTAGCCTACTTTATGTTAGAATTACTCACATAAGGGTTGGCAGAGTCCCATTACCATGCATATACCAAGTTGCAGCTTCATGACTCAACACCAAATAAAGCTCATTTTGGCAGGACCATTTCACATGGGCCCCTTGCTTCCATGCCTCTCCCTTCTGCTCTTGAAAAGTTCATCTGGGCCACACAGTCAACCAAGACCACAGAATGAACCTAGCCTCTCTGGAACAGATTTTATTTTGTAGATATCAGCTGTGTTCCCAACAACACTGGGCCCATCTCTATGAGGCACTCCTGTGAAATGCTCACACATGAAACACCTACTTCCAGGCTGCCCTAGGCATTATCAGCTTGGTCCTAGTTTTCAGTATTATTCCTGAGTCCTTGCTAGCATCTTTTTTCTATGTGCTCACTACCTTAATGATTGGTTCCCATTAACATTTTCAAAACACAAAAAGATGAAGTGTCTAGCAAGCTTACAGACATTTCTTAGCCACTGGCTCAACTCAGATCATTCAAAATATGGATGAAGCTAATCTTAGCAACAAATGTGCCTTGATCTGACCTCATATCACCTATGCCAAAGTTTCTAATCACCAAATCATGAATGTCCGAGTATTCATCAGTATGAATTGATACTTAAAAAAAAATAAGTTTAAGAACCTGATACTTAAAGATATATTTTAAATGTTTATTTTTTAATATTTAAAGTACCTGAAAAATTCCATGAAAGAGAATCCATACCCATGCTGTTCTGCGATTCCTGCACAAACAACGTTTGCAGATGCTCCGATCAGTGTCCCGTTACCTGGAATCAGAAATTTAAAAATAAAATAACAGCCTGGTTCATCTTGGAAGTTGGTTTCTGCTCTTTTCTTCCATTCAGAGGCTGTGATGTGATGATTACAGTCACCATCAAAGTCAGTGCTTTGCAAGTGTCTGGAAACAAAACATGTTGCCAATCAGAAAGTGAGTCTGTATGTAAATAGCATGTTCTTTCACAGATAGGATTATCAGTGCCCTATATGATGCTAAGGAGAATTGAAAAGGTCCCTGTTGGAATCTAGTAACATGTGTCCTTTACAGAAAAATGCAAGCAAAGCTAATAACCATGGGTTGGCAATGTGTGTCCTTTTTAAACAGTGTAACAAGACCTCAGACATGAACCATGGGACTCTTGGCTCAGCATCCCCTAGGAAATTCTTCCAGGAGATCAAAAGGGTTAGAAACACTAGCTGAAACAATGGTAGACCCTGGTTTTGATCACTGATGGACATTTTCTTCACATAAATGTTTTCTTGAATAAGCTTTCTTTGTGCACACTTTTTCATGAATAGACATGCTATGCTCACAGAAACATAAGCCAGTCCTCATAGTCCCGTTGAAGAACAAAACCAAGGCTATCCAATCATATTTTTCCACCCCTTCTCCTCCCCAACACATAGCTATTGGTTTATGAAAGACTTACATGGCTAAGCCCATCAGCCTCTTCTTTCTCCCTAACTGGAGCAATCAGTATTCAAGTGCACAACCTAGGCTCCATCAACTTAGCTCAGGTGTGAGATCAGCGCATAGACAATAGAGAAAAAGATCCCTGCCCCTGAGGCTTACTGAGTAAGCCTGCTCTGGAGCTGCTACAGTGTGTGCACAGGAGAAAATGATGCTTCTGAGACTGGAAACATGAAAACACAGAGATGAAAGAATTCCAGTGTCCTCATGAAGAAAACAATGGCAGAGAGACTGAAAAGCTTGCATGGTATCAGTCATGAGAGGTGACAAGCCTTGAACATGAATCCGGCCTTCTGACTTCTCAACCTGTGGGAATGACCCTTTCACAGGAGTCACCTAAGACCATCAGAGAACACAGGTATTTACATTATGATATATAACAGTATCAAAATTACAGTTATAGAGTAGCAATGAAAATAATTTTGTGGTTGTGGGTCACCACAACATGAGGTAACTGTATTAAAGGGGCCCAGCATAAGGAAGGTTGAAAACCATTGGGCTAGAACAACATCAAAGAGGAGCTAAAACGTGTCTAGTGTTCTCTGCGGATAGACACAGAGCATCTGAAGGGTTTGGAACAGATAGCAATGTAAAAGTCATGGATTTGCCCAGAATACCTCCCAAGGATGTTATTCTCAGATGTATCCACTCTATCATCTATCTGTCTGTCTGTCTAGTCTTGTCTGGCCCTAAACCTAACAAATGAGACTCTGTCTTTGCCAAATGTGATAATTAGTCTTAATTATCAACCTTACAGTACCAAAAAATCACCTGGGTGATAGGCTTCTGATGTACGTGGGAGATTATGCTGACTGTTCATTAAGGAAGGAAGCCCCACCCACTATGAGTATCACCGTTCCCTGGCTGGAATCCTGGGCTGTGTAAGTAGAAAGGAGAGACAATGGGCTCTGACGAGATGCTGTGTCTTAGGATTTCTATTGCTGTAATGAAATACCATGGCCAAGAGCAAATTGCTTTTGGAAAGGGTTTATTTGGCTAACACTTCCATATTGAAGAAGGTCAGGGCAGGAACCTGGAGACAGGAGCCGACACAGACGCCATGGGTGGGCGCTGCTTACTGGCCGGCTCCCCACGGCTTGCTCAGCCTACTTTCTATAGACCCCAGGACCAGCAGCCCAGGGGTGGCACCACCACAATGGGCTAGGCCCTCTCCCATCAATCAGTAATTAAGAAAATGCCCTACAGGTTTGCCGGCAGCGCTATCTTATAGAGGCATCTTCTCAAGTGAGGCTCCCTCCTCACTGATGTCGCTAGCCCATGTCAAACTGGCACAAAACTAGCCAGCACACACTGAAAGTTCCTGTTACCTTGATTCCCCACCATGATTTACTGTGAATAAGATGGCCTTGAACTGTGAACAAGAGTACACTTTTCTACTATTAAATTGCCTTTGTCATGGATTTGCCCAGAGATGGGCCCTGGCAGAAATTGTACGTTACCACAGCAGCAGAAAAACCAAGATAGTCAGACCAGTAAAATATATTTTGGTTTCAAACTATCTAGTCCATGTTCCCCAGTCACATAGCAAATTACATGTCCACAGTCTATTGAAAACTTCTACTTAAAGTGTTCTCCAAAATGCTGAACCTGGGGTTAGCAAATTCACTGCTTCCTTCTGGAGTTTCTATTTGAGAGATGAGAGGAGATGTGGAGGTAGGTGTGATCATGAATAGGGCATGCTTTGAAAATATGTAGTGATGCTGAATGGTACAGTTCAATGTCTGTTAGAAGAGTAAAATTTATGTTAGGTATATTGTGTCACAAATCCTGAGTCAGTGAGAGATGGGCCCTGGCACAATTAACACCTAGCACAAGTAGGCATTTAGTGTCCGAGGAATAAGCACCTTCCAATACCAGGGCTACTGTTTAAAAGTTCTCAGTGCCAATAAAACTTTATTGGTAAGTAATGCTGCATACCTGCTTCCCAAATGTGCTCAGTTTCTAGCCTACATTAGCTTGTTAGTCTATTATTAGTCCATGTTAGTGTATCTCCTGGAGACCCACCCTCTCCAAGTTTTCCCTTCAGAAACTAGCCCAGGAGGTCTCTTTCCCTTTAAGATCCTTCCCTCAGATCACCTTCTTGGACTGCTCTTTCCTTCCACCACAATCTCTCTCTGGCCTTCTCCATGTACTCAGGGCTTCCTGCCATTGAAGGATGTAACCATTGTTATAATCTTAGATTGAGTGACTGGCCCCCACTCTAGAGCACAATGCCAGATTATTATAGCAAGCAGTTCATACATTTGAATTTTTTAAAATCCCATTTCACAGAAGAATTTGCAAAAGTTCTTGGATCTTGTTTCCATTGCTGGTATTAGATGTATCTATGAAAGAAACTGGGCTGTTGTTTTCCAATGCTGTTTCTCAGATGGAAAAAGAATTAAGTATTCTGCCCTTTTATAATAATCTCAGCCTCAGTCACAGCATTAGATAAATTACTTATCTCCTGAAGTCACAGATGCATCACTGGCTGATGTTAATCCCCCTCCACAAATGAGCAGAGAAATGAACCAGAAAGTTATCGATTCAATAGTCAGATAAGGCAAAGAACACAGAAAGCTGGATTATCTGGAGGTAATAAGAATCTTAAATATATCTAGTGTGCTTGTCTAAGATTCTGCACAGTCCACCTTTGTTCCCAGAGGGGATTAAGCTGTCTAAATATAAGAAAGACTCCAGCTTGACTCCCCTCTAGATAGCTACATCCAAAACCCCATGCATTGACCATGGATCAGTTTCACCTGACATTCTCAAGCTCATATTGTGGTTTCTTTAGACTTCATTCTCAGCACCTGTGTTTGACCTTTTATCTTCCCTCACCCTTTTAGGTGGAGTCCCTGCTAGCCCATGCATCCCTTCTGGGCAACTGAGCCCAGAGGGGAAGACAGAGAGTGGGAGAGAATTTCCACTACAGACTCTGCTGATTCGGATAGTGTGGTGTGTGTAGGTATAGAGTGGGAAGATGTTAGCCTTGGAATACCAATAGTGATTGTCATCAGATCATGGGCTCCACAGAGTGAGAATTTTAACCCTTAGCCACATGGGGGTGGTAAAGTCTTCCCCAGGAGGGGCTCAGAGGAATGACAACATCTTTCTCTGATTGCAGTGTGAATGGTGACAGTATGTAAAGAAAAGTCCACCATAGCTTTCTCCCCTTGGATGTTTACAGTCTGAAGAGTGCTCCCTTACAGAGACTAGTCTTCCGGGTTAGCTAACCATGTCTCCTTGATCAGATGTATGAAACAGCCTCGCCTCCCTGTTCAACTGTATATAATAAACTCTCAGCTTCCCAGGTACTGTGACTTCTTTCTCTGAGAGCCCAATATACCAGATTCCAGTTTTTCTGAATACCCATATTTTTGCCTTTTCTTCACGTTCTTGCTCCCCCTAATTAGGGTTCCAGGATCCAAGCCATCTAAGGACATGGCAAAAATGACAGGCTTCACAGAGGAACTGGGGAGTTCTGATTGTTCAGAATTTCAAATCAGGAAGTCATCAGGCCTCTCTTCAATTTATTTCTGATTCGTTAACTACCAACTCTTGCTTTGTCTGCATCACAGGGCCACTGTGGTCTCCCACAGTGCAACCAGCACCCCTTACCTCCCAGGCAGGCACCGAGGGCCAGGGCATACATGAGAGGCAGTACAGGCAAACTAACTTCGGGGTCTTGGCTCAGGTTCAGGAGTACAGGAATCTATGAAAGAAAGGGACATTGGAGCCACATGTCATAGAAACTTACAATAGCTACGCACTGTGACTGACTTTCAGAACCTAAAGAACCTTATTTTGAGGGCACTGCAGAGATAACTCAGCAGTTCAAAGCACTGGCTGCTCTTACAAAGGACCTATGTTCAATTCCAGTACCCATGTGGAGGCTCAAAACCAGCCCCTTACAGGTGTGGCCTCTGAGGGTTAAAAAAAAAAAAAAAAACAGACATAAATGCAGGAAACATCTCTTTCACATAAAATAAAATTAAAAGCAAAAAGCTTAAAGAGTCTTATTTCTTATTGTTATTATGTTCTTATTATTGTTATTGCTAGCATGTGATAGCATGTGTGCGCACTCGTGTGTGTGTCTATGTGTGTGGTGGGGAGGTGATATCACAGCACAGGTGTGGTAGGCCATCCTTATAGACTGGAGTCAGCTCTTTCCAATTCACATGGCTTCTGCAGATAAAACTCAGTTATTCAGGCTTACATTCTTGGGTGACAAGTCCCTTTACTCACTAAGCTATCTCACTGACCCTCAGAGATATTATTTTTAATGGCCAAGCTGTTAAAAAATAAATAAATTTATAAAGGAGTACAGGTGCACGGAAAGAGACCAAAGCAAGCTTTGCCATGCACAAAACTTTGCATTTGGACCCATCTGTATGTGTCTGGTGCTAGCCAGAGAAACAAATAGCTTGTTTGAAGCTGCCCAGGCTGCTGTTGTGGGTCACAATGAAAGCCATGTTGAATCTCATGTGGTGCCTAAGAACCATACATCCAGTGTTTATGAAACCCTGTCAGTGTTGTGCTGTGCATGAGCCACCATTCCAGTCCATACTAAACCACTCCTCAAATGTGTCTGCTGTCAGTTCAGTTGTAAGGTGGAGGCTGGTGAGATGGCTCGGAGGGTTAGGGGACTCAGTGCCAAACCTGATGACCTGCATTTAACTCCCAGGACCCACATGCTAGGAAAGAACTGACTCCTGCAAGTTGGCCTCTGACTACACACACACACACACACACACACACACACACACACACACACACACA
>CAJQZJ010033026.1:6081485-6138370 GCA_907164525.1 Lophiomys imhausi | reverse complement strand
GAAAGAAAGAAAGAAAGAAAGAAAGAAAGAAAGAAAGAAAGAAAGAAAGAAAGAAAGAAAGACCTTCCCTGGCCAGAGGACTCACTGGTCACTTACCCAATGGGGAAGGCCTGCAACCCAAGTTGCCAAGCTAATTGAGGAGACAGTGAGTCTTTGTTGCTCACATTCCTATCCTCTAGGGATAGCCTTATTTAGCTCTCGTAAATGGCATATTGGGATTCAATCCAGATCCTCCTCCCTCTGCAGCAACAGAGCCATGAATCTCTGTAACTGCTGTGTTATCTAGCCTAATTGCAGTCCACCGGACCTGGCTCAGCTCTCTATATCATTTTGTTTCTGAACATTTTAGAAAAAAAAAAAAATCTAAAACCTAAAATGGCATCAAGTGAAAAACAAAAAGTAAAAGCTTATGTAAAGTACTTTTGACTTTTATCACCTCGGAGTGCTTTTTCTCTATACCAGCTATTACAGCTGATAGCTACAGTTGCTTGAATGCCTCGTTGTTGGACCTGGAAAGAAACCTGGGATAAGAGGATGCTGAAGAACAAGGGAGCCTTCAAAAAATGACTTTCACACATTTTGGTTAAATGGCAATACATATAACTACATGTATCCAAGAAGTCAGTTTTTAAAAACTATAAAATTATGTGCATAAATTACCCCAATTTGAATTTGGCCCAAGATAAAAATGATAACATTTTAAACCTAAAAGTTGCCACGAAATCTTTCCTGTGCAAACCAATGAGTTTGAAAAGAAAAGGCTTCAACAAAGAAAGACTGTCTGAGAAGTCTCTGTCCTCAGACATGTATTTTAGGTTCCTGGTGTAGCCTTGAGGGAACTGCAGCAGAGACCTAGGAGTTCTCTACCACAGAGATGCCCTCAACTCTTGTCCACAGGAAGAGAGGAAAGAAAAGGCAAGTGAGTGTGAAGGGGATTCCCAGGCATATAAATGTGTGTTCAAATATTGAAATATCTCAACACCAAAATTCCCATATCTTCTATTGCCCCAGTCCTTTCAGCTTGCCCTTCACCTCAAACAAGCAAGGGACTAATGCTGGCATGTAGTGTGAAACAGGGGCCTCACACTGCTCACTTAAGATATTCTATAGCTGTCCTCATTGCATCAAATATTAGTAGTGCTAAATATTATTTAATATTTCACAGTTAATAATAAATAATGATAGGAAGGGCTGAAGACAGAGGGCTAGCCACAGCTCTTGTCTATAACAACAGTGACATAGGAACACTCAGAAGTGACAAAAATCAGAAACATTTTACTTCAGTTGTAAAAAAAAAAAAAATAGCTAAAATAGCCAAGCATGTGGGTAAACACCTTTAATCCCAGCATTGAAGAGGTAGACTCAAGAGTTCAAGCCGAGTGTGGTCTGCATAAGTGAGTTCCAGGCCTAGGGCAACGTTATGAAGCCTAGTCTCAAAATAAAAATTAGCTAATAATAAACGTAATCCATCCTAAAACCTTGGAATGCAAGTGCCTTCCAGAATCCACACTGCTCTGATTAGAAGGTTCCTGAAGCCTTATCCAGACATCATAGAAAACTAAATTCATCTACTGACTGATTCTCTGGGCATGAATAAAATTCCCATGGTGTCATCCTGCCAGTTAAGAGCTAATTCTCTGAATCCCCTCCCTCCCAATGACACATCATTCTTTCCTGACCACAGAAAGAGGAGATATACCACTGACAGACATGAGTTGTTATTTGTACACAGTTAACATGATGAATACAGGTACACTTCTGAGACCTGACACAAAGAAGAGGCAGGCTGAACTTGTCTCTTTCCTCTCATATGTCCTTGAGATAACAGAAAGACTCGGCCATTGTTCTAAGGCCGCAGTTCTCAACCTGTGGGTTGTGACTCTTTGGAGGATGAATTACCCTTTCACAGGGGTCAGGCAAGACCATCAGAAATATTAGATATTCACACTGTAATTCACAACAGTAGCAAAATTACAGGTATGAAGTAGCAACGAAAATAATTTTATGATTGGGGGTTACCACAGCATGAGGAACTGTATTAAAGGGTCGAAGCATTAGGAAGATTGAGAACCGCTGCTCTATTCCTGCTGTTGCAGAATATTTGATCCCATTGCAAACCCCAAGATTTTGAACTGCAGATACCTGTTTCTAATAGTGGGATGGCTCGGCCTTTAATCCTAGAACTTTTTGTTTATTGTAAATAAATGCTTATGGTATGGCTCAGCTCTAAGCACACAGCTTTAATCCAAGAGCTTTCTGTACACAGGATTAAATAAAGTTAATCCTAGGTTAAGAAGCAGAGCAAGAAACCAGCTGCCAGGGATTAAACAGAAAGAAGGGACATTTTGCTGAGGGTATTTAAGACACTATGGAGAAGTAGGGAGTTCTTCCTCCTTTGGGTTTTTCTCCTTCAGAAGGTTTTCTCCTTCAATGCTTTTTCCTCTAGGTTCTTCTGAGCTTTTTAACTATGGGCTTTTTCCTCTAGGGTTTTCAGCTGAAGAGGAATTTCAGCTCAGTACTTTCTCTTCCTTTCTGAGCTAGCAGGATTTCACCTCAACATTTGGCTCCTGAGTCTTCATTGGTAAAATCAAATGACTAGGATATTTTAGTTTCTTAAAACAACATACACCTCCTTACCAAGTAGCCCCTAGGTCCCTGACTGCATTTGTACTAACTGATACTCCTTCAAAACAGCACCTATATCTGCCAGCTCTGTGGTCCTTTGTGAGTTTTCATCCAAGTTCCCCTGGATGCAGAAAACTCCACTGCTGTGTAGAGTGGTGGTGCTTCCAGACAGAAGGAACTCTCTACAGAAAGGAAACCTGATCATCGCATCACTGAGTCAGAGGCAAATAACTGTGGAAAACTGCCAAATGTGGGTTCACAGGGAGGGAGAGTCACTTCACACACCTGGGCTTGGACAGAGGAGGATAGAGAAGAAGAGATCCCAGAAGACAGCCCCTGAAACCCAGGGATGTGGGATCAGCTTAGCACAGCTCATCCAGGCAAAGATTCTGCTGGGGGTAAAGCAGACACTTAAGGGCAGAAGAAAACCCTGATCTTCTATTAACCAAATGGCAGGCAGCTTATGATCGACTGCAAAGATAAAAATAAAACCAAAACAGTAACAAGCAGCTGGCTATTTCCACCTAACTGTCCCTAGGCCACTCAAATGCACTCTGCAACCCCACTGTTACCTCTCAGGCTATCCATGTCTAGAAATGAGCTCAAGCTGAACTACAGAAAAATGTCTGGTGGTTAGATAAAAAGCCAGCATTCCTTAGAAATTTGTGAAATTGCTTCCCAGCTGCCACAAGGAGTCACTCTGGCAAAAAGGAAATATAACTACCCATGGTGCCTATCAAAGCCCATGCTGACCTCCAAGCTCCTTCAGTATCATAAGTACCTATTATACATTTCAGAGTCCATGATAGCACCCTGCCCTTCCCTCCCCCAGATACTCATCCTCCTTATAAGCCACAGGATTTCTCTGCCCACTCTGTCTCTATCCCCTCTCTGCTATTCTCTTTCACTATTCATGCTCTTTTTCACTCTCTCCCTTGCTGTCTCTTTATCCTCTTGTTCTTTTCTTATACTCTCTCATTCTCTTCCCCTTCTTCTCTCTCTCTTCCCTCTATTCTCTATTTCTTGCTACCTCACTATCTCCACTATTCTCTCTCATTCTTCTGCTTCTCTAGAGTTCGCCATGTCCAGTTTAGACTCATCCAGATGCCTCTGGATATTTTTTCTCTCTTAGTCACAATTTAAAAAAAAACCCCACCTTTACCCTAACAATGGAGTGGGCATGCTGTCAGTCTCTTTACTGGCCCCTCCCCCACTCCTAACCCCCATTTAAAATGCCTCACCCCCTCATTTACACCCTTTGTGTCCAGAGGACCATTGTATCGCTTTCCACACATGGTCCTAAAACCACAGGAGCAAAAGGCCTCCATCAGGCTCTGCAAGCACAGGCCTAGGATTCCAAATCTCTACCAGCAATCATGCATGTGCAGGGGCCCAGACAGGGAAGAGAAGAGCTAAGTCCAAGGGAGCTGTTAAGGCAAAGGAGATTCTAGCACCATGATAAAGAGTCACCCTACTTCCACTGATACAGTGGTATGTCTCAGGACAAGGGAGGCCCAGCAGGAGGGAGAGGGAGACATGGAGTCTATGAGTCTGGGAACACAGTAAAGCTCTAAGAGTGCCTGTGGGGTGGTAGAGTGGAGAGGAGATAAACAAAGAGTTACTTTGGGGAAAGTAACCTACTGTAATGAATTCACATTTTTATCCACTTATGCCAGGTATGACTCTTTTTTTCAACATGAATATGCATGAGTTACCCTAATAAAATCCCTCTGCCTCCTTTGTTTAAGGAGACTGGTGCTTTGGGAGTTGTCCCAGTGTTCTTCTTACTTGTACAAATAACAAACCTTTCTTCGCTCTTTTATTGCCCTGTGTGCTTATTGTCCTTGCACTCATCCAAGGGTGAACTCACTGTGCTCTGCTATGAATTAAAATACTAATGCTATTTATATGTATTACAAATAAAATGGTCCTCCCTAAAATACTATGAATAAGGTTGTTATATACCTGCTAAGGTTACCTACATGAAAATTTTAAAAATCGATTTACATGCTGTTTTTAAAAAGGAAAAGAACCTAAAAAGAAATTTGAAGACATTTTTGGTTGTTTATTTTAATGCAAATGAATGTTCTGTCTTCATTATGTCTGTGCACCATGTACATTCCTGGTGCCCTCAGAAGCCTGAAGAGGGTGTTGGATCCCCTGGGGTTGGAGTTATAGATGATTGTGGTGCCAGTATTCTTAGCTGCTGATCCATGTCTCCAGCCCGAGAAATGGTATTTTAAAAGAGCAAAACAAAAGGATTAGAACAAGATACAGCAAAGACTTGAAGATAGAAATCTCACATAGTATAAAAGAAATAAATCACATGAACAGTAAATCTTCAATGACTAACACAAGGAAGAAAGTGCTGAAGTGTGCAAAAGTGTGAAAAAAGCCATAATAATACCTGCTCTATTAAGACATGGATGATTTGGGTGTGGTGGTGCACACCTTTAGTCCCAGCACTCCAGAGGCAGAGGCAGGCAGATCTCTGTGAGTTCAAGGCCAGCCTGGTCTACAAAGTGAGTCCAGGACAGCCAGAGATACACATAAAAACCCTTTTTCAAAAGACATGGATGATTAGAAAAGCGAGGAGGGGCCTATATAAGATCTAACTATACCATGACATGTCTGTAGATATAGACATACACAGAATTCTGCTTACATGCACATGAGGAAGTTTGAATATTTTATTGCCTTTGTCTCAGCACTTTCTATTTGTTTTACTTTCAAGAAATAAAGCATTACACATAAATGGTCTCATTTCCTCACAGTATTGCTTTTATCTTCCCACCTTCTTAGACAGCCACCATCATAAATTTGAATATGTAGTGGTGAGAATGAGTATGGCACTCACAGGCTCATATATTTGAATATTTTGTATTCCAGTTGGTAGGTGCCTTTGGGGAAGGATTAGGAGGTGTGGCCTTGTTGGGAAAGTATGTCACTGGGACCAGGCTTTGAAGTTTCAAAAGATTTGTACAATTCCTGGTGCTTACTATCCACCTCATGATGGTAGATCAAGATATGAGGTCTCAACTGTTCCATCACAAACTCTAACCCTCTGAAATGTTAAGCCAAATTACATGCTTTCTTTTTTTTTTAATAATTTATTTTTATTTCTTCAAGTTACATCTCAATCACAATCCCCTCCCTACTCCCCCTCCAGTCCCACCCTTCCACCCTCCACCTCCTCAACCCCCCATCCTCGTCCCTTTTTTTTTTTTTTTTGAGTTTAAGGTATTTCTTTTTGAGCAGTGAGTTAAAGAATGTTGGGTGAAGATCCTCACCAGTGGGTACTCTCATGACCCATCAGCTATCAGGAGTCATATCCAAAAACTACAAATGAGTCATATTCAAACAACAGCATAATTTGGAATTTTCAATATGAGGCACCTCCAGTTCACTTCCAGTGAGATTTTGGTCTGGAGATAGTAAAGCTTCCCCGGGAGAGGATTTCATCGGGTGCAGTCAGGGCTATTAGCCAGAGCCACATCACTGTGTGAAGTTCCTTAATTTTAGCAAGAGATGACAATGACAACACCCAAAACTAAAGTGGCTTATTTTTTTTATATTCTCATTCTTTCCACCCCATCAACCACCAGCAATAACTGATCATGAGACATGTTTACCTGTCACTTAACATTCCTTAAGTCACCACACATTTCCCTAGCTACCACTAGCAATAGTCACCACAACCCCAAAAGGAAGTTGTCTGTCCTTTTTTCCTCTTTTCCTTTTATGCCTTACAACTACCCAGCCCGTAAGCAATAGCAGCCTCTCCTATTTCTTAGATTAAAATTCTATCCTCCTCATTCTTTTCCCAAATAAAGCCTGTGCTATCCTAGAGTTGCTCACTTCCATGTCTGTCTTTCCTTCTGATCTTACAATGGCCATCAGGAAGAACAGACAAAGACTTGTGATAAACACTTATATACTGGGATCACATGATGTGGCCAGGACAGGATAAGGTCACTTTGTTGTCTTAGGGGCTGAAGATGCACCTGACCATGAGATGACCATGGCATCTCTTTCAAGTCTCATTGTTAGTTTATTGTACCTCCAGATGAACATGATGATATACTAACTGACTTTTATTTCTGCACTATCTGAAAAAAATCACCTATCAATTCCAATTGTTAATTAGTAGATTCTTTTAAGTTGTTTAATAAACAGACTAATAGTCACTAAAGTTTAATGTCTCCATTTCCAGTCCTTTCTCCTTGCTTCCCTTGCTTTATTGTGCAGCCTCTGGCTAGGAATCATGTTCATAGATAACTTGTCTTATTTATTTTTGAGGGGGAAATACTCAATGTTTCACATCTAAGTGTTCTTCTTATTCCAAATTTTACAGACTCTCAGGACTTAAATGAAATATTCTGGATTCCTGAAGATTTCATGTGCCTTGTTCCAGATGTGACCATTAGAAATAACATCCATTGAATTAGTTCAGAATTCCCAAACCCACACCTTCAAACAACAACAACACTGGGTCACTAGAGGATATAACTTAACAGAAAATAACTTCCAGGCTGAGAAGGAAGTCCAAACAATTAGGTTGGAGGAAGAAGGAGCTATGAGCCTAACTAGCCCTCTCCTCACATTGCTACCCTTGGGGTCCCTTGTTCCCAGCAGACTATGCCACAATACATGGGCTATCTGTGGAAAATAGAGGGACCTCTTGGGGCCTCACAAAAAGCAGAGAGAACTTCCACATTAGCACCCTGCTGTGAAGGCACTCACCCTTCTGCCCTCTACTAAGCACCCTTGGGTCCTGAACTGTTTGTGGTGGGACTCAGCTCTATCTTTAGTTCTCTGTTCTCACATTTACTTTATCACACCAGGGTTCACAGTTCCTGCTTTAGCCCAAACAATCAATGACATAGAGGATGTCCTAGGAATGGGGATCTTGGCGTTGGCTGGGAGATAGAATCAAATGCACACTTGCATAGGCCAAGTATCAGAAGCCATGCAGGCTGCTTAGAATAAATAACTTCTGCATTTGAAAATAACAAAAGCAATGACTCAGTCTTTTAGTATCTTGAAGTTCCTTTGAACAAATGAAACTTTTTTTTCTAGGAGGAGCAGCAGCCCTCAACTAGGCTTCCCAAACAGGCAGTCACCCACAATGCACTGTGTATTCTACAAAGCTGGTACCCAGCCTGTCATTGGCCTCTCATTATTCCATATCCAGGTGCCTCACACTAGCCTCACTTTTTTTTTCTTATATGTAACAGCAACAAAGGAGCTGGCTTCATGCTGTGCTTCTTAGGAAGGAAGAATGAGTCCCTATGGGTGCAAGCTGAGGCTGGGCGTTAAACACACCATGGGAACACACCACTTACCATTGTAGCAGTAAATGGGATATTGTCAATCAAGGATGATGCCAAGGCTGAGACCCACACTGTCAGTACAATGGCAGCTGCAAATCGCTGATCTTCTGGGACCATCTAAAAGAAGCAGATAATGGCCATGCTATGCATTAACCATTGCAGTGCTAAATCATATACATAGAAAGAATCAAAAGATGCTTAGTCTCTCTTCTGACACGTGAGAAGACCAAGGTAAGCATAAACATCCAAACCAAGGCTACATCTAGACCATGAGCCTTGGCCACAAGTAATGAAGAGGAGCCATTCTTAGTCAAATAGCTCTGTGGATTGCCTACCCACATCTGGTAGCCACACAGACTGGTCGCTCCTGCTTGGTGGCCCAGCAGTCTGAACATGGGAGTCTCTGCAGCAGTCACTTACTGTGTGCTGCTGCATTTTAGACCTATTTTAACTGAAGGCCAAAGCAAGATAGCAAGCATCTATAATTATATATTCTTTGACAAAATACCCCCTTCATCTTTAGGCTACCCACGATAAAGTAGGCTCTTGTCAGTGCCTTTCACATAATTAATGTAACATTCTTACCAGATAATTTCTTCTCTTAACAAAAAAAAAAAAATCAAAGAATAATGGCTAGAACATATTCCATTAGAACATTTAATGTACCTTTATCAGCAAGGCAGTCTGTTCTCCAACATACTCTACTAAGTGAAGATGTGCCAATGCCTAGAAGAAAAGATGTGTTTAAAAATGAGAACATATGCAGATTCCTTTGGTCATTCAAAGAATAATATAAGGTAGGCATAGATTATCCTTTCTCATTAAAGATTATACTCCTTAACACAGTCTATAAATAATTTGCTTCCATACACACACATGAAGATGCACAGAGGGAAAATGTACGATAGCAGACGCAGGAATTCCTCAATGATTTGTGTCAATGTCTATGTTGAACTTACATGTGGACAGAAGGCAATCCTTTTATTTTAACATACCATTTGATTGCATATGTCAATCCATAAAGAAGGACTTTAAGTAAGCTACATTCCCAATGTATTTTAAAAGCCCGAGTTTTTTTTTTTTTAGTCACAGTTCTTTCAGTCCTTAAAAAAAAAAATCAAGAAAAAGTACATCTAATGAGGCACATGACCTCATGAGAAATCTGCCCTCATGACAGCCTGTTTCCAGTGGAATATAGAAGAGTAGAATAAGGTGATAGAGACTCAAGAGATTGTGCTCACACCACAGTCTCCGACTCAGGCAGAGGGCACAGCACTGGGATAGATCAGCAACCCAGCTGCCCATTCAATGTGCTGCATTTTCACTGCGATTTCCACAGAAGGAAGGTTAATATTGAAATATCAACTTGAATATGTGTAAATTTAAGTACAGACTCCTGGTCTGTATGTACAGTTTCTAGTTAGATTTTGTTTAAAGATGATAAAGTTGTAACTTCAAATACAACTCTCAATCAACTTAGTTTCTTTTAATTGAAAATAGATTCTTCTCTCATAGAATACATCCTGACCACAGTTTCCCCTCCCTCCACTCCTCCAAGCTGCTCCACCCTTCCTCTCCCTCAGATCCACCTTCCCAATATCCCTTCAGAAAAGAGCAGACCTTCAAGAGACAACAACCAAACACAACCAAACAAGATGCAATAAGACAAGGAAAACACCCTCATATCAAGGATGGTCAAGGCAACCCAATAGGAAAAAGAGTTCTAAGAGCAAGAAAAAGAGTCAGAGACTCACCTGTTCTTTCTATCAAGTTTCTCCCATTAGAGCTCAGAGAACTCAGAGAAGACGGGAAGGAAAGACTGGGTCAGAGGGGATAGAGGACACCAGGAGGACATGGCCAACTGAATCAACTAAGCAGGGCTTATATGGGGTCACTGAGACCGAAGCAGCAAGCATAGGGCCTAGAAGGGTTTGCATCAGGTCCTCTGCATATATGTTATGCTGTTATCTTGATTTTTTTCTGGTCAGGATGGGAGACTCAATCAACTTAGTTTTTAACATTAACTAGATCGGAAGAATAATCTGCCTATATCATGGCTGCCCAGCTCCAGTGCTTCCAACTTTTAGAGCCTGTCAACTTCATCTTCAATTTGATGGAATTTGAAAACAGCTTAGTGACATACCTCTAGGAATATCTGTGAGGTTCTAGGGGATACAAGACTCTACCATGAAAAACATATAATTTAGAAAGGAAAACACACCCACTATTCCATGGTCTGGGGTCTTAAACTGAATAAAAAGTGGAAAAAATAAAGCAAGTTGAATACCAGCATTCGTCTCTCTCTACTTCCTAACTGTGAACACAATATGACCAGCTCTCTCATGTTTCTGCCACCACCTCTAAACTCACTACTGCCACTTTCTTGATGATTCTCTCCAGTTGTGAGGCAAAGCAAACTCCCTTCTTAAGTTGTCTTTTGTCAAGTATTTTGTTATAGCAATGAGAAAAAAATAATACAGAAGGTTGGTATGGGGTAGGGGGTAGAGCTGCTGTGGTATTCATTACATTTATTCTTGCTGTAACAATTTTAAAAATTGGCAAAAGTAAAGTAAAAATGGGGGGTGTTGATTCGGGCCTAGAGTCTAAGGGTTTAGTCCGTCATGGCAGGGAAAGCATGGCAATAGGAACATGAGGATGCTGGTCATGCTGCATCCACACTCAGAAAGCAGAAAGAGATGAAGGCCAATGCTTCCCTCTGTTTCACATTTAACAAGTATTTAGGACCTCAGTGTGTAAAATGGTACCATCCACATTTAGAGTGGTTCTTTCTTCTTCAGTCAAAGTGTTTTGAAAACATTGGCATGGCCATAGTGTTTCTAAATCAGCCAAGTTGACAATGTGATTCTTAGCCATTTGCAACTAGCTTAGAAGAATGTAGAAGACTTTACAACTGAGTCCACAGAAGCCCTGGAATGCTATAAGTAGTGATGGGCCATTCAAGTAGAAGTGTGAAATACCAGGATGTCACAGGCAACAGGGATTGGAGAATGTGCCCATAAGGTTCCAGGGGGAACAAGACTCTATCATGAAATGGGCTGGAGGTCATTCATGCTATATTAAGGCAAAAATTCTGGCTGTTTTTGGCCTATATCCTGAAAACCTCAGTGAAGCTATATTCAGAGGTAATGGATTAAGTTGTTTGTTGGAGAAATTTCAAGAGAGAAAACATCCAGGACTTGGTGGGGTTAACACTTTGCTGCTCCTGGTAGATCTACAGTGAGAGAACAGAAATACATGAAAAATGTGCATTTTAATAAGGAAATGAGCCTAAGGGAGTTTATAGCTGCGGACAAGATGGCTGCAGGAAAAGTGGCTGTACTTGCTAAGGAGATGAGTAAGTAGCACCAAAGAGGTGCCTGGCCTACTGCATAGGACGACAGGGAAGGCTCCAACTTGTAAAACTGCAAATGTATTTGAAAGAAGGAAGTCTGACTTTAAAATACCACTAAGTTGGTTCCTTTTTTTCAAAAACAACCATCTAGGGAATTTCTTCCCCAAGTTTAACCATTAAGGTGCAGAGAAGCTATTATGACAGTCAGATTGCCAAACTATACCTTAAGCCACAGCAACAAAACTTGAAAGCATGACCCACATCACATGGTGCTTGTTTTACAAACATGTGAAATTCAAGAGTTACAGAGTTGTAGGGGCTTCCACCAAGGTGCAGAAAACATGCTGAGGCGAGGCTTTGTGTCTCAGGCTAAGATTCCTGCAAGAAGGCTTTGAAGGACCTCTAGTGAAGCTATTGGGGAAAAACGTAAATTATAATGGAAACCCCAAGATATTGAAGTTACCAGAACTATGGTTGTCTATCAAGGAAAGCTGCAGGCACAGAGAGGAGATAGACCAAGAGAGAAGTTATGTGTGCTATAGATGGGAGAACTGCAGAGGCAGAGCCACTCAAGGTGGTTGGAGCCCAAATGATTTCGTCACAAGGCCCAAATGCCAGATATTGAAGTGCAGGATGTGGTTTTTGTCCTCCCTTTTGGAATGGGAATGTTTACTCTGTGTCTTTGAATATTGTAAGTATATAGCCTGTTACTTTTATTGTAGTTCCTTGGTTTCTTTTGACTTCCTAAGAGCTTACAGTTAAGACTTGGCCTGCATCTCAGAAGAGATTCTGCATTTAGACTTTTGAACAATGTTAGAGCTTTAAGACACTGCAGATTACTGGAGATGTACTAAATAGAGTGTACATTATGAGATAAACTTGAAAATAGGAGACAAAAGTAAACTGTTAAAACTTGAAGTATTGAATCTGGGTGTCAAGTTGACATGGGGAAGGCTTAAGATTCTAATCTTCATTGTCAACTTGGCTGGATTTGGATGTAGAAATCAAACCTCTAGGTAGGCTTGCGAAGATATTTTCAGAGAGATATAAATAAAGAGGTAAGACCAATCCTGAATATGAGATCTACCATCCTGTTGGCTAAGTTCCTCACTGAATAAAAAGGAGAAAGTGAACTGTGCACCTACACCAGTCTCTCTGATTCCTCACTGTGTACCGTGTATATTTTAGCTACATAGTAAAGGATAACTATCCTACAATCCACAGACTCAAAAGAACAGGCACCTAGCAGATATATTCTACAAAAAAAAAAAAAAAAATCCACCCATCGGCAGATCAAAACAGATGCTGAGACACACAGCCAAACATTAGATGGAGATCTGGGAGTCATGTATAAGAGAGGGAGGAGGAATAGAGAGACCTAAAGGGGACAAGAACACTACATGAAAATCAACAGAACCAATGAAGCTAGGCTCCTAGAGCCTTACACTGACTATAAAATGAAAAATAAAGTATATATAGGTCTGATCTAGGCCCCCCTACTATATATATAGAATATAGGCAACTTGGTCTTCATACAGATCCCTTAGCAAGTTTGGGGAATGGGGGTGGAATCTGTCATGAACTCTGTTGCCTGTTAGTGGAACACCTTACCCTAGCTGGGCTGCCATGTTGGGCCCCAGTGTGAGAGGAAGCTCTTAACCCTCATGTGACTAAGGAACTGTGGGGGCTTGATATGTGTGGGGCACCCCTCACCCGAGGACTAGGAGAGGAGGGAGAGAGGAAAGTGGGTGGGAGGGTGGGGCCAGGAGGGGAGAAGGGAGGGGGCTGTAACTTGAGTCAATAAATATTTTTAAAATAATAATTTGAATTAATAAGAACACAAAAACTGGCAAAATAGCTCAGTGGCTGGTAAAGGCACTTGCCCCCAATGCTGACAACCTGAGTTTGACCCCACAAACCCACGTGATGAAAGGAAATAATAATTCCTCCGTGCTGTCCTCTGACCTCCACATGCACAGTATATCACAAAATATAAATGTACTTTTTAAGAATGCAAATATAGTTAAAGTACATGTGAAAGCCTGAAGGATGTGGCCAAGCTGAGATGAAAAGAAGTTTATAGTGTTAAATGTAAATACTGAAAAACATAATGAAAATGGAAAGGCAAGCATCAAGAAGTTAAAAACAAACAACAATTTAAGCTTTTAAAAAATAAGTAAGAAGAAGCTGGAGAGATGACTGAGGGATTAAGACAATTTGACTGCTCTTCCAGAGGTCCTGAGTTTAATTCCCAACAACCACATGGTGCCTCACAATCATCTGTAACGGGATCTGATTTCCTCTTCTGGTGTGCATGAAGACAGAGCTCTCATATACATAAAGTACATGAATAAATAATTTTTTGAAAGTAAGGAAGAAAAATAATAATAAAGAATAGAACATTTAATATGTAGCAATTTTACAGTTTGTGGTTTTATTAAAACTAATCACAGGGAAACTCGTAAAGAGAAATGGAATGGTGAAAAGAAGACAGAGTGTGACATCAGCAAGAAAGGGGGTATCACTAAAATTCAAATGAGAAATGGACACAGTAAACAAGTAAACACTCTTCCAAAAAGTCATATGAAAACCTACTTATATTTCTGTAGAAGCTCCCTTAGCCCCCCCACACACACACACATATAATTGTAGTTACTATATAATAGAAAAACAATGCCACAGGCTGATTTATCAAAAGACTAGTGACAGGAATGGGCTTCTTCTTTTGGAACTGTTGGCCAGTGAGATCCTAAATATCACCAAATACTTCAGGCTATTGCTAATGTGCCTGGTTACCCTCTAGAACTTGATTGTTAGACCCTAGTGCTGAAGGGTATGAAGATGCCACAAACTTGCATCACTGAGCATGGTGCTATTACCCTGTTATCATCTAGAAGCCTCTTCCATACTAGCCAGGTTTCACAGTGTTGGGAGGTACCATGCATCCTACTGAAGGAGAAAACTAATCAATTCTACCCAGCTGGAAACCATGCAAGCTACACCAATGACTAGCCTTCAAAACATGCTCACTGGCACATAGTGGCATAAACATCCATAGGAGTAGCCGTTATTTTATGTCTGAATTTAAGTCCCACTCCACAAGAGGAAACCAATACCTGGCACAGTTATTGGGCTAAGAATCTATGGATAGACATGTCATAAGACTTAAGGGATATAACTGGATATAATATCAAATTTACTCCCAATGACTTATTGCTACACCCATAAATGCAGCTTTCAACCCTCTTCAGAGAAGCTTCTATTTGCAGTAGATAGTGATCAGTAGAGAACAAATTTGGATACGATGCTGAAAATAAGAGCCTGCAAATGCTCAGCCCTAAATAGAACATCTCTGTAATGCCTCCCTTTCTTCCCAAGGCTCAGGGGTAATTGTGAAAGAGGGGATGCAAAGGTTGTAAAATCCACAGACAATGAATGAATACAGGAAAACCGCATCCTTTGAATACAACCAGGCAGTCGATGGAAGTGCATATGAACTGATGACACTTATGGCAACTTATGTACAAGATATTGCAAGCTCAAATCAGACTAAATCCTGGAGAAAGCCCTGAGTGAATGAAGTCCTGAGAGAATGTGTATTGTTGACAGGTCATGAGGATGTCAGGGACTCCAGTGACTAAGTCCCATCGAAGTGTCAGATCCTGGCCCAGGTGAGACTAAGAATAATGGCGAATTCTTCCTCAGATCCAAGTGCAAATGTTGATACATGTGCAGAAAATTTCCACAGTAACTATCTCCTCAGAATGTGTACAGGCTGAAGAATGCTCCCCTATAGAAACTACTCTTAAGAAGATTAGCCCAGCCTCCTTCCTTGGATCAGCAGGATGCCAGGACCTGCCCTGCCTATCTATTCAACTCTACAACAAACATGCAAACTAATGAGGTGCTGTGGTTTCTCTGTCACAGAGTCCAGTTTTTCTATGTGCCTGTGTGTTTATCTTTTCTTCATTCCCTGAGTGGCCCAGTCATGTCCAATCCCTGAAGCCAAGCACAGACTCAGCATCCCAGCACAGAGAACAGCAGTAGACATGAAGTCCCACCTCTTCAACTGGTAGGGAGAGAGTCAGTTTTCTTGAAGAGAGCTACCACTGGTTGACTATACTGCTAGTAAAGGCCACACATCCATGAACATATCAGGGCAGTACAAAAAGGATTTGACAGGGGAAGAAATTGAAAAAGGACACAGAATTGAATAGGTAACGAAGCGGGGAGTAAATCTGGTAGGAGTTAACAGAGAGAGTAAATGCATTACAAAATTTATTATTAATTTTTAATATTTGTCTGTGAATTTATTTATTTATTTTTTATTTCTTCAAGTTACATCTCAATCACAATCCCCTCCCTGCTCCCCACTTTTGTCCCACCCTCCCACTTCCCTCTCACCACCCCCCAAATCTGGTTTTTTTTTTTAATTTAAGGTATATCTTTTCGCCCCCAACAGCTCCCCCTTTCAGTCCAACAAATGGATCTTTCTCTTATAACCACAAATACAATACAAAACAACAGAAATAATTAGGCTACAGTTATGAGAATTATAAGGCTTAGCATACATTCCCAATGTCCAGTCCATATGTATTTGGCACCTGACTTTAACATTCTACTATCTAACCATCTCCATGAGTTTAAAGTTCTATATCCAACTCAGCTTCCATCCTAACTTGCATCACAATTTTTAAAACATCTTCTTAGATCCAGAACACCCTCTTAATTCCTAAACAACTCAAAATTTAACTATGAGACTCTAGCTATCTAGTCTTCAACTACATCAGAGACCTGAGAAGGATAAATATATCTGATTATATAGGAAGTGCAGGCCCAGCAACTTCCAAAACTAAGAATTGACATTCAACTGACTGCCTGGACAGTTCCCAATTTCTCTCCACACATTACAGCATCAATCTTCAGCCGTTTGGCCCTGTTTCTCTGACAGACATTGATTGTAAAGCAGGAATTATGAAGGACTTACCTACCCTGTTTTGGCAGAGCTAGGCAGTCCACTTACCTGCTTCCAAGTTTTTTTTTTTTTTTTTTTTGGGGTTTGCAATTTATTTAACCTTTGTTTTTAATGTAATTAGACTGTGAGTTTACATCCAAGTTTTGTCCTTTTTGGACAGCATTCTGTCTACAGTTGAAGCAAGGGGTTTTTCTTGCCAAGTGACAGGCTTGCCACTAATTCAACCATCTCCAATTGGAGATTCTTCGATGTTCATCTTCTACTTGGAGTAGAATACGGGGTGTTGTCAGGAGCTGACATGTCTCGATATCAAAAAAAAATCTTAAGAAAACATCTTTGAATGCCATATTCTACAGATCTCTTAAGGTTTTTGAAGACCACCTATCTATCTCTGTATATTTGGATAAGCAAATGTTGCTTATCTTTTAGCAACTAGATTTCTGATTAATTTAGAAAATAACTGTAATAGACTAGCCTAGTACCTAACAAATATTCGGCTACATTGGTATTGATCTTTGTATATTGATACAAAATTAAGATTATATTTGGCTACAACGGTATTGATCTTTGTATATTGATACAAAATTAAGATTAACTCTTTTTAAGGTATTGTACCTAAATAAATGAAATATGAAGTTTGGCCTTTTGTTAGCAACTGTCATAAACTGTTTAGGATAATTAATAAATGCAAACTAATAGTCATTCATGCATGTATGCCATTCTTGAGCTGGGAAGGCACCTGTGTCTGTGTCCTGTTAAACTGGTTTCAGATCGACCCACATATCCAGAGACTGGCTGAGACTTGGAAAAATAATGCACAGAATTGGTTGAGTTCTCTGGCTCTCTCTTCTGGAGTTCTCTGCCCATCCGTCTCACAGACACTGCTGCCTGGCTCCTCTAGACAAGTGTCAACAATCAATGTCACTATCTATGACACTCATTGGCAGAGGCCTGCTCTGAGGTAAGCAAGGAGATGAAGAAGAAAGGAGAACCACCCTTGAGAGGGCCACTTCAGGCTTCCACTCCCCTCCAACACCCACTTGGTTTTGCTTGTTGATCAAAGCCCAGATTTCGGTTGTAATCAGAGGGACGAATAGACTTCAGTGGGTTTACAGCTGCAAAGCAGAACTGGCCTTGGATTTCTTGTTTCTTTCTTGTGAAATACAGGTAACATAATAACAACCCAGGTCTACACTTAGGAGGAGAATGAATATGCTTTCCCTATGCCTATCTCTCTTCTTCACGGATAGACACTGAGTCAGCACCCAAGCAAGGCAAGAGCAGAGGCAGGCCTCATGCAAACTCGGACCCTCTACAAAGTTAGGGAGGTCAGCAAGAGTCACACAGCAACTCTAGAAGGAAGAGTAAGGGGACAGTCAGCCTGATTCTTCTCAGAGATTGTACTGAGGTAAAAGGGCACCAAAGCTGACATTCAAGTAGTCAAGCAGAAAGCGGTGTGCCTTTGGGGTTCATTTTCTTTCTTTCTTTTTTTTTCTTTGCTTTTTTTTTCTTCTCACAGTGCCTGATCTATTTTAAAATCTAACCTAGAAAAAATACTCCAATTTTTAATCATTAAACCTAAAATATTCTTACATGTTTAACAGCTGTTACATTTATGTATTTTTATAAACACTCTGAATACATTATAATTACAATCATTTTAAATAAACTTGAATTATACTGCTATTTGAGGGGTAATGTCACAACAAGGTTATTTTAAAAAGAAAACTGATAAAGACCTCTTCATAAGGCATCTTTGGCACAAAATTTAAAAATAAATTTGCCTGTGTATTAATTTTCTCCAGAATTATGCATGTGTCTTTTCATGGAGATCACTAGTGATCTTACTTGCAACACAGCACTTCCTGAGACTGAGTTACAAGACAGAACAAGAGGCAAACATCCCTGTGCTCCTGTGTCTACAAGAAAGCTAGGAGGCCACTCTCAGAGCCCTTCATAACAGAATCAGCAGCTTTCGGACTCATCTGTAAGTTAATAGACAATCCTGTTTATTTTATAATTATTTTGTCTCATAAAATAAAATCATAGAGTGACTTGGAAGAAAAACAAAAAGTTAAAGGAGTAAGATTTATTTAAGGTCTTTTTAAAATTTTGGTAGTAGTATGCTTTTTAAAAATATTTATTTATTACTTCGGGTTACATCTCCATCACAGTGTCCTCTTTCCACCCCTCCCAGTCCTGTCCTCCTATCCTCTACCCCCTAACCCTTCCAACCCACTCCTCTGGAGGAGAGTGTCCCTACAGTCTCCCACCCCAGTTCAGTAGTCATATGAGGGTTAAGAGCCTCCTCATACACTGGGGCCTACAAGGCAGCACCACTAGGGAAAAGTGTCTCACTGACAGGAAACAAATCTATGTTCATATTCCCTTTGGTGCATTGGTTGTAATATAGTTATCCTGTACTATATGTCTAAAATCTGATTATAAGTGACTAGATGCCATGTGCATCCTTCTGAGTCTGGGTTAGTTCACTCAGGATGAGCTTCTCTAGTTCCATCCATCTGGCTGCAAATTGCATGATTTTGTTGTTTCTGATGGCTGAGTAGTATTCCATTGTGTAGATGTACCGTAGTTGTTTAATCCATTCCTCAGTTGAGGGGCAATCACAAGGAAGTTTCCTCATCTATGTTCATAGCAGCCTTATTTGTAATAGCTAGAAAGTGTAATATGCTTTTTTGTTTGTTTTTACTTCAGCTTTGATTTTCTGTTTCCCTTTGTTTGATTTTCTTTTTAATGGGAGTAATTTATTTATTTATTTAGTATTATTTATTATTTTTCAAAAGGTAGGAAAAACAATTAATGATGTGACAGTACCCTTGGAGGCCATTAAGGTTTTAAATCTCACCTATCATTTCCCTAGTACCACTAGGAAGGTAAACATTAGCTTCTCACCTCATTAGAATTTAAGTTACCATGTGAAAAAAAAGGGATTTATCTAGGCTTTGTTGAGGTTTTGTAAGGTAAAGCAATTTCCTCCTGGTCAGAATATCAGAAGCCAAGTTTTCACTTCTGGCTCTGGGTAGAACTGATAGTCTACACTACACAAAACATTCCAAACTATTATTCCTTCCTTTAAGGAGTTAATCCAGCTGGGCCTGACAAGTACTTGATCAGGAGTTCCAGCTACCACACACAAGCTGACTCACTTGAAGCCATGCGAAGGCGAAGGGGTGGATGATCATCCCCTTCACAAAAGCCCCAGAATTCCTTCCTCCAGACAATCATTCACAGAGCTCCCACCATGTATCACTGCAGCCTGCCCAATTTCCTGAGTCACTCAGAAAGGTGCAGGTTTGCCTTTTTCTTCTGCTTTCTTTCTTCCTATAGTAGCCAAAGCCTTAGCATGCTTCCCCAGACACTCTGGATCTTCTCCCTGTATTTTTCTGATGTCACCAACCCTCTTCTGCCATGCAGCTACTTGCCTGTTGTGTGACTGCCTAAAAATAACAGGGCTTTCTCTCTTCCTCTTCTTTCTCCCAGCAGCCACCAAGGTTTAAAGTTTGTCTGCATGGTGGTTTTTCCTCTTGAAAACTAACACGATTTTCCTTTCTAGCCCATTTTTAAATTATTTTATTGACTGAACAAAGAACCCAAAAGATTCCCCAGTAACATAGGCATTTCTGAATTTGTAAACTAAGTATGTTGGGACATTCTCTGCCCATGAAAGGCCATGTGTTCTCTCAATTAATCTTCAGTGAATGACTATTTTGTTACTCTATATAATCGCTCTGAAATTTCTTAGTTGGCCTTAAAGTTTCTCAATACAGTTAGTAACATAAGAATTACAGAACTTTTATGATATAAGCCCTATAGTTTATGAATAAAAGTAATTTTAATTTAAAAGAATATTATACATACACACTTAAGCACACACACACACATTCATATGTATTCGTGCGAGAGCCAGAGGAAACCTAGAAGATCACAGTAGAGGCTACTTTACAATTTGGCATGATTTATTAACTGTTAATACAACTACTGCATTCAGTCTATAAATTAGAACCTTTATGTAGCCTATTATTTGGATGGTTATTGATTTAAAAGACAAAAGAATAAAGAACTACATGCAGAACTCATCACCAGGAAACAAAAGATCACCATCGGTTTCTAACAATGACAAGAAATAACATTATTTCTTGCTTTTTTCTCAGTTTAAAATTGTGATTTTTTTTAAAAGTCCTTATGGCTACCCCTAGAGACATTACGAATGTGGCTGCTATGCCACATATGCATCAGTTGGTAGCAGAGAGGAGAGAGCCTATGTCTACATCCAATTTTCTAAACTATGAACATGTGAATGAGCAGTAGCCTAACATTCCAGGGGGCATAGGGGGGGTGCTGTGGAGTTGGGAAAAACTCAAGCCAGATACTAACACAACTTCAGCACCATGGGGCTCAGAAGGGGAACAAGCCTGTGTTGACCACCAGTACAGCATCATGCAAGTACCAGATGGGCTCCCAGGACAGGAAATAAGCCAGAGACTAGGGGTGGCCTGCCTGGCCCTTGTTGAGTGTGTTGTGCATGACCCAGCCCCCAAGGGTGTGAGTGTGGGAGAGTCATCCCTGCCTTTTGTCTGCTTTGTGGTGGTATTGGCAAGGGAAAGTTTCCCTCCCCTCCCTTTGGCCCTCACCACCAGTGGCTGACAGGAGATCTGACCCTGATGGGGGTCTCAAGAGCAGGAGAGTTGCTCCTGACCCTGATATGCACTTGGAAGAGCAGGCCCTGCACCCTGCCTGGGCAGCACACTATAGTTGGCCCTGGAGGTGGGGACTGTGGGTAAGACACCCCTGAGAGAGTGAGTGTGGGAGAGCCAGCCCTGCCTTCTGTCTGTTTTGTGGTGTTGGCCAGGGAGAGATCCTCTTTATTTTCTTGCCCTTGCCACAGTAGCAGGCAGAATTGGCTCTGATGGGGTCATGAAAGCAGGAGAGCTGATGTAATCCCTTACCTGCTGCAGCACTTGGGAGAGCAAGCCCTACAAGTGAGAGTTGCAGACCCAGAACAAGGGCTTTGAGTTGGACCAACCTGTGTATGAAATTCTGGAATGCATGAAGAAACCAGTTCCACAGACCCAAAACTACAGGATCTCCATCACACAGCATAATAACAGCGTATCTGAGAGCATAGCCCCTACCAGGCAAGCTGTAGTTTATCAAGGAAGTCTTTGCCCACTGCACAAGGCCAGGTAGCCCCCACAAGTACAGTTCCCATTCAAGCTTGTGAAGTTACAGCCTGTGTGGATTTGGTTTCTGTGTTTTCTCTGGACAGCTCAACATACCCATTTCCCCCACAAACTCTGACTTTCGTCACATAGAGTTTTTTCTTGCTGAATCCCTGTCTAGCAAGAGGAGTCAAAAGAACTCATCCACTCCAGAGTAGTGGGATGGAAGAGATAGGGGGTAGAGGGTGGGAGGGCAGGATTTGGAGGGGTGGAAAGAGGGCACTCACTGTTATGGAGATGTAACCTGAAGAAATAAATAAACATTTTTTAATTACTTCAAAATTTAAAATTTTACTACTACCCCAAATAAAAAATGTCCTTAAAAAATGATCAAAGGAGCTGTAGTAAAATGTTTGAAAATCAAAGACAATAAAGCATTGTACATTAAAAACAAAAACAAAACAACTCATCCAGAGCTAGGGATTGGCTCAGTGACAGAATATTTGCCAATCATTCACAAAGCCCTGAATTCTGGGTTCAATCCCCATCACTACACATACACATACACACACACACACACACACACACACACACACACACACACACACTTTGCAGAGCTTTTCAAGGTGAAGAAAAATAGAAAATAATCTAAATGACAAGGAAAAGGAGGAAAATGGTCATGGTGCACCCAAACAATCAACACTGTAAACACTTTTAAAATCATGATACGTTCATATGGAAAAGTAAATCATTGGAATGATATTTGAAGATATGATTAACTTGGGAATAATTTTACTACAAAATCGTATGCATGTATGAATCTAATTTGGTTTAAATTATCATACATGAACAAAATAGGAAGTCTACACACAAAAATGTGAAAAATACTATCATTGGTATTTAATTATGGATTTTTTTTTGGTTTGCTTATCTAAATTTCCAAATTTGCTAAAGTTAAAATTCTGAAAATCAGCTTTTTGAGTTCCTGAGTATTGTAAACACTGAAGAATGCCTTTTTATAATCACAGTTGCCACACCACCACCAACACCACCACCAGCACCACCATCTCCGGGACTGGAGCTGGCCTGGATTATGAACCGAGTGAGTTACTCTGTGTAAACAGCCCTGAAGTAAAGTTGCAGATGATATAAGTGAATGGCTACCTAATTCCAGACTAAAGACCTCAAGAAAGAGCAGGACAAGAGCTGATGAGCTCTGCTCTACTGGTGGGTAAGCAAAGCCAACCTCGCCTGGGATGCTGGGGCTGTCAATAGGTTCTGCCCAGAAAGCCAGGCTCTCAGCGTAGAGCAGGGTTCAGTGGAGTATACACCCAGAGCCAAAGAGACTGACGGGGTTCCAGGGTCACTCCTATACTGTTTGCTTTCCATGTTTCAGTCTTAAAATGAAACAGATTCCATTAAATAATCTCTGTTGTTTCACCTCCACCAGGAATCCTTCAGTCTGGAGATGAGTGGAGTCTCTCCTGCTTCCTGTCCATGGCTAGGGCCTGTTTTTGTGAGGATTGCATGGAAGTGAGAAAGTTCCACTGGCCTCTCCCAGGCATAAAATATTGGCACATTTTAAAGTCAGAGAAGAAAAACTTATTTTAGCAAAAGGCAGATTCTAAAGAAAATTAAAGCATATGAAATGCTTCCTTTCATGTAGTTCAGAGGATTTCATAACTATAGAATGTTAAAGTATATCACTGATTTGATTTACCCAACAAATTATCATGCTTGGAGAATTATATTAAATGGAAGTTATTCAGACCATAATTATCACTTGAATAATTTTATTTTTGAGTGTTTCTCTTTTTCCCAAATTGAAATATAAATTAATGAATTTTAAGAAATTTGGTGCCTATGTTCTCACTCCACACTGTCTTAGGAAGATCCTCTGTCAAAATAAAGCCTAACAAAGACTAGGCATTAGAAGCTAAAGGTGACAAGGCAAGGGAGGGGAGTCAGCCCTCTTTCAGGCATCCTTTGAATTCACAATACAGGTGCACCTGGAACCATCCCCCATCAATCCATGGGGCACTCAAGTTTCCTCCATTATTAAAGGAACTGAGTGTCTAGCTCCCCTGATACATTAATGCTTCTCTAAAATTAATTTTAAAAAATGACTGTACAGACATAATCACCATTTCCCAGCCAACTTACTAAAAACCATTGCAGTCTTTCTTCTTGCTTTTCTGAAAGAAGTCGTATTTGTATGTAGCCATCTGCAGAGCCACACTGCTGCAAGGCTTCTTAACAGTTGGGAGACCTTGGGGTCACCCTAGCAGAGGGCCACTGAGGCAGGGGCATCTTTGGTGGCTTCAGTGCAAGATAAGGTCAAAATAGAAAAAGAAAGGGCATTTCTACACCAATAACATACCCAGGGAGAGCCCAAGGCAATGGCTACTCTCTTACCCTCCTTCTTCCTGAACTGTGAAGCCTGACTGGTTAAACTGAGTCACAGTGAGCTGACACTGGAACTGCTAGGTCGAATTCTACAGAGATCCTCACTTTTCTTTTTTTTTTTTTTTTTGGTTTTTCGAGACAGGGTTTCTCTATTTAACAGCTCTGGCTGTCCTGGACTCACTTTGTAGACCAGGCTGGCCTCGAACTTGCAAAGATCCGCCTGCCTCTGCCTCCCAAGTGCTGGGATTAAAGGCGTGCGCCACCACCGCCCGGCTAGATCCTCACTTTTCATACACACCATGCTTCTCACCGCTGGTAAGGGACCACACAGCTGCCATCCTGCACCCCAAACATTGTGCAAATACTGAGGTCGTTTAGGAGTCCGTCACTTCTTTCTCCTGTTGTTCATTGGCGGCCCTCTTTTACTGCTTGAATTGTGACCCCAGGTTTCATATACATCCCTGACAGTTCTCATCTTAGCTACCAAAGGAGTCTGTTTCAGAAAACTCCACTGGGGCACTAAAGCACAGATAATCTGCAATCCTATCTCCTCCGCTAGAGGTGTTTTCCATTACTGAGAAGAGAATCTCTTTAAAAACAACAACAAAAAACAAACCCATACATCCCCTAAGAGCTTGGTCCTCCTGTCCCATCATTCCTTTCAGGAGCAACAAGTATGGACTGACAGATAGAGAAGCCCTTAGAGCCTGTGTGACAACTCGGGAAAGCACAGCATGGAACTCCGGGTCAGGACTCTAACTTTTTGCATTTGTATCTCAGCACTCTGCCCCACTCCCTTGTAATTTGGAATTAATTTTTAATGTTAGCAGAGTGCTTCTTACATATAAGAATATTTCTTCTCATTCAAGAAGGCGTCTAGATGAATATTTCATGTGATAGCCCTTGTAAAACTTTCCTTGTCCTCATTAGAACAACATGGAACACAGAAAGTCTTCCCTATGCTAGAAACTGAGCTCAACCTTTAGCAAGACTAGTCTTCAAAATGATCAGTGTGGTTTGGTGCCCATTAGCAAGAAAAACATTAAAATTTAACATGATCCATTCAGACACGCTAAAACTCTCACCTTTCCCCCTAATTACACGTCAGCGTGACACAGAATCAAGCTCAGTCCCTAAGCCCCATGAGGCATGAAGACTTGGAGAGATGTTAGGACGGACAACCCCAAGTACAAAGCATCCTAAGCTCAACTCCACTGGGAACAGGGGCTAGAAACTGAATTGGCTGGGTAGTGTAGGATAAAAAGACTCCAAAGCAGAGTCTCTTTCTTGGATGAGAGCCAAAAATGTCCTGTAGTGAGAATTCTGGTTTCTTTAAAAAAAGAGAAATGTTATGGAAATATGTTTTGCTTTAATTCCAGGTGTGGGATATGCTTCAGATTGTCTACAGCAGCTATGATTTGCCTTGTACTCTGGCAGAGGTGTGATTTTTGTCAGCTGCAGATAGTTTATGTTTGGAATTCTGGGGACTCTTGAGAAAGAATAAAAATGCCAGAGCCCCAAGAGAGACAGCTGCTGCTCCACCTGCTCTTGCTGTTTGCTGGTTGCTCCTGCTGCTGTTGCTCTTTGCTGGACTGCAGGTTGTTGCTTGGAGATACCCTGACAAAGAAGATCACACTTGCCCCAAGGAATTCAATGGCCCTAATCAGCAGGAAATAGTCTAATGATATCAATACCCCCTTTCTTCTCTAACTTTCTTCCTCTCCTACCTTATGTTGGGGGTTGGAAGTGATAGGGGTGGTATAAGGAGATAGGAAAAAGAACCCAATAAATAGCCAAAAGTCCAATGTTCTTGAGCTTGTCAGCAACCAAAGATGACAAAAGTGTTTGGGGTTTCTGATCTCTTATCTGGTTCCTAAATGATTTTAGAGTTACTTCTTCAAATGGATGTAGAGAAATTTTAATGTAGCAACATGGATACTCTGCCAAGAGATCATATCCAAAGACCATGGTCTATGTGATCCAGCTGGAATACACACATGCTCTTAGTATATACCTTTAATCCCCCTGACTGGAATACAGATATGCCTTTAGTACATGCCTTTAATCCCAAATAATGATGTTTAATTGAGGGACAGACAAAGTGACAAATCACAGAAAGAGTTGACAGAATGAGTCAGAGTCACACTATGCCCAACTCTCACAAGAACAGATAGGAAAGAGAAGCTACTTAAGATCAGTACAGGAATAGAGTAGGAGAGTTCATGGAGACAGTTCAGTTAAGTGTAGATGAGTTTCTGCAGTTCAGTCGTGGAAATCAGAGTCATTTTTCCAAACAGATCAATTCAGTGAGAAATGTAGGGAAGCCAGTTTGAATCAGTCAGCTTGGAGAGGAGTTTTGAGCCAGAACAGTTGAGTTGAACCAGCCAGACAGAATTCAAAAAGAACTATAAAGGATGAGCTTATTCAGTAGTATGTCTTGAAGGCTGAAAATATTCTAGTCCTAGACTAGCAGAAAGAGGCTGGAAGCTGAAGGCTTCAAGACCCAGGCTTTTTGCTTTCTTCTACCTCCTTTCTAAGCATGTTTCTACACTGGACATTTTCCCTCAAAATTTTGGGCTTCTTTCTCTT
This sequence comes from Lophiomys imhausi, assembly GCA_907164525.1. Lineage (NCBI taxonomy): Eukaryota > Metazoa > Chordata > Mammalia > Rodentia > Muridae > Lophiomys > Lophiomys imhausi. Next base: position 6,111,910 of record CAJQZJ010033026.1, on the reverse strand, counting down.
TCTCTGTAAAGCCTCTTTCCCCCTCCATAACTGCTTGTCTGCCTTGTGTCTGACCTCCATACCAGCTTCAACAGCATGGCTCTTTTCCTTTGCTCCTACATCCTCCTCCTCTGGGAAGCTGCTGGTGTTTGCAGCCAGCATGTCTGCCTTCAGGTCTTTCTTTTAGACTGTAATAAAATTGTCCTTGAGGTTTCATTTGAGTCCATCCTTAAATTCTTTTGTCAGTGAGACTAAGAACCCCAAAGGGGGAGTCCAATTTCCCCTGTGTCATTACATCTCCAGGATTGATCCTTCAAGAAAAAAATGCAGGGCCATGTGTTGCAGGTCCAGGTGGACAGCAGAGACTAGTCTGCAGTGGCAGTAATGGCCTTTGATGAAGATGCCCCCAGATGACAAAGGTACAAGCCTGTATTGATTGCTGCTGTTGGGACAGAGAGGCAGACCCTTCAACCACACTGCGATATAAGAAGCCTGAAGAGTCAACCTAGAGAAGATGTTTCTGCTGTAGGATGCAGCTCCACTGTGGTCAGGACATTTCAGATAATTGCTGTGGAGGTCACAGAGGAAGCAGGTAGAGAGGTGGGAGGTACTGAGGCAGCTCAGACACTGGCTTCTAGAGAAGAAGGAGCAGTTCAGTCCCACCTGGGACAGTCTAGAGTGGGCACATATGTTGAGGGAGATAAGGAAGTACCTTGCTGATCTCTGCTTTTCAGTAAACATGATATCCAGGTCCTTCTTATAATTAATTGCTACCACCACCACCCCTTCCAGGGGATGCTCGAGAACAAACCAGGAACAAGTTGCAAAGGATGAGACCTGGAACCCCAGGTTCTGACTCCTCACTTTCTTAGCCCTCACTCTCATTTGCAGCCCTTACGCCTCATCTAGAGCACTGTGGGATGCCCATTGATCTGGCTTGTGGCCATGACCGCCCTGCTGCACAGTGGTTGTTGACCGTGAAGCATTCCCTGGGTTTCATTTTATATACTGGCAACATGATAACAGTGTATGCCCCATTTGCTCCCCAAAAGAAAACAAAAAGAGAACAGCAAAATCTACAGAGACCTCTTCTGCTATGGCTTCAACATATCCCTCAAAGTTCATGTGCTGAGAGCTTAATGCCAGAGGCAGTGTTGGTGGGTGGGGCCTATGGTAAGCACTTAAGGCACTGGCCCTTCATTCCACTTCAAGGCAGTGAGTTTGCTTCAGTCCTGCCTTCTCCTATACACTGTGTTGTGGTTTAAATAGGAATGGAGCCCATAGACTTGTGTGTGAATGTTTGACCCATTGAGAGTGGCACTATTAGGAGGCATGGCCTTGTTGAAGTGGGTCTGGTCTTTTTGTAAGAAATGTGTCACTCTAGGGCTTTGAGGTCTTCTATGCTCAGACTACACCAATGTAGTTAGTACACAGTCTTACCTCGCTGCCTGCGGATCAAGATGTAGAACTCTCAGCTCCTTCTCCAGCACCATGTCTGCCTGCATGCCACCATGATTCCTACCATGATGATAATGGACTAAACCTCTGAAATTGTAAGCCAGCCTCAATTAAATGTTTTCTTTTATAAGAGTTATCTTGATCATGGTGTCTCTTCACAGCAATGGAAACCCTAACTAAGACATACTATGCCTGGTCACTGTACAACAAAGCTAGGAGGTCTTCACAATGTGCAGACATTTCTATCTTAAACTTCTTGCCTCCAGAACAGTGAACCAAATACATTTCTATTCATCACAAATTACTGTCTCCCTTCAGTATTCTGTTATTGATAAGGATGGGGGATAGAAATTGGCTCGGCAGTTTAGGGTTAAAAGACTCCAAAGAAGAGCGACCCATTTCTTACCTAAAAGCCAGAGATGTCCTTTAGCCTCATCCTATTGCTGAAGGTCAGAAATGTCAGAAATTTATAAGTCAAAAGGATCATTGTTCCACCATGACCAAAGGTTGGAGAACCAAGGAAGTGGGGTGAGGTCTGGTTTCCTTATTACTTTGCCCTAAAGGAGTACCCCTTTCTGGAAACCATACTGAGGATGCAATGGATACCCTAGGATCTCCTGGCATCTGGAACATAGCTCATCTTCTCTCCCCCTTATTCCACCCACTGAAGTTATATTAACTCAAAGGCAGTGTTGCTCAATGGTGTCCCATTCCTGGGGTCCCCCTCCTACTGTATATGAGCACTGCTTTCTTTCTCTTCTTGAATCGCCCTATACTAAAATTCTTTTTTCTAAATCTCACCCTCTGTATTCCATGAATTTCATTATTTGACATTATTTGAATTTATGCAGCAGAACTTAAAATTTCTGACTTGGGGTGTCTTTGGTAGCCATTGAACACCAGGATTCCCCCAAGCTAATTGCAACAGAGTTGGGAAAAGGCCTATTACATTTGAAGACACCCCAATATCCCTGTATCATTTCAGCAACAGAAAATACACTAAGACACATACTTTCCTCATAATTTGAAGATAGACAGCACCAAAACTATAAAACAGATGGTGAGTAGAGGCAAGCAGTGCTCTTCTCTATTCCCTCAAACCTAAAGGAAAATATCTCACCTACAAGTACAGAAAGAGATAGGAAGTGTGGAAAGGCAAAGGAAGGCTACAGGGCACCGAGTAAAGGGCTCTTAAACTCATCTGTCCAGTTCCCTAATTTCTTTTCATTGTGTGCTCTCTATACAGAGACATGGACTTTATAATGGCATCTTCTTTCAAGTCTGTCATCTGCTAAAGCTGTGTTCACCACCCATTGCTCTCTCTCGTCCTGTCCTCCTTTCCAAATCATGCCCTTTTTACTTTCATTAGCATGTATGTTACTTTTTATCTCATTCATTTGTTATTGATATACATCTAGGCTGATTCCAGAACTAGGATTCTTTGAGCATCCCCACAACAAGCAGGAATGCACAACTCTGTGGTTACTCTACTGACTTAGGTTCTTTGGGTGCACTTCATAAAAGTACTATGTCGGGATTATGAGACAGTTTTACTTGTTTCTCGAGAAATCTCCATATTAGCTTCCACATTGGCTTTAGTAATTTGTGTTCATGCCAGCAGTATGTATGTATCCACCCTATATCTTGCCAGCATTTATTGTTGCTTCAGTGTGAGTGTGGGTGTGTGTGTTGTGTGTGTGTGTGTGTGTGTGTGTGTGTGTGTGTGGAGGGATACATGTGCAATTGCATAGAGGTCAGAGGATAGATGTTGCCCATCTGTTTCTGAGACCTCTCACTGGCCTGAAACTCACAAAGTAGGCCTGGCTGACTAGCCAGAGAGCCCCAGGGAGCTGTTTTTCTCTGCCTCTCTAGTGGTAGGATTGTAAGAGTATGCTACCATATCTGTCTTTTTATTTTTAATGGATTCTGAGGAATGAACTTAGGTCCCATGCTTGCAAAACAAGTACTTTACCAACTGCACTACTGCCCTCAGCTGCTGTTTTTGTCTTCACTATAGCCATTCTGACTGGAGTGAGATAAAATATTAATGTAGTATTTGATTCAGATTTTCATAACGGCTAGTAAAGCAAAACTTTTTCATGTACTTTTATTGCCCTGTGCCTTTTCATTTTGTTTGTTCATTTATTAATTTTATTATTTATTTGAGAATGGGGCTTAAAATTTTGAGTGCTCTATAGATTTAAGATATTAATTTTACAAAGAGAAAGAAAGAGTGTGTATTTGGGTGGGTGGGGAGGTGGGAAGAATCAGGGGGAATTTGGGGGAGTGTGATCAGAATATATTGTATAAGGAAATTCAAGAAAGAAAAGAGATAAGAGAACAGAAATGTTCCTTTTTTACATTGCAGAGGTTAAGAGAACATGAAGAAAGGGTGATTAAAATGGGTTCTGCAAGCAAAAGCCAAAAAGATCCTGCTGTTCCGAGAAAGCACACAAAAACTACAATCCTTCAGAAACCTCAGGCCCAGCTGCATTAAAGGAATGTTAGGTCAGTCATACAGAACCACGTGTAAATAATCACCAGGTGAAATTTCATGCTTATCAAGTGGGGAAAAGCGTTCCTTCCATCTCCAACCATGAAGCAGAGGAAGACTGAAAGCCCACACTTCAGAATAAGCTAAGGACACTTGAGCTTGATGTGTGAAACCATCTTAAAGTCAGAAACCCAAACCAGAAATGGTAAGTAATGGGAAAGAAAAACAGTGCCAGACCAGAGGGTGACTTACAGGATAAAATTTCTCAGAAATAAAAAATAAATAAATGTATGAGATGCCCAAGGAAAACCAGAAATAATTGAAAGATATTTTCAGTCACTGAAATGGTTTTAAAACAACCAAGAAAATAAAATTGTTAAAATAAATTAAAGAGCCCAACATACAGTAAAAGTGGAGCTAGAAGAAGGAGCCTTGTGGAAAGAAAATGGAAAAGAGAAATAGCACCATTATGAGCTAGAATATTAGACACATCTTCAAGTAAAATTATTAAGATTTTGAAGATGTAAATAAAACCACAGCCTTCTGTAAGAACAGAGTCACATTCCTATTAGACTTTCAAAATTAACAACATAAAATAGGACAGCAGGGAAGCAAACAATGGCCAGACAGAAACTGAGAATATCAGTGCAGCAGCCCTCCGAGAAATGAATGCTAGTATCTAGCCATTTATCCTCCATGTGGCTCCTTCTCTATATAAGCAATTAGATTAGAGCCAATGGAGTCCAGAGTAATTCACTCCAAGTTCTAGAATTAAAGACACAGTTGTAATAATGAAATTAAAGACATAGGTTAACACAAGTCCAATCATTTTCAGCAGTTTCAAAAACTCACTTTCTCCAATAAACAGGTCATCTGAACAAAAATCAAGCAGAGAAACCTAGGAGTAAAATGATATCTTATGTCAAATGGATATAACTGTAGAGGGCAAAAGGTCCTTGTGCTCACAGGTAAGCACTAGGGAAAACAGGAATGTTAAACACATAGCGTTGTTACCTCGATGGAGGAGATGTATACCTGTTTCCACCTGGAAAGCTGGGAACGGATGTAGTTAATAACCTAGTGACCTGTGCTATCTGTAGAGCCAACTAACCAGAAGAGAAAAAGAGATAAATCAACTTAGCAGACTCCGAAATGAACAAGGAAATGTTACAACAAGCAGCAAAGAAATTCAGAAAATTACAAAAGAGTATTTTAAAAATCTGTACTCCAGGGGCTAGAGAGATGGCTCGGTGGTTAAGAGCACTGGCTAATGCTCTTCCTAAAGGTCCTGAGTTCAACTCCCAGCAACCACATGGTGGCTCACAACCATCCACAATGTGATCTGATGCCATCTTCCAGCTGCAGGTGTGCATGCAGATAGAGCACTTATATGCATTAAATAAATAAATCTTAAACAAAAAAAAAAAAAAACTGGCTCTTTCCACCGGGAGACACAGAAGGAGACAGATGTCTGGAGAAGTCTGGAAGTATCGTATATGTTATAAGAAACAACGTTCTTGGAGGGGGATCCAAGATGGCGGCAGCCTACACGGACGTATTTTGATTTCAGGGTTAAGAGTCACAAGGCGGCGAGTGTTGCAGGACACTGTACAAATGACTCAACCCCCCCCCCCCGATCTCACCCAACTACTCAGGGACTGCTGGGGGTCCCTGGGCAGGACACTCCCTCCTACTCTCAGACACGCAAGGAAGCCGCTAAAACTGGGAATCGGGATCCCCCCATCCCCCACCAGGAGGGACACGCTGGGTAAGCTCCAATCTAATACCCAGTGGGCAGATTCAGATCCCATGCAGAGATAATCTGCACTCTGCTGGGCACCCCACAGGTCTCACACAGACAATCCAGCTATCTGGCGAAAGGTTGCGACCCTTGGAAGTGAGCGCAGCTGGGCTGAAAGTGCCTTCAGGCTGCAGATTACAACCCACTGTAGTGACACCACTGGCCAGTTTTCAGGCCTTGGGAGTGGCAAGGCTATTGGGGGTGAAGATAGATTTACCCACCACAGAAGCCAAGCCCAGGCAAACTGTGAGGTATTTGAAACTGTTGAATATCAGAGTTTTTTACTACTACTGGCCAAGTTCTAGTGGGGACCAGAGCTTACTTGTACAGAGCTCCACCTCCTGGATTAGTTAGGTCTACACCTAGGAGGCGGGGTTGAATGACTCACCTTATAGGGGTGGATTAAGGCAACTTGACTCCTACACCAAAGCGCCCCCTTTGGACTCAAGTCCAGAAGACAGCTAAAAAATTCCACATGGCCAGAGGCCCCAGACCAAAAAAAAAAAAACAGAGCGAAATGACTCCAAAAAAAGAAAGCAACACTATTCCATCCAGCCTGAACCACCTCATCACAGCTGAAACACATGAAAACGATGACAATTCTACATTGTGGAAAGTGATAGAGTACCTTCAAGAAGAACTTAAATCTATGAAGGAATTCAAAGAAGCCACAATTGCACATATGAAAGCGATGGAAAACACCATTAGAGAACTTCAGAACAAGGTGAGTCAACTTGAACAAGAAAAAGAGAGGGCAATGGAAGACTTCCAGGCAAAGACAAGCAAACTGGAGCAGGAAATGTACAAAACAAATAACATCACTCAAGAAATGAAAATGGAGGGGGGATCCAAGATGGTGGCGGGCTGTGCGGATGTATTTTGATTTTGGGGTTAACAGTAACAAGGCGACAAGTGTTGCAGGATGCTGTACAAAGAGCACGACCCCTTCTAAATCTCACCCAGCTACCCAGGGACCACGGAGGATCCCTGGGCAGGACGCTCCTTCCCACTCTCGGACACGCAAGGAAGCCGCTGGACCCGGGAATCGGGATCACCTATCCCCCACCAGGAGAGACTCCCAGTAAGTTCCAACCTAATACCCAGCGGGCACATTCAGATCCCATGCAGAGATAATGCCCACCCTGCTGGGCACCCCCAGGTTTCGCACAGATGATCGAACTATCTGGCGAAAGGTTGGGACCCTTGGAAGTGAGCTCAGTTCAGCTGCAAAGTGCCTTCAGACTGCAAATCGCAGTGTGTGACAAAACTGGCCAGTTTACAAGCCGCGGGAGCGGCAAGGCTATTGAAGCTGAATGGCAGATTTTCCTGCTATAGGAACCAACCTGAAGCAAACTGCGAGATATCTGAAACTGTCATATATCAGACTTTTGTACTAGTACTGGCCCTACCGGCGGGGAATGAGAGATTACTTGTACACAGCTCCATCACCTGGATTAAATAGATCTCCACCAGGGAGGCAGGGCTGAATGACTCACCTGATAGGGGTGGAGTAAGGCAACTCGAATCCTATACCAAAGTGCCCCCTGTGGACCCAAGTCCAGAAGACAGCAAAAAAATTCCACATGCCCAGAGGCCCCAGACAAAAAACAAAAAAAACAAAAAAAACAAAACAAAAAAAACAGAGCGAAATGTCTCCAACAAAAGAAAACAACGCTATTCCATCCAGCCTGAACCACCTCACCACAACTGAAACACATGAAAACGATAACAAAACTACATTATGGAAAGTGATGGAGTCCCTTCAAGAAGAAATTAAAACTATGAAGGAATTCAAAGAAGCCACAATTTTACAAGTCAAAACAACGACTAATACCATTAAAGAGCTCCAAGCCAAGGTGACTCAGCTTGAACAGGAAAAGGACAAAACAATGAAAGATTTCCAGGCAAAAACAAGCAAACTGGAGAAGGAAATGTACAAAACGAACGATACCATTCAAGACATGAAAATAGAAATGGAAACAATAAAGAAAACACAGTCAGAGTTAAAAGAGGAAATGGAGAATCAAGGGAAGAGAACAGGAACTACAGATGTGAGTATCAAAAACAGGATGCAAGAGATGGAAGACAGGATCTCAAGCATGGAAGATTCGATGGAAGAAATCAGTACAACATCCAAAGAAAATGAGAAAGCTAAAAAAATCTCTCACCCACAACATCCAAGAAATCAAGGACTCAATGAAAAGAAGGAACCTAAGAATTATAGGCATAGAGGAAAGAGAAGACTCCCGACTCCATGGTCCAGGAAATATCTTCAACAAAATCATAGAAGAAAACTTCCCAAACCTAAAGAAAGAGATGCCAGTAAAAATCCAAGAGGCTTACAGAACACCGAACAGATTAGATCAGAAAAGAAACTCCTCTCGCCACATAATAATAGAAACTCCAAATGTAGAGAACAAAGAAAGGATATTAAAAGCTGTAAGAGAAAAAGGCCAAGTCACATACAATGGCAGACCCATCAGAATCACACCTGACTTCTCCTCAGAAACTTTAAAACCTAGAAGGGCCTGGACGGATGTCCTACAAGCCCTGAGAGAACATAGGTGCCCAGCCAGACTACTATACCCAGCAAAACTCTCTATCAACATAGATGGAGAAAACAAGATATTCCATGACAAAATCAAATGCAAACAATATCTCCTCACAAATCCAGCCCTACGGAAGATCCTAGAAGGAAAATTCCAACAAAGAGAAGATAACTACACCCAAAAAAAAACAGAGGAAATAGAAACCACCACAGCAACTAAACAAAAAGAAACACAAGACAGCCAGCTATACCAAAATAATGGGAAATAACAACCCCTGGTAACTAATATCCATCAACATCAATGGACTAAACTCGCCAATAAAAAGACACAGACTTACAGACTGGATCCTTAGACAAGACCCATCTTTTTGCTGTATACAAGAAACACATCTCACTATAGAAGATAAACACTATCTCAGAGTAAAGGGCTGGGAAAAGGTCTTCCAAGCAAATGGACCCAAGAAACAAGCTGGAGTAGCCACCTTAATATCAAACAAAATAGACTTCCAATTGAAGTTAATAAAAAAAAGACAGAGAAGGGCATTACATACTCATGAAAGGAAATATCCACCAAGAGGTCATCTCAATATTGAACATCTATGCCCCAAATACAAAGGCACCTACATTTATAAAAGAAACGCTACTAAAACTTAGATCACACATTGATCCAAACACTTTAATAGTGGGAGACTTCAACGCCCCACTCACAACTATGGACAGATCATCAAGACAGAAGCCAAACAGAGAAATAATGAGTCTAACAGAGATCATGAACCAAATGGACCTAACAGATATCTACAGAACGTTTCACTCAAACACAAAAGAATGAACCTTCTTCTCAGCACCTCATGGAACCTTCTCTAAAATCGACCATATAGTTGGACACAAAGATAGCCTCAACAGATACAAGAAAATTGAAATAACCCCTTGTATCTTATCAGACCACCATGGAATAAAGCTGGACTTCAATAGAAAAAGAATCAACAGAAAGTCTACACTCACATGGAAATTGAACAACTTTTTACTAGAGGACCACTGGGTCAGGGAAGAAATAAAGAAGGAAATCAAAGACTTCTTAAAATCCAACGAAAATGAAGACAAAACATACCCAAACCTGTGGGACACAATGAAAGCTGTGCTATGAGGAAAGTTCATAGCACTAAGTGCCTTCAAAAAGAAAATTGTGACAGCTCATATTAGCGAATTAACAGCTAAACTGGGTGAATTGGGAAAAAAAAAAGAAGCAAACACTCCCAAGAGGAGCAGAAGGCAGGAGATCATCAAACTTAGGGCTGAAATCAACAACTTAGAAACAAAAAGAACTATACAAAGAATCAATGAAACCAAGAGTTGGTTCTTCGAGAAAATCAACAAAATAGACAGACCCTTAGCCAAATTAACTAGAAGACAAAGGGAGAAAACACAAATCAACAAAATCAGAAATGAAAAGGGAGAAATAATAACAGACATTGAGGAAATCCAGAGAATATTTAGATCCTACTTTAAAAATCTATACTCCACCAAATTTGACAACTTAAGTAAAATGGACAATTTTCTTGATAGATTCCACCTACCGAAGCTAAATCAAGAACAGATAAACAGATTAAACAGCCCTATAACCCCTAAGGAAATAGAAACAGTCATTAAAAATCTCCCAACCAAAAAAAGCCCAGGTCCAAGTGGCTTTAGCATGGAATTCTACCAGAACTTCAAAGAGGAGCTGACACCAATACTTTTTAAACTCTTCCACAAAATAGAATCTGAAAGAACATTGCCAAACTCATTCTATTAGGCCACAGTCACCCTGATTCCTAAACCACTCAAAGACCCCACAAAGAAAGAGAGCTTCAGACCCATCTCCCTCATGAACATAGAAGCAAAAATACTTAATAAAATACTAGCAAACCGAATTCAAGAACACATCAAAAGTATCATACGCCATGATCAAGTAGGCTTCATCCCAGGGATGCAGGGATGGTTCAACATACGAAAATCTATCAACGTCATTCACCATATAAACAAAATGAAAGAAAACAACCACATGATAATCTCACTAGATGCAGAAAAAGCATTTGACAAAATCCAACACCCCTTCATGCTAAAAGTTCTGGAGATAACGGGCATACAATGACCATACCTAGAAATAATAAAGGCAATATACAGCAGGCCAGTGGCCAACATAAAATTAAATGGAGAGAAATTTGAAGCATTTCCTCTAAACTCAGGGACAAGACAAGGATGTCCACTTTCACCATATCTCTTCAATATAGTACTTGAAGTTCTTGCTAGAGCAATAAGACAACTAAAGGACATCAAGGGGATAAACATCGGAAACAAAGAAGTCAAATTATCCCTATTTGCAGATGATATGATAGTATACATAAGCGACCCCAAAAATTCCACCAGAGAACTCTTACAGCTGATAAACACCTTCAGCAAAGTGGCTGGATACAAAATTAATTCAAAAAATCAGAAGCCCTTCTTTATACAACAAACAAATGGGCTGAGGAAGAAATAAGAGAAACAACCCCCTTCACAATAGCCACAACAACATAAAATACCTGGGCGTAACTCTAACCAAGCAAGTAAAGGACCTGTACAACAAGAACTTCAAGCCCTTGAAGAAAGAAATGGAAGAGGACTATAGAAGATGGAAAGATCTCCCATGCTCATGGATAGGTAGGATCAACATAATAAAAATGGCCATCCTACCAAAAGCAACATATAGATTCAATGCAAATCCTATCAAAATACCAACACAATTTTTTATAGACTTGGAAAGAGCTATTCTAATTTCATATGGAACAACAAAAAGCCCAGAATAGCTAAATCAATCCTTTACAATAAAAAAAACATCTGGAGGTATCACCATCCCAGATTTCAAGCTGTACTACAGAGCAATAGTTGTAAAAACAGCATGGTATTGGTATAGAAACACACCAGTAGATCAATGGAATCGAATTGAAGATCCAGAAATAGACCCACACACTTATGGCCACCTAATTTTTGACAAAGAAGCCAAAACGGCAAAATGAAATAAGGACAGCATCTTCAACAAATGGTGCTGGTTCAACATGGATGACCACTTGTAAAAGAATGAAATTAGACCCATACTTACCACCTTGTACAAAACTTAAATCCAAGTGGATCAAAGACCTTAAGATAAGGCCGGTCACAATAAATCTACTAGAAGCAAAAGTGGGACAAACCCTCGAACTCATTGGCACAGGTGACAAATTCCTGAACAGAACACCAACAGCTCAGGACCTGAGATCAACAATCAATAAATGGGACCTCATGAAACTTAAAAGCTTCTGTAAGGCAAAAGACACTGTCATTCAAACAAAACGGCAGCCTACAGACTGGGAGAAAATCTTCATCAACCCCCACATCTGACAAAGGGCTAATATCCAAAATCTACAAAGAACTCAAGAAATTAAATGCGAAGAAATCAAATAATTCAATCAAAAAATTGGGGACAGAGCTAAATAGAGAATTCACAAAGAAGGAATCCCTAATGGCCGAGAGACACTTGAAGAAATGCTCAACATCCTTAATCATCAGAGAAATGCAACTCAAGATGACTCTGAGATTCCATCTCACACCTGTCAGAATGGCTAAGATCAAAAGCTCAAATGACAGCACGTGCTGGCGAGGGTGTGGAGAAAGGGGTACCCTACTCCATTGCTGGTGGGAGTGCAGGCTTGTGCAATGGAGGTCGGTCTGGCGATATCTTAGAAAACTTGGAATAGCTTTGCCTCAGGCCCCAGCCATACCACTTCTGGGTATACACCCAAATGCCTCTTCACGGAATCATAGGGAAGTTTCCTCATCTATGTTCATAGCAGCCTTATTTGTAACAGCTAGAAACTGGAAAAAATCCAGATGTCCCTCAACCAAAGAATGGGTTAAAAAACTGTGGTACATCTACACAATGGAATATTATTCAGCTACCAGGAACAATGAAATTATGCAATTTGCAGCCAAATGGATGGAACTAGAAAAGCTCATCCTGAGTGAGCTAACCCAGACTCAGAAGGATGCATATGGCATCTATTCACTTATAGTAGGATTTTAGCTATATAGTAGAAGGTATCGATACTACAACTAACAAACCAAAGGGAACATGGACATAGACTTGTAATTTTTATTTTTTTATATATTTTTTTCTATTTTTTATTCTTTTTTATCTGTGTCTGCTTATTTGTTTGTTTTTTAGATCCCTCTCTGGGCAAAGAGACACTTTTCACTGTTGGTACTGCCTCGTAGACCCCCAATGAATGAGGAGGCTCTTGGCCCTCATACAACCTCTCAACTCAGATGAAGGACTGTTATATAAGGATACCCCACCCCAGAGAAAAGGGATGGAAGGGTTAGGATTTAAAGAAAAAAAATGAAATGTGATGTTTTGTACTTTTACTACTAATTGTCATAAACTGTTTAGGATAATTAAGAAATGCAAACTAATAGTTATGCAAGCCTGTCATTTTGTTAGGTACTATAACAGCCTATTATAGGTATTTTCTAAGCTAATCAGAAATAAATCTGCTAAGAGACAAGCAACATCTGCTTATCCTAATATAAGAGATAGATAGGGCCTCTTCAAAAACCTCAAGAGATCTGCAGAATATGGCATTCAAAGATGTTTTCGTAACTTTAGATTTTTTTTTTATCGAGACATATCAACTTCTGACAGCACCCCCATTCTACCCCAAGTAGAAGATGAGCATCGAAGAATCTCCAGTGGGAGATGAATGAATTAGTCGCAAGCTTATTTCTTGGTAGGAAAAGCCCCTTGCTCCCACCTTACACAGAATGCTGTCCAAAAAGGACAAAACTTGGAAGCAGGTAAGTCGACAGCCTAGCTCTGCCAAGACAGGGTAGGCAAGTCCTTCATAACCCCTGCTCTACAATCAATGTCTGTCACAGAAACAGGGCCAAACAACTGAAGATCGATGCTGTAATGTACGGAGAGAAAATGGGAACTGTCCAGGCAGCCACTGGTATGTCGTTTCTTAGTTTGGGAAGCTGCAGGCCCTGCCCTTCCTATAAAATCAGATATATTTATCCCTCTCAAGTCTCTGAGGTGGTTGAAGAACAGATAGCTAGAGTCTCATAATTAAATTTTGAGTTGTTTAGGAGTCAAGTGAGTGTTATAGACCTAAGAAGATGCTTTTAAAATTGTGTTGCAAGTTAGTATGAATGTTGAGTTAGATATAGCACTTTAAACTCATGGAGATTGTTAGATAGTAGAATGTTAAGTCAGGTGCCAAATAAATATGGACTGGACATTGGGAATGTATGCTAAGCCATATAACCTTCATAACTATGGCCTAATTACCTCTGTTGTTTTTTATTGTATTTATTATTATAAGAGAAAGAGCCATTTGTTGGACTGAAAGGGGAAACTGTAGGGGGAAATAAGATATACCTTAAATTTAAAAAAAAAGGGAAGAGGATGGGGCCTGAGGGTGGGAGTGTGGGACTGGAGGGGGGAATAGGGAGGGGACTGCAATTGATATGTAACTTTAAGAAGTAAAAATAAAGAAAAAAACTGTACTCCATTAAGTTGGAAAATATAAATAAATGTACAAATTCCTGATTCACAAAAAGAGACTGACAACCTAAGCAAATCTATAACAAAAGAGGAGACTAAAGCAATAATCAAAAGCTAGGAAGTCCAGGTCCAGATGGATTCGGAGCAGAATTCTACCAGACTTTCAAGGAAGAATTACAACCAATATTTCTTATTTTTTTTATTTCTTAAATTATTCAAAATAGAAATATGGTGATCACTTGAAACTCATTCTATAAAGTCAATATTAAGTTCTAATACATAAACCAGGTAAAGATGCCACCATAGATAGATGATAGATGGTAGATAGATAGATAGATAGGTAGGTAGATGATAGTTGGATGAATTGATGATGGATAGATAGATAGACAGACAGATAGATAGATACATGATAGATGACAGATAGATAGATAGATAGATAGATAGATAGATAGATAGATGATAGATACATGAATGGATAGATGATAGATAGATAGATAGATAGATAGATAGATAGATAGATAGATACATAGATAGATAGATACATAGATACATAGATAGATACATAGATACATAGATGCATGGATAGAAGATAGATAGATACATAGATAGATAGATACATACATACATACATACATACATACATACATACATACATACATACACACATACATACATAGATGGTAGATATAATCTTCCTGAAGAACATAGATGCAAAAATCTGCATCACAATTCCTGCATCTATGGCTCAGGGAACATTGAAGAAGAGAGGAAAGAAGACTGTACTTGAATACAAGAAAGTCTGCAGAGAGACTCTCTCCTAGAAATGGCTGCATAAACAGGCCTGGGAAATGATAATATCAATAGGCATCCAATGAAGAATAGGGAACATCTCACAGGGTCCTACCCCTAGACAAACAGGTATAGGCAACTAGTAATGCATAGAAAGAAGAATCAGCCTCTCCCAGGGATGATACCCTAGACTGATTGCTCAATACAAAATGGTCAGCCCTGAGATCACATACAAACAACAAAAATGAACTCAGCAAGCTATACTTATATTTTTGTGCATGCATATATATGTATAATCTACATATAAATTACATAGTTTTGAGAGTGGGTCATGGGATGGGTTGGAAGAAGGGGACATAGGAGGGGCTAGGTGAAAGAAGGGGAAAGAGGAAAGTGATATAATTGTATTTTAATTAAAATATATTTTAAAATAAATAAATAAAAATTATTTGATAATCTTAATAGACATAGAGAAGGCTTTGACAAAATTTAACATATTTGAATCATAAAAAAGGGCAATCTACAGACTGGGAAAAGAGCTTTATTAACCCCACATCTGACACAGGGCTAATATCCATAATTCATAAAGAATGCAAGAAACTAAACACCAAGAAACCAAATAATCCAATAAAAAAAAATGGGGAACAGAGCTAAACTGAGACTTCAAAAAGGAGGAATCTCTAATGGTCAAGAGACACTTGAAGAAATGTTCAACATCCTTAATCATCAGAGAAATGCAACTCAAGATGCCCCTAGGACTCCATCTCACATCTGTCAGAATGGCTAAGATCAAAAGCTCAAATGATAGCACATGCTGGCGAGGGTGTGGAGACAGGGGAACACTCCTCCATTGCTGTGGGCGTCCAGACTTGTGCAACCACTATGGAAATAAGTCTGGCGATATCTTAGAAAACTTGGAATAGCTCTGCCTTGGGACTCAGCCATACCACTTCTGGGTATCCACCTAAATGATTCCTCACCAAACCACAAGGACATCTCCTCATCTATGTTCATAGCAGCCTTATTTGTATTAGCTAGAAACTGGAAACAACCCAGATGTCCCTCTAATGAAGAATAGATTTAAAAACTGTGGTACATCTACACAATGGAATACTACTCAGCCATCAGAAATAATGAAATCATGCAATTTGCAGCCAAATGGATGGAACTAGGAAAGCTCATCCTGAATGAGCAACCCAGACTCAGAAAGGTGAGCATGGCATCTATTCACTTATAATTGGATTTTAGCCATATAGTACAGGATAACTATCTTACAACCAATACACCAAAAGAAACAGGAACAAAGATCTTGTAACCTGTTAGTGGGACATTTCACCCTAATAGAGTTGTCATATAGGCCCCCAGTGCAAGAGGAAGCTCTTAGCCCTCATATGACTGTTGAACTGAGGGGGGCTTATATATAGGGGCAACTCACTCTAGAGGAGTAGGATAGGTTGGAGAGGGTGGAGAGGGTGGGGAGGGTGTGATAGGGTGGGATGGAGAGAGGGGACTATGATGGAGATGTAATTTGAAGTAATAAATGAAATATAAAATAAAATTTTTTTTATAAAAGTACTTTATTTTTTTTCTTCAAGATACATCTCAGTCACAAACCCTTCCCTATTCCCCCTTCCTGTCCCACCCTTCCACCCTCTTCCCCCCCCCAACAGCTTCCCTTTTCAATCCAACAAATGGCTCTTTCTCTTATAACAGTAAATTCTATACAAAACAGCAGAATTAACTATGCCACATTTATGAGAGTTAAATGGCCCAGTATACCTTCCCAATGTCCAGTTCATACATATTTGGCCCCTGACTTTAACCTTCTACCTTCTAACCATCTCCATGAGTTTAAAGTTCTATAACTGACTTAGCTTTCATACTAACTTGCATCATTATTATAACCATCTTCTTAGATCTAGAACGCCCTCTTGATTCCTAAACAACTCAAAATTTAGCTATGAGACTCAAGCTGTCTATTCTTCAACCACCTCAGACAGCTGAGAAGGATAAATATATCTGATTATATAGGAAGTGCAGGGCCTTTAAAGTATAAAAGAAACTTAAAGGAATATATCTCTATAAATGATACATCTAACAAACCTACAGCCAAAATGAGAAAGAAGGTAAGTATGTTCTCTATCTCCATTCTCATTCAATAGAATGCTGGGAGTCTTAATTATAGCAGTAAGATAAGTAAATCAAGGAGATACAAATAGGAATGAAAGGTCGAACCAAGATGGCGATGATCATAGAGCAGTGCATCTGAGTAGTAGGTGAATGAGATTAGTCACTGTGGAGTAAATGTGAGGTCCCCTAGCCTACAGTGAAACACAGATGGTGTCTGAATTCCCACGGCAAACATTGAGACCTGTCACCAGGTAAAACAGCCCACGCAGTTCCCAAGAACACCACCCTGAGATCAGCCAACTCCATCACCGGTCTGGAGAGGAGCTCTGGCTAGAGATCTAGCCCAGGAGCGGATACAGCCCATGGCTCCAGCCAGAGACTAGCGACCATGCCTGTCTGCCTGATATCCAGCCTGCACTCGGACCTGTACACCCAAGAAGGAAAAACAGCTGCACCACAAGAGCAAAGGTAAGTGAGATTATTTTTTCCGGAGTTTCCAACATGGCCGAACAGTGTGCACTGTAGCAGAGAGGCAGAGACCTAACCCAGTCACAGCAAAGCAATTAGGAGCCAAGATTGCCTGCAAACAGAGCCCCCGCAACTGTGTGTTCTCCACAAATACTGGGGCGGGTGGGTCACTCACCCTAGCACACAAGCATCTGGGGCAGTCAGCAACAGGCACACTGAGGCTGGCATCTGTTGTGGGTGGAGCTCCCTGTCTACATAGTCAGCCTACCTGGGGAGCCAGAATGACTGGGTCAGTGAGAGGAGAACACAGACCCAACCACAGCTCTACCTGCCTTTCTGAGGAGACCTGTCAGCTCCCAGGTCCTCAGAGGCTAGACCTCTCCCCACTCCAATCCCCTCTATATTGGTCCAATTGGGTCACAAGCAGTTGAGGAGAGCGACAGCCACCCTCCTCTCTGAGAGCCAGTCAGTCTATTACAGGAACCTGCCCGCCATCTGGAGGTAAAAACCAGGATCTCAGGATCAGCCAACCCCCAGGGCAGGGAGTTTTCCTGAGCACCAAGGTCAGGTAACAAAAGAAACAAACAGATAACACCTGGGTCCATCAATGACAAAAGGTCAGCGCAAGAACATGGTAAAAAAAAAAAAACCAAAACAATAGAATGTCTCCAGATCCTATCAATAATGCTACAGACAATTCTGGACAGCCGAACACAATTGAAGCAAAGGAAAATGACCTTAATCCTACGCTTATATTAATAATAGAAGGCCTAAGGGAGGAAATCAAATACCTCAGAGAGCAACAACAAAATACTGTAAAGGAGGTGATAGAAATGAATAAAGCAATTAAAGGAATGGAAGACCTGAAAAGGGAAGTTGAAGCAATGAAGAAAATCCAATCCGAGACATCCATAGAACTGGAAAACCTTAAGAAAAGAATCGGAACTACAGACACTAGCATCACCAACAGAATACAAGAGATGGAAGAAAGAATTTCAGGCTCAGAGGATAAAATTGAAGAAATTGATACATCTGTCAAAGAAAATGTCAAATCTAAAAAAGTCCTGACACAAAACCTTCAGGAAATCAAGGACACAATGAAAAGACAAATCTCAGAATAATAGGAATAGAAGAAAGAGAAGAGTCCCACCTCCATTGACCAGAAAATATCTTCAACAAAATCATTGAAGAGAATTTCCCAAATCTAAAAAAAGAGATGCCTATAACTGTACAAGAAGCTTACAGAACTCCAAATAGATTAGACCAGAAAAGAAAATCTTCCCACCACATAATAAGCAAAACACTAAATGTACAGAACAAAGAAAGAATTTTAAAAGCTGCTAGGGAAAAGGGTCAAATAACATATAATGGCAAACCTATCAGAATCACACCTGACTTTTCTTCAGAGACTCTAAAAGCCAGAAGGGCCTGGACAGACATCTTGCAGACCCTAAAAAACCACAAAAGCCAGACCAGACTACTATTCCCTGCAAAATTGTCAATCAACATAGATGGAGAAAACAAGATATTCCATGACAAAGCTAAATTCAAACAATATCTATATACAAATCCAGATCTACAGAAGATGTTGGAAGGAAAACCTCAACCCAAAGAGGTTAACCACACACAAGAAAGCACAGGAAGCAAATAGCATGCCTGCAGCAAAACCAAAAGAAAAGAAGCTCACTCACACACTATTTCCACCAACATCAAGATGACAGGAAGTAACAATCACTGGTCATTAATATCTCTCAACATCAATGGACTCAATTCCCCAATAAAAAGGCACAGGCTAGCAGAATGGATGCGAAAACAGAATCCCACATTCTGCTGCTTACAAGAAACACACCTCAGCAAAAAAGATAGACATTATCTCCAAGTAAAGGGCTGGAAAAGATATACCAAGCAAATGGACCCAAGAAAAAAGCTGGAGTAGCAATTCTAGTATGCAACAAATTGGACTTTCAACCAACATTAATCAAAAGAGATGGGGAAGGACACTATATACTACTCAAAGGAAAAATCCACCAAGATGAAATTTCAATACTAAACATCTATGCCCCAAATGTAAGATCATCCACATTCATTAAAGAAACACTACTAAAGCTCAAATCCCACATTGAACCTCACAAATTAATAGTGGGAGACTTCAACACACCACTCTCACCACTGGACAAATCAACAATGCAGAAACCAAACAGAGAAATAATGAACCTCACAGATGTCATGAATCAAATGTACCTAATTGATATCTACAGAACATTTCACCCCAAAACAAAAGAATACACTTTCTTCTCGGCATCTCATGGAAACTTCTCCAAAATTGACCATATAGTCAGTCACAAAGCAAGCCTCAACAGATACAGGAAAATTGAAATCACTCCTTGTAACTTACCAGACCATCATAGAATAAAGCTAGGCTTCAACAATAACAAAAACAACAGAGTGCCTGCAAAAATATGGAAACTGAACAACCCTCTCCTCAATGACCTCTGGGTCAGGGAAGAAATTAAAGTCTTCTTAGAACTCAATGAAAATGAAGGCACAACATACCCAAACTTATGGGACACATTGAAAGCAGTGCTAAGAGGAAAGTTTATAGCTCTAAGTGCCTTCAAAAAGAAACTGGAGAATTCCTATACTAGCCACCTAAAAGCACACCTGAAAGAGCTAGAACAAAAAGAAGCAAACACTCCCAAGAGGAGCAGACGAGAGGAAATTATCAAACTCAGGGCTGAAATCAACAACTTAGAAACAAAAAGAAAAATACAAAGAATCGACAAAACCAAGAGCTGGTTCTTTGTGAAAATCAACAAAATAGACAAGCCCTTAGCTAAACTAACTAAAGGGCAGAGGGAAAATACCCAAATCAACAAAATCAGAAATGAAAAGGGGGAAATAACAACAGACACTGAGGAAATCCAAAGAATCGTTAGGACCTACTTCAAAAACTTGTACTCCACAAAATTGAAAAATCTAAATGAAATGGATGATTTTCTTGATAGATTCCACCTACCAAGGTTAAATCAGAACAGGTAAACAAATTAAACAGTCCTATAACCCTTAAGGAAATAGAAGAAGTCATTAGAAGTCTTCCAACCAAAAAAAGCCCAGGCCCAGATGGTTTCAGCACAGAATTCTACCAGACATTCAAAGAAGAGCTAACACCAATATTCTTCAAACTCTTCCACAACATAGAAACAGAAGGAATACTTCTAAACACATTCTATGAGGCCACAGTCACCCTGATACCTAAACCTCACAAAGAACCAATGGAGAAAGAAAATTTCAGACCAATTTCCCTTATGGACATGGATGTAAAGATACTTAATAAAATACTTGCAAACCGGATCCAAGATCACATCAAAAGTATCATACACCATGATCAAGTAGGCTTCATCCCAGGGATGCAGGGGTGGTTCAACATTAGAAAATCCATCAATGTAATCCACCACATAAACAAGCTGAAAGAAAAGAACCACATGATCATCTCATTGGATGCTTAAAAAGCTTTTGACAAAATACAGCACCCTTTCATGATAAAAGTCTTAGAGAGATCAGGCATACAAGGACCATATTTAAACACAATAAAGGCAATTTACAGCAAGCCAATAGCCAACATCAAACTAAATGGTGAGAAACTTAAAACATTTACTCTAAAATCAGGGATAAGGCAAGGCTGCCCACTCTCTCCATATCTCTTCAACATAGTACTTGAAGTTTTAGCTAGAGCAATAAGACAACTGAAAGAGATCAAGGGGATACAAATTGGAAAGGAAGAAGTCAAAGTATCCCTATTTTCAGATGATATGATAGTATACATCAGTGACCCCAAAAATTACACCAGAGAACTTCTACAGCTGATAAACTCCTTCAGCAAGGTGGCCGGATACAAAATCAATTCAAAAAAATCAGTAGCCCTTCTTTTTTTTTTTTTATCTTTTTTTTTTATATAAGTACTTTATTTTTTTTCCTTCAAGTTACATCTCATTCACAAACCCTTCCCTATTCCCCCTTCCTGTCCCACCCTTCCACCCTCTTCCGCCCGAACAGCTTCCCTTTTCAATCCAACAAATGGTTCTTTCTCTTATAACAGTAAATTCTATACAAAACAGCAGAATTAACTATGCCACATTTATGAGAGTTAAATGGCCCAGTATACCTTCCCAATGTCCAGTTCATACATATTTGGCCCCTGACTTTAACCTTCTACCTTCTAACCATCTCCATGAGTTTAAAGTTCTATAACTGACTTAGCTTTCATACTAACTTGCATCACTATTATAACCATCTTCTTAGATCTAGAACGCCCTCTTGATTCCTAAACAACTCAAAATTTAGCTATGAGACTCAAGCTGTCTATTCTTCAACCACCTCAGACAGCTGAGAAGGATAAATATATCTGATTATATAGGAAGTGCAGGGCCTGCAGCTTCCAATACTAAAAAATGACAAACCAGTGACTACCCGGACAGTTCCCATTTTCTGTCCATACATTCCAGCCTCAGTCTTTAGCCTTTAGGTCCTGTTTCTCTGACAGACATTTATTGTAGAGCAGGGATTATGAAGGACTAACATACCCGTTCTTGGCAGAGCTAGGCTGTCGACTTCCCTGCTACCAAGTTTTGTCCTAAAATCTTCACCAACCCCACATCTGATACAGGGCTATTATCTAAAATCTACAAAGAACTCAAGAAACTAAATACCAAGAAACTAAATAATCCAATCAAAAAATGGGAGACGGAACTAAATAGAGAATTCACAAAGGAGGAATCCCTAATGGCTGGGAGTCACCTGAAGAAATGCTCAACATCCTTAATCATCAGAGAAATGCAACTCAAGACGAAACTGAGATTCCATCTCACACCTGTCAGAATGGCTAAGATAAAGAACTCAAATGACAGCACATGCTGGCAAGGGTGTGGAGAAAGGGGAACCCTACTCCATTGCTGGTGGGAGTGCAGGCTTGTGCAACCACTATGGAGGTCTGTCTGCAGATATCTTAGAAACCTTGGAATAACTTTGCCTCAGGACCCAGCCATACCACTTCTGGGTATACACCCAAAGGACACCTCACGGAGACATAGGGAAGTCTCCTCATCTATGTTCATAGCAGCCTTATTTGTAATAGCTAGAAACTGGAAACAACCCAGATGTCCCTCAACTGAAGAATGGATTAAAAATCTGTGGTACATCTATACAATGGCATACTACTCAGCTATCAGAAACAAGGAAATTATGCAATTTGCAACCAAATGGATGGATCTAGAGAAGCTCATCCTGAGTGAGCTAAACCAGACTCAGAGGATGCACACGGCATCTATTCACTTATAGTAGGATTTTAGCTATATTTTACAGGATATCTGTACTACAACCAACACACCAAAAGAAACATGGACATAAACTTTTTTTTTCATTTCTTTTTCTTTTTACTTTTCCTTTTCTTTCTTTTTCTTTTTCCTCTCTTTTTTTGTTGTTGTTCTTTGTTTTTGTGGGTTTGTGTGTCTGTTGGTCTTTTTTTAGTTTTCCCCCTGTAGCAAGGAGACACCTTTCACTGGCAGTACTGCCTCGTAGGCCCCTGGTGTATGAAGAGGCTCTTGGCCCTCATATGACTCCTGATGTGTGGTGAGAGACTGTTATGTAGGGACACTCCACCCCAGAGGATCAAGACGGAAGGGTCAGGGGGTAGAGCATGGGAGGGTGGTGCTGGGAACGGGAAAAGAAAACAATATGTTAAGGATGTAACCTGTAGCAACAAACAAATAAATTTATTAATTAAAAAAAAGCAGGTAATAACGTTAAAACACTGTAAACAAAATAAAGGATACAGCCATTCAACCTGGTTTTATAAACCTCCAAGTGTCGAAAAAACGTAGAGCTAAGGTAAAATACAGGAGAAATGTGGTGTTAACCCATGCCTTTAACTTCAGCAGAGATGGGAGGAGCACCATAGAGTCAGTAGCCCTTCTTTACACAAAAGATAAATGGGCTGAGAAAGAAATAAGGGAATCAACACCCTTCACAATAGCCACAAATAATATAAAATACCTGGGAGTAACACTAACCAAGCAAGTGAAAGACCTTTATGATAAGAACTTCAAGTCCCTGAAGAAAGAAATTGAAGAAGATATCAGTAGATGGAAAGATCTCCCTTGTTCATGGATAGGTAGGATCAACATAATAAAAATGGCAATCTTACCAAAAGCAATATACAGATTCAATGCGATTCCTATCCAAATAACAACTCAATTTTTAACATATCTGGAAAAAACAATTCTCAATTTCATATGGAATAACAAAAGACCCAGAATAGCTAAATCAATCATGTACAATAACAGAACATCTGGAGGTATCACCATCCCGGATTGCAAGCTGTGATACAGGGCAATAGTAATAGAAACAGCAATGTACTGGTATAGAAACAGACCAGTTGACCAATGGAATCGAATTGAAGACCCAGAAATAAATCCACACACCTATGGTCACTTAATTTTTGATAAAGAAGCCAAAAACATACAATGGAAAAAGGAAAGCATCTTCAAGAAATGGTGCTGGTCTAACTGGATGTCAACATGGAGAAGAATGCAAATAGATCCATACTTATCACCCTGTACAAAACTTAAGTCTAAGTGGATCAAGGACCTCAACATAAATCCAGACACACTAACATTAATAGAAGAGAAAGTGGGGAAAAGCCTTGAAATCATTGGCACTGGTAGCAACTTCCTGAATAGAACACCAATAGCTCAGGCACTAAAACAAACAATCAATAAAAGGGACCTTATAAAATTGAAAAGCTTCTGTAAGGCAAAGGACACTGTCCTTAGAACAAAACGGCAGCCTACAGACTGGGAAAGGATCTTCACCAACCCAACATCTGACAGAGGGTTAATATCCAAAATATATAAAGAACTGAAGAAATTAAACACCAAAAAATCAAATAACCCCATCAATAAATGGGGTACAGAGCTAAACTGAGAATTCACAGAAGAGGAATCTCTAAAGGCTGAGAGGCATTTGAGGAACTGTTCAACATCTTTGGTCATCAGGGAAATGCAACTTAAAACAACTCTGAGATTTCATCTCACACCTGTCAGAATGGCTAAGATCAAAAACTCAAATGATAGAACATGCTGGCGAGGATGTGGAGAAAGGGGAACACTCCCCCATTGCTGGTGGGACTGCAAACTTGTGCAACCACATTGGAAATCAATATGGAGATATCTTAGAAAATTGGGAATAAATCTACCTCAACACCCAGCCATACCCCTCTTGGCCATATATCCAAAAGATTCGAAATGAGACCACAAGGACATTGCCTCAACAAGGTTCATAGAAGCTTTATTTGTAATAGCCAGAAACTGGAAACAACCCAGATGTCCTCCAACTGAAGAATGGATAAAAAAAACTGTGGTGCATTTACACAATGGAATACTACACAGCTATCAGAAATGAGGAAATCATGCAATTCAAAACCAAATGGATGGAACTGGAAAAGCTCATCCTAAGTGAGCTGACGCAGTCCCAGAAAGATGAACATGGTATGTATTCCCTTATTAATAGATATTAACCATACATCAGAGGATAACTTTCCTACAACCCACACACCCAAATAGATAGGAACCTAGCATATCTATCCTAGAAAAAATTCTACCCACCAGTGAGTCATGGAATCTGCTGCAGGTTAGTGGAACACCACCCCCTACATGGTGTGCCTTATCAAGCTCCAGTACAAGTGGAAGCTCTTGGCCCTCACATGACGCAAGATCTGAGGGAGTATCATATGTGAGAGCCAACCTCATCTGAGGAGAAGTAGTGTACCAAGTAGAGGAACAAGGAGGGATGGAGGGAGGGAAGGAGAGAGGGAAGGAAGGAGAGAGGAAGGGAGGGGCCAGGAGGGGAGGAGGGAGGAAACTATGTTCTAGAAGTAAATAATACTTTTTTAAGAAAAGAGATAATAAGCTTAAAAATATAATAAAAATACAATATAAAATTTTCAAACTATAATTTACCAAAGGTATAATTGCCTTACTGGCATGAAAGGAAAATGGCCTTAATTTCAGATTAGAATGTCAGACTGCAGCAGCTTAAAAGTTTGGTTTTTTTTTTTTTTTGTTTTGTTTTTTGTTTTTTGTTTTTTGTTTTTTGTTTTTTTTTTTGTCGAGGTATAGGCTACTTCCATGGTTTGGCATTAAAAAGCAGGTAACAGGTTTAAAACACTGTAAATAAATTAAAGGTGACAGCTGTTCAACCTGGTTTTACAAACCTCCAAGATTTGAAAAAACTTAGAACTAAGGTAAAATAATGCATGGTGTTAGCCCATGCCTTTACCTCCAGCAGAGACAGGAGGATCACTATAGAGTTAGTTGTCTCATAAATTCTAGAGTTACACGAAACAGGGTGGTGATGGTGCACACCCTTAGTCCCATCATTGGGGAAGAATACACCCTCAATCCCAACACACTAGAGACAGAAACAGGCAGATCTCAGAGCTCAAGGTCAGCCTGATGCAAAACAAGCTCTAAACAGAGAAAAACTTTGATCCAGGGTTGGAGGAGCACAACTTTAATCCCATCAGTTGGGAACCACATGTCTTTGATCCCAAAACTTAGAATGGAGAGACAGGCACATAGGATTTCGAAGGATTTAAGTTTAAAAGCTACTTACAAAAGGCAGGCTGCAATTCAAACAAATTGTCCTTCAAGATCTCAAAATATATACACTAAAGGTTTGTTTAGCTCCAAAATATCAAAATAATTTCTTCTTTAATCCGGATTGAAAGATAATACTTTATATATTGTCAAAAAAACAAATTTGCTCCAGGAAAAATATTACCTGAGCCCCCCCTCCAAAAAAAAAAGGTAATTGTCCCAGAGTTAGGATTAGGGCAGGGCTCTGTTCTTATCTTTCCAGGAGATTTAAAGCATCCATTCAAGGAATCCAGGGACAACTGGACAACAGAAACCTCAGCAGAAAACAGATCAGACACCAAAGAAGACCAGTGACCCAGATGATCCAGCCTTGCAGACTTCCTCAATAGCAGTTTCCTCAAAAGTCTAAAACCACAACAACTCAAAATCGCTAAGATTGTTCAGCTCCACAGACTGCTCCAGCCAGAACTTCAGTAAAGCTCTGAAGATCAGTTTCTGTCTATGAACTTCTTAGGACATCTAAATAGCTGAACACAAAAGGACTGAACATCAAATGATTCTATTAACATTTTTAACCATTTTTCCACTCTTATTTGGGCCCCTAACAGGTTTACTACGTCCCAAATCAGCAGGAAGTCATTTTAAGAGAACAACATCCCATCCCCAGAAGGTGGGGAGGGTGTTCCCCCCCTTTGGTTATTTGATGGATAATAGAAATTTTTGTTATTTAGGGGAAGAGACTACAAGCTGTTAAATGGTCTTGTTAAATGGATTTTGGAGGATAGACCCAGGGACTTCTCTCTTTTTCTTTTCTGTATCCTTCTTTCTCTCCTATGTAGGAGTGAACAGACTTGAGAAAAATGGGACATAGACAAAGTATAGGAAAGATCAAGAAAAAAGGACAGATTACTGAATATGGCCTTATACCTTTGTATACTCATACAAAATTAATATTATATTTGGCTAAATTGGTATCGATCATTGTATATTAATGCAAAATTAAGATTGTATAGGGCTATATCAGTATTGATCTTTCTATATTGATACAAAATTAAGATTATATTTGGCCACATTGGTATTGATCTTTGTATATTGATACAAAATTAAGGGTAACACTTCTTAAAGGTATTGTTCCTAGTAATGCTTAAAAATGAAATGTCAAGTTTTGGCCTCTTGCTACCAACCATCATGAACTGTTTAGGATAATCAAGAAATGGAAACTAATAGTCATGCAAACGTGTCATTTTTTTAGTTGCTATGACAGTCTATCACAGTTATTTTCTAAGCTACTCAGAAATCAAGTTGCTAAGAGACAAGCAATATTTGCTTATGTAAATATAAGAGATAGATAGGGCATCTTCAAAAACCTCAAGAGATCTGCAGAATATGGCATTCAAAGATGTTTTCTTAACTTAAGGATTTTTGATATCGAGACATGTCAGCTCCTGACAGCACCCCCTATTCTACTCCAAGTAGAAGATGAGCATCAAAAAATCTCCAGTGGGAGATGATTGAATTGGTGGTAAGCCTTTGTCTTGGCAAGAAAAACTTTTTGCTTCAACTGTAGACAGACTTCTGTCCAAAAAGGACAAAACTTGGAAGCAGGTAAGTCAATAGCCTAGCTCTGCTAAGACAGGGTAGGTAAGTTCTTCATAATTCCTGCTTTACAATCAATGTCTGTCAGAGAAACAGGGCCAAATGGCTGAAGATTGATGCTGTAATGTATGGAAAGAAAATGGGAACTGTCCAGGCAGCCACTGGTATGTCATTTCTTAGTTTTGGAAGCTGCAGGTCCTGCACTTCCTACATAATCAGATATATTTATCCCTCTCAGGTCTCTGAGGTGGTTTAAGAACATATAGCTAGAGTCTCATAGTTAAATTTTGAGTTGTTTAGGAATCAAGAGAGGGTTCTGGATCTCAGACGATATTTTTAAAATTGTGAGGAAAGTTAGTATGAAAGTTGAGTTAGATATAGAACTTTAAACTCATGGAAATGGTTAGATAGTAGAATGTTAAAGTCAGGTGCCAAATACATATGGACTGGACATTGGGAATGTATGCTAAGCCATATAACTCTTATAATTGTGGCCTATTTATTTCTGTTGTTTTGTATTGTATTTATAGTTATAAGAAAAAGAACCATTTGTTGGACTGAAAGGGAGAGCTGTTTGGGGTGAAAAGAAATACTTTAAACTAAAAAAAGAAAAAAGAAGGGAAGAGGATAGGGAGTTGAGGGGGAGGAGGGTGGAAGGGTGGGACTGGAGGGGGGAGTAGGGAGCGGATTGTGATTGAGATGTAACTTGAAGAAATAAAAAATAAATTATTAAAAAAAAGAATCTCATAGTTAAATTTTGAGTTGTTTAGGAATCAAGAGGGTGTTCTGGATCTAAGAAGATGTTTTTAACATTGTGATGCAAGTTAGTATGAAAGCTGAGTTAGATATAGAACTTTAAACTCATGGAGATGGTTAGATAGTAGAACGTTAAAGTCAGGTGCCAAATACATATGGACTGGACATTGGGAAAGCCATATAACTGTCATAACTGTGGCCTATTTATTTCTGTTGTTTTGCATTGTATTTATTATTATAAGAGAATGAACCATTTGTTGGACTGAAAGGGGGAGCTGTTTGGGGGAAAAGATATACCTTAAACTTTAAAAAAGGGGGGGAAGAAGATGGGGGTTGAGGGGGAAGAGAGTGGGAAGGTGGGACTGAATGGGGGAGTAGGGAGGGGATTGTGATTGAGATGTAACTTGAAGAAATAAAAAATAAATTATTATAAAAGAAAAAAAAACAAATAGGAATAAAAGAAGACCAAGTATTCTTATTTGAAGATGAAATGATTATAAACATAAGAGACACTGAAGAATTTGTATTCAGCTATAAGGAAAATTATAATTATGGTATTTGTAAGAAAATGGATGGAACTGTAAATTATTATTGTAAGTGAGGTTACCCAAACTTAAAAGGTTAAATGCTATATTTTCCTCTCATATGGATCCTAGCTTGTAATTTTTGTGTCTCTGTATTTATATGGATGTGACTATATATGGAAGCCAAAAAACTAAAAGGAGCCCATGAGGGGGCATGGAAAGAAAAAGCTTTAAAGTTGGGTGTTATAGCATGACAAGTAAGATATGAAAATGTAAGGAGGAATTCTGGTGTTAGAAATGCTTAATTAGATACAGCCGTTCGGCATGGTTTTGCAGACCTCCAGGTGTCAAGAAGACGTGGAGCTAAGGTAAAATACAAGAGAATTGTGGTGTTGGCCCATGCCTTTGACTTCAGTGGAGATGGGGGGAGCACTGTAGCGTTGGTGGTCTTATGTATTCTGGAGTCATACGGAGCAGGGTGGTGAAGGTGCACACTCTTGGTCCCACCATTCAAGAAGAGTACACCCTTGGTCCCAGCACACTGGAGACAGAAATGGGCACATCTCGGAGCTCAGGGTCAGCCTGATGCAGGGCAAACTCTAAATAGAGAAAGACTTCGATCCAGGAGTGGTGGAACACATCTTTGATCCCTTCAGATGGGAACCACAGGTCTCTGATCCCAATAATTAGAGTTCAGAGACACACACATGGGATTTGGAGGGACCTAGGTTTGGAGGCTACTTACAAAAGGCCTTCTCGATGCAGGCAGATTGTCCTTTGGGATCTCAAAATATATACACTAGAGCTGGTTTAGCTCCAAGGTGACAGAATGATTTCTTCTTTAACCCGGATTGAAAGATAACGCTTTGTATGCTGTCGGAAGGCCAAATTTGCTTCAGGAGAAGTACTACCTAGCCCCCCCCCCAAAAAAAAAGAGAGGGCAATTGTCCCAGGGTTGGGATTAGGGCAGGGCTCTGTTCTTATCTTTCCAGGAGAACCGAAGCGTCCATTAGGGGAGCCCGGGGACGGCTGGACAGCAGAAACCTCAGCAGAGAGCAGAATCAGGCACCAAGGAGGACGAGTGACCCAGTTGATTCTGCCTGGCAGACTTCCTCAATAGCTGTCTCCATCGGGGGCCTGCAACCACCACCGCAATCCAATGTCGCTGGGACCATTCAGCAATACACAATGCCCCGGCCGGAACCTCAGTGAAGCCTGCAAGATCAGCTTCTGCCTACAAACCCCTTAGTTCATCTAAACAGCTGAGAACAGAAGGACTGAACATAAAAGGATTGTACTAACATTTTTAACCATTTTTTCCATTTGAGTTCGGGCCCCAAACAGGTCTACTACGACCCAAATCAGCAGGAAGTCACTTTAAGAGAGCGACATCCCATGCCCAGAGGGTGGGGAGGGTGTTTCTCCGCCCTTCTTTTTGGTTATTTGAAGGATAACTGAAAACTCCGATATTTAAGGGAAGAGATTACAAGCTGATAAATGGTCCTGTTTAATGGGTTTTGGAGGTTAGCCCCAGGGACTTCCTACTTTTCCTTTTCTGTATCCTTCTTCCTCTCCTATGTAGGAGTGCATAGGCTTGAGAAAAATGAGATATAGACATAGCACAGGAAGGTCCAAGAAGAAGGGGCAGATTATTGAATATGCCCTTATACCTTT
>CAJQZJ010033026.1:6020671-6042828 GCA_907164525.1 Lophiomys imhausi | reverse complement strand
GGTCTTATGTATTCTGGAGTCATACGGAGCGGGGTGGTGAGGGTGCATACTCTTGGTCCCACCATTCAAGTAGAGTACATCCTTGGTCCCAGCTCCCAACACACTGGAGACAGAAACGGGCAGATCCTGGAGCTCAGGGTCAGCCTGATGCAGGGCAAACTCTAAATAGAGAAAGACTTTGATCCAGGAGTGGTGGAACACATCTTTGATACCTTCAGATGGGAAACACAGGGCCCTGATCACAATAATTAGAGTTCAGAGACACACACATGGGATTTGGAGTGACCTAGGTTTGGAGGCTACTTACAAAAGGCCTTCTCGATGCAGGCAGATTGTCCTTTGGGATCTCAAAATATATACACTAGAGCTGATTTAGCTCCAAGGTGACAGAATGATTTCTTCTTTAACCCAGATTGAAAGATAACACTTTGTATGTTGTCAGAAGGCCAAATTTGCTTCAGGAGAAGTACTACCTAGTCCCCCCACACCCCCACCCCCCAAAAAAAGAGGGCAATTGTCCTAGGGTTGGGATTGGGGCAGGGCTCTGTTCTTATCGTTCCAGGAGAATCGAAGTGTCCATTAGGGGAGACCGGGGACGGCTGGACAGCGGAAACCTCAGCAGAGAGCAGAATCAGGCACCAAGGAGGATGAGTGATCCAGTTGATTCTGCCTGGCAGACTTCCTCAATAGCTGTCTCCATCGGGGGCCTGCAACCACCACATCAATCCAATGCCACTGGGACCGTTCAGCTCTACACAATGCCCCGGCAGGAACCTCAGTGAAGCCTGCAAGATCAGCTTCTGCCTGCAAACCCCTTAGGTCATCTAAACAGCTGAGAACAGAAGGACTGAACATAAAAGGAGTGTACTAACATTTTTAACCATTTTTTCCATTTGGGTTCAGGCTCCAAACAGGTCTACTATGACCCAAATCAGCAGGAAGTCACATTAAGAGAGCGACGTCCCATGCCCAGAGGGTGGGGAAGGTGTTTCTCCACCCTCCTCTTTGGTTATTTGAAGGATAACTGAAAACTCTGATATTTAGGGGAAGAGACTACAAGCTGATAAATGGTCCTGTCTTAGTGGGTTTTGGAGGTTATCCCCAGGGACGTCCTACTTCTCCTTTTCTGTATCCTTCTTCCTCTCCTATGTAGGAGTGCATAGGCTTGAGAAAAATGAGATATAGACATAGCACAGGAAGGTCCAAGAAGAAGGGGCAGATTATTGAATATGCCCTTATACCTTTGTATATTGATACAAAATTAGTAGGTTATTTGGCTAAAGTGGTATTGACCATTGTTTATTGTGCAAAAATAAGATTGTATTGGATTACATCAGTATTGATCTTTGTATATTGATACAAAATTAAGATTATAGTTGGCCACAATGGTATTGACCCTTGCATATGGACGTAATATTAAGATTGTATTGGGCTACATAGGCATTGATCTTTGTATATTGATACATAATTAAGAGTATATTTAACCACAATTGAATAGATCTTTGTATATTGTTACAAATTTAAAGGTAATGCTTCCTAATGGTATCATACCTAGAGATACTTAAAAATAAAATGTGAAGCTCTGACCTCTTGATACCAACCGTCTCAAACGGTCTAGGATAGTTAAGTAAAACAAACTCCTAGTCATGCAAACATGTCACTTTGTTAGCTACTGTGACAGTCTATCACAGATATTCTCTAAACTACCCAGTAATCAAGTTGCTAAGAGACAAGCAACATTTGCTTATCTAAATACAAGAGATGGATAGGGCATCTTCAAAAACCCCAAGAGATCTGCAGAATATGGCATTCAAAGATGTTATCTTAAATCAAGATTTTTTTTATATCGAGACATATCAGCACCTGACAGCACCCCCTATTCTACTCCAAGTAGAAGATAAGCATCGAAGAACCTCCACTGTAAGGTGGTTGAATTAGTGGCAAGCCTATCTCTTGGCATGAAAAAACCCCTTGCACCAACTGCAGACAGCCTGCTGTCCAAAAAGGACAAAACTTGGTAGCAGGGAAGTCGACAGCCTAACTCTGCCAAGACAGGGTAGGTAAGTCCTTCATAATTCCTGCTCTACAACAAATGTCTGTCATAGAAAGAGGACCCAAAGGCTGAAGACTGATGCAGGAATGTATGGAGAGAAAATGGGAACTGTCCAGGCAGTCATTGGTATGCCCTTTCTTAGTTTTGGAAGCTACAGGCCCTGCACTTCCAATATAAGAAAATATATTTATCCCATTCAGGTCTCTGAGGTGGTTGAAGAATAGACAGCTAGAGTCTCATAGTTAAATTTTAAGTTGTTTAGGAATCAAGAGGGTGTTGTAGATCTAAGAAGATACTCTTAAAAGTGTGTTGCAAGTTAGTATGAATGTTGAGTCACATATAGACCTTTAAACTGAAGGAGATGGTTAGATAGTAGAATGTTAAATTCAGGGGCCAAATATGTATAAACTGGACATTGGGAAGGTATACTGGGCCATTTAACTCTCATAAATGTGGCATATTTATATCTGATGTTTTGTATAATACTTACTGTTATAAGAGAAGGAACCATCTGTTGGACTGAAAGGGGAAACTTCTGGGGGGAAGAGGGTGGAAGGGCGGGATAGGAAGGGGGAAAAGGGAGGGGTTTGTTACTGAGATGTAACTTGAAGAAAAAAAATAAAGTATTTAAAAAATAAAATAAAAAGCTTAAACAGCCCAATAACCCCTAAGGAAATAGAAACAGTCATTATTAATCTCCCAACCAAAAAAAGCCCAGGGCCACATGGCTTTAGCATGGAATTCTACCGGACCTTCAAAGAGGAACTAACACCATTACTCTTCAAACTCTTCCACCACATAGAAACAGAAAGAACAGTGCCAAACTCATTCTATGAGGCCACTGTCATTCTGATTCCTAAACCACACAAAGACCCAACAAACAAAGAGAACTTCAGACCAATCTCCCTCATGAACATAGATGCAAAGATACTTAATAAAATACTAGCAAACCAAATTCAAGAACACATCAAAAATATCATACATCATGATCAAGTAGGCTTCATCCCAGGAATGCAGGGATGGTTCAATATACGAAAGTCTATCAATGTAATTCACCATATAAACAAGATGAAAGAAAAAAACCACATGATAATCTCCCTAGATGCGGAAAAAGCATTTGACAAAATCCAACACCCCTTCATGCTAAAAGTTCTGGAGAGAACGGGCATACAAGGACCATACCTAGAAATAATAAAGGCAATATACAGCAAGCCAGTGGCCAACATCAAATTAAATGGAGAGAAGCTTGAAGCATTTCCTCTAAACTCAGGGGCAAGACAAGGATGTCCACTTTCACCATATCTCCTCAATATAGTACTTGAAGTCCTGTCTAGAGCAATAAGACAACTAAATGAGATCAAAGGGATAAATATCTGAAATGAAGAAGTCAAATTATCCCTATTCGCAGATGATATGTCAGTATACATAAGCGACCCCAAAAACTCCACCAAAGAACTCTTACCGCTGATAAACAATTTCAGCAAGGTGGCTGGATACAAAATTAACTCAAAAAAATCAGAAGCCCTTCTTTATACAACAAACAAATATACCGAGAAAGAAATAAGGGAAACAACCTCCTTCACAATAGCCACAAACAATATAAAATACCTGGGGGTAACTCTAACCAAGCAAGTAAAGGACCTATACAACAAGAACTTCAAGCCCCTGAAGAAAGAAATGGAAGAGGCCTTTAGAAGATGGAAAGATCTCCCATGCTCATGGATAGGTAGGATCAACATAATAAAAATGGCTATCCTACCAAAAGCAATATATAGATTCAATGCAATTCCTATCAAAATACCAACACAATTCTTTATAGACATGGAAAAAGCTACTCTCAACTTCATATGGAACAACAAAAAGCCCAGAATAGCTAAATCAATCCTGTACAATAAAAAAGCATCTGGAGGTATCACCATCCCAGATTTCAAGCTGTACTACGGAGCAATAGTAATAAAAACAGCATGGCACTGGTATAAAAACAGACCAGTGGATTAATGGAATCGAATTGAAGACCCAAACATGGACCCACACACCAAACATGGCCAACTAATCTTTGACAAAGAAGCCAAAACCGCTCAATGGAAGAAGGACAGCATCTTCAAAAAATGGTGCTGGTCCAACTGGATGTCCACTCGCAGAAGAATGAAATTAGACCCATACCTATCACCTTGTACAAAACTTAAATCCAAGTGGATCAAAGACCTTAACAAAAGGCTGGCCACAGTAAATATACTACAAGAAAAAGTAGGAGAAACCCTCGAACTCATTGGCACAGGTGACAACTTCCTGAACAGCACACCAACAGCTCAGGACCTGAGATCAACAATCAATAAATGGGACCTCATGAAACTGAAAAGCTTCTGTAAGGCAAAAGACACTGTCATTCGAACAAAACGGCAACCAACACACTGGGAGAAAATCTTCACCAACCCCACATCTGATAGAGGGCTATTATCTAAAATCTACAAAGAACTCAAGAAACTAAATGCCAAGAAACCAAATAATCCAATCCAAAAATGGGAGATGGAGCTAAATAGAGAATTCACAAAGGAGGAATCCCTAATGGCCGAGAGACACCTGAAGAAATGCTCAAAATCCTTAATCATCAGAGAAATGCAACTCAAGATGACCCTGAGATTCCACCTAACACCTGTCAGAATGGCTAAGATAAAGAGCTCAAATGACAGCACATGCTGGCGAGGGTGTGGAGAAAGAGGAACCCTACTCCATTGCTGGTGGGAGTGCAGGCTTGTGCAACCACTATGGAGGTCTGTCTGGCTATATCTTAGAAATCTTGGAATAACTTTGCCTCAGGACCCAGCCATACCACTTCTGGGTATACACCCAAAGGACTCCTCACGGAGACATAGGGAAGTCTCCTCATCTATGTTCATAGCAGCCTTATTTGTAATAGCTAGAAATTGGAAACAACCCAGATGTCCCTCAACTGAAGAATGGATTAAAAAACTGTGGTACATCTATACAATGAAATATTACTCAGCTATCAGAAACAATGAAATCATGCAATTTTCAACCAAAAGGATGGATCTACAGAAGCTCATCCTGAGTGAGCTAACCCAGTCTCAGAAGGATGCACATGGCATCTATTCACTTATAGTAGGATTTTAACTATATCGTACAGGATATCTGTACTACAACCAACACACCAAAAGGAACATGGACATAAACTTTTTTTTTTGTTTTTCTTTTTCCTTTTCCTTTTTTTCTTTTCCTTTTTCCTTTTCCTTTTTCTTTTTCCTCTCTTTTTTGTTGTTGTTCTTTGTTTTTGTGGTTTTGTGTGTTTGAGGGTATTTTTTTAGTTTTCCCTCCATAGGAAGGAGACATCTTTCACTGGCAGTACTGCCTCGTAGGCCCCTGGTGTATGAAGAGGCTCTTGGCCCTCATATGACTCCTGATGTGTGGTGAGAGACTGTTATGTAGGGACACTCCACCCCAGAGGATCAAGACAGAATGGTCAGGGGGTAGAGCATGGGAGGGTGGGGCTGGGAAGCGGGAAAAGAGGACAATATGATAAGGATGTAACCTGAAGCAACAAACAAATAAATTTATTAATTAAAAAAAACAGGTAACAATGTTAAAACATTGTAAATAAAATAAAGGATACAGCTGTTCAACCTGGTTTTATAAACCTCCAAGTGTCGATAAAACGTAGAGCTAAGGTAAAATACATGAGAAATGTTGTGTTAATCCATGCCTTTAACTTCAGCAGATACAGGAGGAGCACCATAGAGTTAGTGGTCTTATAATTTCTAGAGTTACAAGGAACAGGGTGGTGAGGGTGCACACCCTTAATCCCATCATTCAAGAAGAGTACACCCTTAATCCCAACACACTAGAGACAGAAACAGGCAGATCTCAGAGCTCAAGGTCAGCCTGATACAAAACAAACTCTAAATAGAGTAAAACTTCGATCCAGGAGTGGTGGAACACATCTTTAATCCCTTCAGATGGGAACCACAGGTCTCTGATCCCAATAATTAGAATGCAGAGACACACACATAGGATTTGGAAGGACCTAAGGTTAAAAACTACTTACAAAAGGCCTACTCAATACAAACAAATTGTCCTTTGAGATCTCAAAATATATACACTAAAGCTGGTTTAGCTCCAAAATAACAAAATAATTTCTTCTTTAACCCAGATTGAAAGATAACACGTTATATACTGTCAGAAAACCAAATTTGCTTCAGGAGAAATATTACCTAACCCCCCCCCCAAAAAAAAAGAGGCTAATTGTCCCAGAGTTAGGATTAGGGCAGGGCTCTGTTCTTATCTTTCCAGGAGAATCAAAGCATCCATTCAAGGAACCCAGGGACAACTGGACAACGGAATCCTCAGCAGAAAACAGAATCAGACACCAAAGAGGACGAGTGACCCAGTTGATTCAGCCTGACAGACTCCCTCAATAGATGTCTCCATCAAAAGCCTACAACCACAACAACTCAATATCGCTAAGACCGTTCAGCTCTACACAATGCCCCAGCCAGAACCTCAGTAAAGCCTGGAAGATCAGCTTCTGCCTACAAACTCCTTAGGACATCTAAACAGCTGAGAACAGAAGGACTGAACATAAAAGGATTGTACTAACATTTTTAACCATTTTTCCATTTTGGTTTGGGCCCCAAACAGGTTTACTATGAGCTAAATCAGCAGGAAGTAATTTTAAGAGTGCGACGTTCCATGCCCAGAGGGTGGGGAGGGTGTTTCTCCGCCCCCCCCCCCTTTTTGGTTATTTGAAGGATAAATGAAAACTCTGTTATATAGGGGAAGAGATTACAAGTTGTTAAATGGTCCTGTTTAATGGGTTTTGGAGGTTAGACCCAGGGTATTCCTTCTTTCCCTTTTCTGTATACTTCTGTATCTCCTATGTAGGAGTGCACGGACTTGAGAAAAATGAGACATAGACATAGCACAGGAAGGACCAAGAAGAAGGGACAGATTATTGAATATGCCCTTATACCTTTGTATATTGATACAAAATTAGTAGTATATTTGGCTAAAGTGGTATTGACCATTGTTTATTGTGCAAAAATAAGATTGCATTGGACTACATCGGTATTGATCTTTGTATATTGATACAAAATTAAGATTATAGTTGGCCACAATGGTATTGACCCTTGTATATGGACGTAATATTAAGATTGTATTGGACTACATAGGCATTGATCTTTGTATATTGATAAAAAAATTAAGAGTATATTTAGCCACATTTGAATAGATCTTTGTATATTGATACAAAATAAAGGTAACGCTTCCTAATGGTATCGTACCTAGAGATACTTAAAAATGAAATGTGAAGCTCTGGCCTCTTGATACCAACTGTCTTAAACTGTTTAGGATAGTTAAGAAAAACAAACTCCTAGTCATGCAAGCATGTCACTTTGTTAGCTACTATGACAGTCTATCACAGATATTCTCTAAGCTACTCAGTAATCAAGTTGTTAAGAGACAAGCAACATTTGCTTATCTAAATACAAAAGATGGATAGGGCATCTTCAAAAACCCCAAGAGATCTGCAGAATATGGCATTCAAAGATGTTGTCATAAATTAAGATTTTTTTTTTGATATCGAGACATATCAGCTCCTGACAGCACTCCCTATTCTACTCCAAGTAGAATATAAGCATCGAAGAATCTCCAGTGTGAGATGGTTGAATTAGTGTCAAGCCTATCTCTTGGCATGAAAAAACTCCTTGCTTCAACTGCAGACAGACTGTTGTCCAAAAAGGACAAAACTTGGTAGCAGGGAAGTCGACAGCCTAGCTCTGCCAAGACAGTGTAGGTAAGTCCTTCATAATCCCTGCTCTACAATAAATGTTTGTCAGAGAAACAGGACCAAAAGACTGAAGACTGATGCTGGAATGTATGGAGAGAAAATGGGAACTGTCCCGGCAGTCACTGGTTTGTCATTTCTTAGTATTGGAAGCTGCAGGCCCTGCACTTCCTATATAATCAGATATATTTATCCCTCTCAGGTCTCTGAGGTGGTTGAAGAATAGACAGCTAGAGTCTCATAGTTAATTTTTGAGTTGTTTAGGAATCAAGAGGGCGTTCTAGATCTAAGAAGATGGTTATAATAGTGATGCAAGTTAGTATGAAAGCTAAGTCAGTTATAGACCTTTAAACTCATGGAGATGGTTAGATCATAGAATGTTAAAGTCAGGGGCCAAATATGTATGAACTGGACATTGGGAAGGTATACTGGGCCATTTAACTCTCATAAATGTGGCATATTTATTTCTGCTGTTTTGTATAGTATTTACTGTTATAAGAGAAGGAACCATTTGTTGGACTGAAAGGGGAAGCTGTTGGGGGGAAGAAGGTGGAAGGGTGGGACAGGAAGGGGGAATAGGGAAGGGTTTGTGACTGAGATGTAACTTGAAGAAAAAAAAATAAAGTATTTAATAAAAAAATAAAATAAAATAAATAAAAAAATAAAAGCTGTAATAGAAAAACGTCAAGTAACGTATAATGGCAGACCCATCAGAATTACACCTGACTTCTCCTCAGAAACTTTAAAAGCCAGAAGGGCCTGGGCTGACCTCCTACAAGCCCTGAGAGAACATAAGTACCCTCTACTATACCCAGACTACTATACCCAGCAAAACTCTCTATTCACATAGATCGAGAAAATAAGATATTCCATGACAAAATCAAATTTAAACAGTATCTACCCACAAATCCAACTCTACAGAAGATCCTAGAAGGAAAATTCCAACCCAGAGAAGATAACTACACCCAAGAAAACAGTAAACAAAAAACTCCACTGCAGCTAAACCAAAAGAAACACACAACCACCACCTACATCAAAATAATAGGAAATAACAATCTTTGGTCATTAATATCCATCAACATCAATGGATTGAACACCCCAATAAAAAGACACAGTCTTACAGATTGGATCCGTAAACAAGACCCATCATTTTGCTGCATACAAGAAACACATCTCACTAAGAAAGATAGATGCTACCTCAGAGTAAATGGCTGGGAAAAGGTTTTCCAAGCAAATGGACCCAGGAAGCAAGGGGGAGTAGCCATCTTAATATCAAACAAAATAGACTTCCAACTGAAACTAATCAAAAAAGATAAAACCCATTACTTTTTATGCCAACTTTAAGTAAAAACATACTTCCAAGAGTCAAATAAGCAATTACTTAGAAATTTGGAAAACCTTACAAATTGAAAGCATAATACAGGTTCAACATGAGAGATACAATGAAGCAGTGCTTGGGCAAAGACCCTTTGGTGAATAGTACTTTTGTTAGTTATTTTTCTTTCTCTCTGAGGAAGGCACACATTTATAAACAATGTCTCAACATTAAAACACCTATTGTAAATAATTTTGCTAGTAGTCATAATCAAAACAATGTGTATCATCACATATTCCCTGATGCAGCCTTTCCCTGCCTATACAGCACTATTCACTCAATATTGTGCAGCCTAAGTCAGTTCCTTGTGTCCTATGAAATTGCTCTTGCAAGCCATTTTTCTCCAGATTTAATTTTGAACAAATTCTATATTTTATTAACAAATTAAATTAAAACGAATTCATATTCCACAAAACAAAAACAATTCAAGAAAAAGAAAAAAACAGCAACCAAATAAATGTTTTTAAAAGAAACATTTAAATGTTTGAGATTAAAAAAAAAAACCCACTGGTCAGTTTAAGATTAACTACTATCATTTT
Source organism: Lophiomys imhausi (assembly GCA_907164525.1). Taxonomy (NCBI): domain Eukaryota; kingdom Metazoa; phylum Chordata; class Mammalia; order Rodentia; family Muridae; genus Lophiomys; species Lophiomys imhausi. Next base: position 6,033,064 of record CAJQZJ010033026.1, on the reverse strand, counting down.
CCTTTTAGTGAATTTGTAGAATGACTTGCAGCCTTCAGCTTCACTCTGTAAACAAAATATGAAATCTAAAATCTAGTAAAAGTTCCAAAGACTTACCTCCATCAGCACAAAGAGTGCTGCAAAGAAGAGGAGAGTCGCCCATTCTACTCTGTGTAGAATGATCTCAAAGTCGTGAGTATCAGCTAAAATTAGCAACCAGATGGCACCCAGAATAGCAATCCATCCTGTAAAACAGGCAAAATTCAGCCTGTAAAACATCCATTGCTAGCACACCAGTTGGTGTTTTATCCTCTGAATGATTTACTTTTTCATCGAAAACAATTGCTGTACTGCAAATTGTGTACATTTAAAAGTATAATTTCTATTCTGGCTTATGTATACATTCATGAACCAGCACTGCAATCAAGACAGTGGGCATATTCATCATCCCCAGAACTAATGCACATTCATGCTCTGAGTACCCCCCCCCATATCCTTCTGTTACTAAGCATACACACTCTCAATAAAACATCCTTCCCTTTTCTTTGTAGATCTGTTTACATGCTCTGTATTCTCTATGAATGAAGATTTGTATTCTCCCCTTTTCCTTCCCCCCTCCCAATGCTGCAAATCACATCCCAAACCTCACATGTGTTACACAATGTTCTACCTCTGAGATATGCTCTGGCCCTCACATTCCCAATTGATCCAATGGCACATATTTTCATCTGATTACTTCTCACTGGACAAATCATCTTGACAGAAGAGCAGCATTTAGCACAATTACTTTAAAGTTCTTCTCTTCCCTTATGTGAATCAAATTTCAATGTTTTTCACCAATCAGTGGTATGCCATGATGTATACTGCATTTACCCACTAAGGACATCCCAGTTGTTTCTAGCATTTGGCTATTACAAATAAGAGCGACAGAAATATTCATAGAATGACAACTACAGAAACCTCCCTCCATGTGAGCAGAGCCTTAAAATAGGGTAAAAAAATGGATCTGGAGCTGAGAAATGCACCCAGCTGCTTTTAGAGGTTACAGAGTCATTAGGACTATCCCCTTACTCCTCATATTCCCTGATCATCAAAGAAGACACATTTTTTCATTGACTGTTTTCATGCTGACCAACATCTGGGCAGGTTCTAGTCACTTCTGATGGCTGAACACTGTGGTACAGCAACTTATAAGTCATATCACATAAGGCCATTGGAAATATTTCAGGGCATACTTAGTGCAATGGCCCATCAGTATATTATCCCAGCATCTCACCCCTGTTGTTCTCCTTCCTACTGGAAATTTTTTCAGTCCCATGGGCTTAGATGAAGGCACAAGATCAGCCTATTCACTAAGCTGTGAACAAACATGATCCATACTCCTAACCAGTATTTAAGGTAGCTTCCAGCTCTACCCACAATTTCTTCACTGCCAAGATGATTTAGAAACTGTGTCCACATGATGACATCAAAAAATGTTAATTCCCTGTCCCAAAGGACCCTTATTAATCAGCACTAAACAGAGTGCAAGAAAAACTATTGTGTTTTACCTTTTGAGATGTTAAGAGCAATCTTTTACCCAACATAGCCTATTCTATCACAAAGCATCTGGTCTAATGAAAACTGCAATGCACAGTATAAATAAATACTCGATATTTAGGTAATATTGAGCAAAAAGTCAAATAGAAACTAGTTAATCATGTTGTTGAGTTTTGGTCGAATGAGCTGTGTCATTTTCTAATGACAGAATAATCTCCACAAACAAAGCATTTGGAAAGCATCTGAAATGGTCCTATATCACAAGATTTTTCAAACTTTCTTTCTAAGGTTATAAATGCTAAACACTTGAAACATGGCCACAACAAATGAAATAGTTGACAGGCCTTCCTGCTTCTAGCATAATGACTCCAAAACAGAGGTATTCAGAGTCTTAAGAAAAACCCCTGGGGCTGGAGAGATGGCTCAGCGGATAAGAGCACTGGCTGCTCTTCCAGAGGTCATGAGTTCAATTCCCAGCAACCACATGGTGGCTCACAACCATCCATAATGAAATCTGGTGCCCTCTTCTGGCCTGTAGATATACCTGCAGACAGAACACTGTATACATAATAAATAAAATCTTTAAAAAAAAAGAAAAACCCTAGTACCAATATTTCTAACAAACCTGTAGATATGAAGGAAGCCTTCATTTGGTTTTCTACTACAAATATGAGAAATGCCTGTTTTACAAATACTAAGGGAAAACACAAATTACATAGAAAACAATATTAATATGTTTGATACAACTTAGTCAAACTTAGACTGCCAAAGAGAAAATAGTATTAATGAGTAGTAACCACTTGATTTGAGAGTTTTAATAATTGCTTTAAAACATGTGTTACTATTTTATTGATAACTCAGATGTTTTTGTTTAAATGGACTTTTCTGAAAATCTGTGCCTGAAAAAGTGCATGCTGTCTATCAAAATCAGTTTCAAAAAGTCAGCTGTCTTAGCGTTTTGCCAACCTATGTGATACAAGCTTTTGGAAATGAAAGGTGGACAGGCCACCAAATTCTTTGCTCCACTCTTAAATCACTGACTTGTGTGTGTTCAACATAGGAAACTGGCTACATTATTCAAAACATAGTAGAGTCAATAAAAGAAGAGGAGCAGTAAGTACTAGTGTTTGTAGAGTTGTAGATGAAACATGGCCAACCTTGCAAAGTGCACCTTTAAGTTCCTGTCAAATGCTTTGATAATCTAGAAAAGATGAGCTAGCTTTCTTAATTTCATATCTCACACTATATGAGTATCCATATAATGGTAAGCAAGCTCAGGTCAGTGAGATCATTAAAATTACTCTGACAACCAAACTTCCCTAGGTGCTCAGATTTCAACAGTCTCAAAGGAGAGATGTACAAATCATCAATGAGAAATGGACAGAAACAGCTTCCCTCAGAATGAAGTTTTTATTGAGATGTGAACAAAAAGTCCCACCCCCTAAGCAAGAAGCTATTTGCAATTGATATCTGCTGGGATACAGAAAATCCGTTTTCTCAAATGGAGAGTAATTGAGAATCAACCACATTCTAGGACAGGCCCCACGCATGCACAGTAGCTGGCCAACACAAAATTAAACTCCATGTATTTTCATGCACATTTTGTTTGTTTTTATTTTGTATTTTTTGCCTTATTGGGTTTTTGTCTGCTTTTGTTCATTTGTTTTGATTTCCTTTGTTTTTGTTTTTTTGAAAGAGTGGGGAAGAACATGAAGGGAGGTGGAGAAGATCTGGGCAGAGTTGAGAGGGAAGAATATGATCAAAATATATTGTAAGAAATAATTCAGTTAAAAAGATGTCTTTATTGACAGTGGCAGAACAAATTTCTACAATTACAAATGCATCAAAATTCAGCTATGGGAGGATGTCAATGTGAATATCAAATAAGAACACCAAAACTCTATTCCCTTTAAAAGAAATGAAATCATAGTAAGGGTTTTAGAAATCTGTAAGTTAGTTTTGAAAGCTTTAAATAATATAAAGTATAAGCTGTGCATTAATAGGAACAAGTTCTAATCTTAGGAAGAAGATTAGTGAATATAAAGTATTAACATTAATGGCTTATGGGACACCATAAAGCAAACAAACATATGAATCATAAGAATTCTAAAAGGAAAGAGAGAGAGAAGAACAGAAAGAGTATTTGAAAAAATAATGACAAAAACTTCCAAAATATGATTTTGAAAATTAATCTCGGCATTCAAGGAATTCAATTAAGTTCAATAAGGACAGATTCAGAGAGGACCGTACTCAGACACATCATAGTAAAAACACTGAAAGACCCCCACACCTCAGCAATGGGCAAACAGACACCTTGTTAGTGATGGTGTTCTTATGTCAGTCAGGTGCAAATCAGCTAGCAGTCCTTTGTTCATCCTAGCTTGATGCCTGGCTTGGTGGCCATAGCTGTTTTATGCCTAGAACTCAAAAATCAATTCAATTCAAATCCATGCAGTGCAGTCCAGGAGGAGAAAGACAGACAGAGACTTATGGACTGCCATGCCACCCACAGACCTACCCTATGGTGCCTGGCATAGATGAGCCATAGACACCCACTTTCCACCACACCACACCATGCAGACGGAGGATGTCACCCAAAGACCCACCAGCCATATGACCAGCCTGCAACAGGAGCCACTACAATGTATGAGTATGTGGTGGTCAGATAGGAGAGAAAGGCAAGTGGAGCAACTTGAGCATTAGGAAGAGAGATGGAACTCGAGACTTGAAGGTGGAGAGGAGTAGCCTGTTGTGAGTGGCCAGCTCCACACCACCTGAGGCAATGATGAGGTCCCAAGCCCAAGTTGCCATTGAGGGCATGTCTTAAGCTTTGATGTACATACAGAATTATGTTCATTATTACCAGGAAATGTTTTTTCCAAATTGTGTTATACTTAAATATGCCGGAAATAAACTACCTAGTGTCATATTCTTGAAGTTTGAACCAACATCAGCTATTGAGTCCTGTTGAACCAGATTTCCTTCTTGCTTCACATAAACTGACACTCTGCTGAATGTGAAGTTTGCAGAGACCCCTTGCTGTGGTTTGAATAGGTATGGCTCCATAGACTCATTTGTGTGAATGCTTGGCCCCTAGGGAGTGGTACTATTAGGAGGTATGGCCTTGTTGGAGGAAGTGTGTCACTGTAGGGGTGGGCTTTGAGGTCTGCTATGCTCAAGTTACAAAGTGTGGCAGACAGTCTCTAACAACAAAGTGTTTAAATGCATAAAGCATGAGGTGATAGAACTGAGTAGACAACTCACTGGTATTTGGAAACTTCTCATCTCAGTAATGCCAACAGATCAACAAGGACAGAAACATCTTGAATAAGAAAAGAAGAAAACTTGACCTAATAGGCATCTGTACACTTCTCCACACAAATCAAATGTAAAATCTTTCACATACATATGAAAAATTCTCTAAGACTTATTATTCCATAAACAAATACCAATAAACTTATGAGGATTGAAATCATGCTAAATGAGATATTTAAACTAGAACAAAATTCAGTTATCAATGATGAAAGAAATTTGGTAACTACACAAATGTGTATAAATGAAGCATCATGCTCCATAAGTTCTTAAAATTTTTAATGGGATTTTTTAAAAATAAAAACTCAAAAATAAAATTTTAAATGCCTTGAAATAATAGAAATGGAAAAAGAGTATAGCAGCATTGTTAAGAACAGATAAGGCAATAATCACATAAGGCAGGCTGCTCTAAAAGATCTAAGTGTGATCACTTAAACTTAAGAAACTAAAAATGGGATTATAAATCCAAAATAAGTATAAGAAAGAAAATGGTAAAGGTTATATTAGAAATAAATGAAAGAGTCTCTATAGCTCAGCAGGTAAGATATCAGGCCTTGAGTCCGGAGCTCCCAAGTTCTAATCTGTCTTTGGGCTGGAGAGATGACTCAGCAGTTAAGAGCACAGGCTACTCTTCCAGAGGACCCAAGTCCAATTCCCAGCACCCACATGGCAGTTCACAACTGTCTGTAACTCCAGTTCCAGGAGATCCGACACTCTCACACAGACATACATGCAGGCAAAACATCAATGCACATGAAATTAAAATAAATAGATTATTTATAAAAAAGAAATGAAACACGAAACAGTAGAGATGATTAATGAAACAAAAATTGGTTCTTTGGAAAGATCGACAAAATTGACAAATATTTAGCTAAATTATAATGGTTTGAATATAAAATATCTCCTGTAGGCTCACATTTTGAAAATTTTGTCCTGATTTGGTGCTGTTTGGGGAGGTTGCAGAGCCATTTGAATATGGAGTCCATCTAATATGGGCCTTTTAGGTCATGGGAAGACTCTCTTCTAAGCCAAGCTTTCCCCTTCCTTGTCTGCTGAGATCTTAACAAGCCATGCTATAAAGTTTCCCACCACCAAAAAGAAGAGGAAAAAAATTGGGACACCAATTGAGCCTCAAAACCTTTACCCTACAATTTGTCCTGCGCGTAAGATGTGCTGGGAAAAAGGCGATGCAGAACTTGTGGTAGTAACCAACCAATGACTGGTCCAACTTGAGATCCATGCCATGAGAGGGAGCCCATGGCTGATGCTGCCTGGAGGGCCAGGAACATGAGTTTGGATTGCCCAGAGAGCTAGGATAGAATTAAACATGATGGGGGTGGGGGAGTCAATGAAGTGTTTCCTAATGATATTCTGCTATACTCCTAGACTGGAGCCCAGCATAATCATAATCAGAGAGGCTTCATCCAGAAACTAATGGAAACTGATGGAGAGACCCACAGCCAAACATTAGGTGGAACTCAAGGAACCCTTTGGAAGAGGGGGAGTAAGGATGGTAGGTTCACGGAGACTAAAGGGACAGTCAGGGAGCCTATATGGGTCTGATCTAGGTCCTCTGCACCTATGTTAGGATTATGTAGTCCTAACAGTGGGAGTGGGCACTGTCTTTTCCTTGACTCTGCCTGCTTTTGAACCCTTTTCCTCCTAGTGGGTCACCTCGTCCAGCCTTGATATGAGTGTATGTCCCTAGTCTTACTGTCACCTGTTATGCCATATTTATTTGCTGTCCCTAGGAGGCCTGCTCTTCTCTGAAGGGAAACCAAGGAGTGGATCTGCGGAAGAGGGAAGGTGTGGGCTGTGATGGGGAGAGGATAGGAGGAGAAGATGGAGGGGAACCTGCAGTCAAGATATAATATATGAGAGAAGAACAAATAAAAAAGGAGAAAAAAAGTTTCCCACCACAATGGACAATGCCAATACGTGCCTTGCCTCCCCCAAACATGGGACTATGACCTTCTAGTGTGACTCAAAATAAATCATTCATCCATTAATTTGTTTTTGTCAGCTACTCTGTTACATGATAAGAAAAGTAACTAATTCATACACTGGCCATGAAATGTATTCAGATAATTATGTAACTCAGTTATGTTAACCCACATGAAATGCAGTTAACCTACTCAGATAACCATTAAAACTTCAGTTCTGTTAACTCACATGAAATGACAAAATCCCTAAGAGATGCAAACCACTGATACTGATCCAAGAACAAATAAAAACTACGAATAAAGTTCCATCACATAGAAACTGTGTTCACAATTGCAGTGCATCTTGTGAAGAAAATATCTCTCTTCTTGCGATAATCAAAGGCAATGGATTGATAACTAAAACTGAAAAGCTAAGAGTCTAAAACTAAAAGAGGTAGGCGTACATCCTCATGACCTTTGAACAAGTAACAGTCAGCTACCTGTAACACCGAAGTCACTGTGGTCAAAAGAGGTAAAGTGGGCTTCCCCAAAATTAAAAACTTTTGTACTATTTGGGAGGCTAAGCCAGGAGAATGAAACTTTCAAACTTGTGTGGACTATAGTGAGTTTAAGGGCAGCCTGAGTAACATGGTGAAGAGCTGTCTCAAAACAATAATTTTAAATGGAGCAGTTGGGGATAGAGTTCAGTGGTAGAAAACTTGCCTACCATCTGTGAGGTCCTAGGTTCAATCCCAAGCGCTGTAGCAGCAGCATGAGAAGGAGGAGGAAGCAGAAGAGGAGGAAAAGAAGTCATCTAGAGGTCAGTTAAAGCCCAGAGGAGGAGGTACTTGGGCTGTGAACAAACACATGCCATCTTATTTAAGGCTCTTCAGTAACCAAACGTTTTGGTATCCCTTGGAAGCGGTAGATAGAATTAGTCTCTTCAGGATACCAAGAGATGACTGTACTGACCAGACACTAGAGGAACTAGTAAAGTATTAAAAGATTTGGAGAATGTCTATCCATCTATAAGGACCTCCTTCCTCTAAAAATTATGCCCTTAACCATCACAGCCATGTAGTAGCATCATGGGTCTGTCTTCCTGGCCAGCATTTACAGTGTTAGGAAAGTAACAATGCTTGCACCAATCAGATGCTTCATCTTGGAGTCTGAAGCTCAGGACAGTTTTTGACTGATTGAGAAGTCACTGGGGCATGGGGGGCAGGGGAAGGGACATATGGTGACTGAGGGACAAGCAGGTTTGCCTACGTGGAGCAGCTTCTATCAGGTGCTCCTCTCAAAGCCTATCCTCATCTGACCTCTGCTGGCAGCCCACAATCATTCCCACACTCCTTGTTGCTTAAGACAAATCAAGTAAATTGCTTTACTTGTCACTAAAAATACTCCCTTTAGCACAGCAGTGGTGGCTTTAATCCCAGCACTTGAGAGGCAGAGATATTCGGATCTCTGTGAGTTAGAGGCCAGCCTGGTCTACAAAGCGAGTTCCAGGACAACTAAGTCTGTGACACAGAGGAACCCAGTCTCAAAAACAAAAAGAAATACTCCCTCAAGGACAAACAAATAAACTACTACAAGACAGATGCTGAAAGACCTGAAGAGATACCTCATGTGCATCAGACTAGCCCTAAGAGAGGGAGTCCATCCTGATTGGTGTTGGTGAGGCTCTGGTCAATTCATGCTGTGGGAATGCAAAACTAACAACCTCTTTGGGAAACTCCGGCAATTTCCTTTACTGTCAATCGTATATACACACATAACTAACAGTCTCACTTCTAGATAATTAGCTAAGAATGAAAGTTTAAATTCATACAAATCCTTAAGTATGCTACCATTTGTGCCAGTTCTATTCACAGTGGGCTGACCCCCAACAATGACACACAAACCCTGTGCCTTCCTGCCATGGAGCATTGCTCAGCAACAGAGGAGCAAACTTTTGATACAATCTGCAGCACGGAAGGGTCTGCCAGCCAAGTAGTGTGAGTGAAGGAGAAGTTAAACTCAGAAGGTTGCATATAATCTGATTCCACATACACCAGTGTCAAAAGACATGGCGTGATAATGATGCAAAACAGCCACAAAGAAGGGCTTAGGGGCTTATGGGATTATACTCTGATTTCATTGGTAGTTACATGAATTTCTAAAGGTATTAAAATAAATACAATCTCAAAAGAAAAAGTCAGTTTTGCTTTGTGATCATTTAAAAGTAAGAATACTGAGTCATTGCTGTGCCTAGGTTCTGGTTCTTCAAAGGAGTGTATCATATGATGTTACATTTTGTTACATGATACACATTTCACAACATTATTTTGCATTACATGAAACTATGTGTTTTATGCCACATTACAGTGACATAGTACATAATGGATGCTCTATATTTGATGCTTTAATGTTTTGTTAATGATACATGCCATGTGCTATGACATCACTTTGTATTATATAACATTACACGATAGCATGATGTTATATAATGCTATTTTATATTATTTGGCTTTTGGTTTGCACTATACACAGTGTGCTGACTAGTTTTTATGTCAACTTAAAACAAGCTAGGGTCATTTTGGAAGAGGGAACAATTGAGAAAATTCTTATGGTGCATTTTCTTGATTGATGAGTGATGTGGGAAGACCCACCCCACACTGGGTATAAGAAAGCAGGCTGACTAAACCAGGAGGCACAAACCAGCATTCCTGTCTGGTGTCCACATCAGAATCTGCCTCCAGTTTTCTGCAGTCATTTCCTTTCTTGACTTTCCTGAATGATGAACTACAAGCTGTAAGTTAAAATAAACCTTTCCTCCTCAAGTTGTTTTTAGTTGTGGCATTTTATCACAGCAATGAAAGGCCTAACCAAAACACACAGAGTTAGATTACATTACCTTGGGTCACATTTTGCAAAACAGATACTGTAGTCTATAAGAAAATCATAATTTCTGTTACCTGACATCTTCATGCTCCTTAATTCCTTATTTGGTTGTGGTTGATGTACCCAGTGTCATGTGGCATTGTTTTCTATATATGATATCACACACTCCATGGTCACATTGTGATGTGATGTCACATTGTGCTATATTAAATCACACACACTATATATATATATATATATATATATATGTTCAATTCATGAGCGGACCACATTCAAACCAGGATTTATCAAATGATGATCTCATTCTCTACTGACTGAAACCTTGGAAAGATCATGTATCTCTCTTTCCCCTGTTGACATCAGGCCATTTACTGACACTCTATGGAAACTATAGTCTGTTAAAAACACATATGCAGAGTTGGTGAAAATCTTTTCCCATTCTATAGGCCACTGTTTTGTACTATTTATGGTGTCCTTTGCCTTACAGGAACTTTTCAGTTTCATGAGGTCCCATTTATTAATTCTTGCTCTTAGTATCTATGCTATTGGTGTTCTGTTCAGGAAACTCTGTCCAGTACCAATGAGTTCAAGGCTATTCCCTACTTTCTCTTCTATTAGATTCAGTGTGTCTGGTTTTATCTTGAGGTCTTTGATCCACTTGGATTTGAGTTTTGTACAGGGTGATTGATTGATATGGATCTATTTACATTTAAGAATTTCACCAACTCTACATCTACCAGAGGGTTAATATCCAAAATATAAAGAACTCAAGAAACTAGACATCAATAAACCAAATAATCCAATTTTAAAAATGGAGTACAGATCTAAACAGAGAATTCTCAACAGAGGAATTTCAAGTGGCTGAGAAACATTTAATAAAATTTTCAGCATTGTTAGCCATCAGGGAAAAGAAAATCAAAATGACTTTGAGATTCCATCTTACACCTGTCATAATGGCTAAGATCAAATACACAAGTGACTGCTCATGCTGGTGAGGATGTGGAGCAAAAGGAACATTCCTCCATTGCTGGTGGAAGTACAAACTTGTATAGCCACTATGGAAATCAATATGGTATTCCTCAGAAAACTGGGAATCAATTGATCTCAAGACCCAACTATATATACCACTCTTGTACACATACTGAAAGCACACTCCATCCTACTGCAAGGACACTCCCTGGATGACCAAGAACCAGAGGTTGGATAACCCAGAAACCTAGGATGGAAGCAAACATGACTGGCCAAAAAAAAAAAAAAGTCAATGAAATGATTCCTAATGATATTCTGTTATACTCATAGACCAGAACCTAGCCCAATTGTCATCAGAGAGGCTTCATCCAGCAATTGATAGATGCAGATGCAGAGACCCACAGCCAAACATTATGCAAAGCCTGAGGAACCCAGCAGAAAAGAAGGAAGAATCATAGAAGCTAGAGGAGTTGAGGACACCACAAGAACATGGCCCACAGAATCAACTAAGCAGGGCTCATAGGGGCTCACAGAGACTGAAAGGACAATCAGGGAGCCTATATGGGTCTGACTTAGGTCCAGGACCTGCATATAAATTATGATTGTGTAGCTGAATGTTCTTATGAGACTCCTAAGAGTGGGAGAAGGGATCTCTGACTCTTTTGCCTATACTCGGGACCCTTTTCCTCCTACCGGGTTCCTTTGACCAGCTTTGATATGAGGGTTTGTGCCTAGTCTTGCTGTAACTTGCTATGTCATGTTAGGTTGATAGCCCTGGGAGTTCTGCTCTTTTATTGAATGGAAACAGAGGAGGAGTGGATCCAGGGGAAAGGTTAGGTGGAGAGGGGAACTCAGAGGAGAAATTGTGATCAAGATATAATGTATGAGGGAAGAATTTTAAAAATTGAAAGTAAAAAAACAAAAACACATATACTAGAGGTTGAAAAGATAGGTCCATTGTGAAGAGTAGATACTGCTTATGCAGAGGACCTCAGTTTGATTCCCAGCACCCACATCAGAAGGCTTACAACCCCTTGTAACTCCAGGTCTGATGCCTTTTGCCTCTGTGGGCACCTGCACTCACATGAGTATACCCACAAATACATATAATAAAAATAACAAAAATAAACCTTTAGAAAGTACTGATGCTTATCCTGACATGTTCCCCCTATTTTTCCCTCTAACAGTTTCAGATTTTCTGGACTTCATTACAGAATAGGATAACATCTTTGCTCCCAATATACTTGACAAACAGTTAACATGTAGAATATACAAAGCTCCAAAAATTAAATAGGAATAAATTGATAAACCAATCAATAGATTAACTAATGGAATGAATTGATGAAAGATAAAACACAAATGATCAGTTATCTCATGAAAAATGTTTAACCACTGAACATCAGAAAAATGCAAATTGAAACTACAATGTGATTTCATCACCCCATCAGAATGGCAGTCATTAAGAGCACATGATGACAAACACTGGTGAGTATGTGAACAGAACCTTGATAAGCTATCAGTTAGTGCAGTCATTATGGAAATCAGTATGGTAGTTTCTCTTAAAAAAAAAAAAAAAAGATCAAGCATTACAAGCCAGCTATGTTATTCCTGGGTATTTGCTCCAGGAAGTCTAAGTCCATGCATCACAGAGACACATGTGTATCAATGTCTGTTATGGCTTGGTTCACAGCAGCTAAGTTATGAAACCAGCTAGGTATCCAACAACAGGGGAAGGGGAAGATAAAATGCAGGACACCCATACACACACACACACACACACACACACACA
>CAJQZJ010033026.1:5974907-5998773 GCA_907164525.1 Lophiomys imhausi | reverse complement strand
ACACACACACACACACACACACACACACACACACACACACACACACAAACACGGCCACACAGTCTGTGAGAAAAGTGATATGGGGAATGAACATCAGCAGCAACACCGTCAGGTACCACAAATCACAACGATTCTTCCTAGTTGGCATACCACAGTCTGAATTATCCATGTGATGATGGGCTTTCTGTCTGATCCCACAGCCTAGAGGGAGTACTGTGCTCTGTGTGTAGGGCCTTAGTAGAGGGAAGGACCTGAAGCAGGTGAATGGGCACTGGCTGTCAGATGCCTTGAGTCAGGAGTGTGGTGGGCAATCAAAAATCTGCAGCAATAACACTAAGCCTGCTGACTTAGTCCTTTATCTGCCTTCCCCTTTTGTGAAAAGACCCCAAACTCTCTCTCAGTCCTTTCTTTGGATTACTACCTTAGTTACTTCTTCCTTGGCTATGGGCCTCTACCCTGGCTACTTGAAATTTGTCTTGGAATCTTTGAAAATTCTACACACTGACCTGCTGAAGACTAAGCCCTATGAATAATTGGAAGATGAAAATGTGGGAATTCGTGAGCAAAACCTACCAGTACCTGGTGGTCTACATGAATGCCTTATCTGTATTCCCCCATGACATTCTTTCTGGGAGATAGAGGCCCATGTCCTCCAACTTCTCATGGTATTTCTGAGTTTTGCTGACCCCTGTACCTCTCTAGAGTTCTGCAGTCATGCACGCCGAATGGACTAGGCTGGAATTCAGTAAGTTAGACTCCAGTGAAGGGATGGATGCTATCCCCTGCCTCTTTCTTGATGTGAGGAAGGAACCTTGAGCAAGGAGGTACAACCAGAACACACATCTACCCCAAATCTGGTCTCAATTTCCATGCTGACAGTGATTTACATACCTTATGGTGACAGGGGTGAAAAGGAGCATGGTGGTGACATTGTCTAAGAAGGCAGAAAGGATGGCAGCAATGAGACAAAGTATGATGATCATGGCCCACACTCTTCCTCGAGAAAGTTGATATGCCTAGGACACATAAACAAGAAGGAACAAGCCAGAATAAGCACATTCAGACAATGGATATTATAGTTTCACTACTGACTCCAAGATATGGGGACCAAAATAAATTGTCATTCAGAATTTGCAAAGAATTTTTTTGAAATTATTTTTAACAATAAATTTTCTTCTTTTAATGTTTATTTATTACTTCATTACATCTCCATTGCTACCCCCTCCCTCCACCCCCTCCTGGACCCTCCTTCTCATCCTCTACCAACTTTCCTACCTATCCAATCCCTACCATATGGGGTGTCTCTGTGTATCAGCCCCCCTCAGTTTGTTAGTCACATGAAGTCTAAGAGCTTCCTCTTGCGCAGGAGGTATACATGGCAATTCCACTAAGGTGGGGTGTCCCACTGACAGGTAACCAAGACCCTGTTCCTGCTCTTTTGGGTCTATTGATTGTAGGATGGTTATCCTATACTATAATGGCTAAAATGTAGTTATAAGCGAATATATGCCATGTGTATCTTTCTGAGTCTGAGTTAGCTCACTCATGATAAGCTTTTCTAGTTCCATCCTTTGATTGCAAATTGTATGATTGCCTTGTTTCTGATAGCTGAGTAGTATTCCATTGTGTACATGTACCACAATTTTTTTATCCATTCTTCAGTTGAAGGACATCTGGGTTGTTTCCAGCTTCTAGCTATTACAAATAAAGCTGCTATGAACATAGTTGAAGAGATGTCCCTGTGGGTTGGTGAGGAATCTTTTGGATATATGCTCAGGAGTGGTATGGCTGAGTCTTGAGGTAGACCTATTCCAAGTTTTCTAAGATATCGCCAGACTGATTTCCATAGTAGTTGTACAAGTTTGCATTCCCACCAGCAATGGATGAATGTTCCCCTATCTACACAACCTTGCCAGCATGTACTGTCTTTTGAGTTTTTGATCTTAACCATTCTGACAGAAGTGAGATGGAATCTCAGAGTTGTTTTGAATTGCATTTCTCTAATGATTAAGAATGTTGAACATTTCTTCAAGTGTCTCTTGGCCATTTTAGATTCCTCTTTTGTGAATTCTCTGTTTAGATCTGTTCCTCATTTTTTTGATTGGGTTACTTGGTTTGCTGGTGTTTAATTTCTTGAGTTTTTTATAGATTTTGTATACTAGCCCTCTGTCAGATGTGGGGTTGGTGAAGATATTTTCCCAATCTGTAGGCTGCTGTTTTATTCTAATGACAGTGTCCTTTGCTTACAGAAGCTTTTCAGTTTCATGAGGTCCCATTTATTGATTGTTGGTCTTAGGGCCTGAGCTGTTGGTGTTCTGTTCAGGAAGTTGTCACCTATATCAATAAGTTCCAGGCTTTCCCCCACTTTCTCTTCTATTTAGTTAGATTTAGTGTGCCCGGCTTTATGTTAAGGTCTTTGATCTACTTGGACTTAAGTTTTGTGCAAGGTGATAAACATGGGTCTATTTGCATTACAAGTTGACATCCAGTTAGACCAGCATCATTTGTTAAAGATGCTGTCCTTTTTCCATTGTATGGTTTTGGATTCTTTGCCAATAATTAAGTGACCATAGGTGTGTGGGTTTATTTCTAGCTCTTCAATTCAATTCCATTGATCTACTGGTCTGTTTCTATACCAGTACCATGCTGTCATTATTACTATTGTTCTGTAGTACAGCTTGAAATCTGGGATGGTGATACCTCCAGATTTTTTTGTGTGTGTGCAGGATTTTTTTTTTTTTTAGCTATTCTGGGTTTTTTTGTTTGTTTGTTTGTTTTTCCATATGAAGTGGAGAGTTATTCTTTCGAGGTCTGTAAAGAATTGTGTTGGTATTTTGATGGGAATTGCATTGAATCTGCGTATTGCTTTTGGTAGGATGGCCATTTTTATTATGTTGATCCTACCTATCTATGAACATGGGAGATCTTTCCATCTTCTGATATCTTCTTTAATTTCTTTCTTCAAGGACTTGAAGTTCATGTTGTACAGGTCTTTCACTTTCACTTGGTTAGAGTTACACCCAGGTATTTTATATTGTTTGTGGCTATTGTGAAGGGTGTTTTTTCCCTTACTGAAATAAAGGTCAGCACCAGCATTAGTAGAGTATGCCAAGGTCACCCCAGCCATTAGGGCCTGGCAAGATCTCTGCTCATCCACTATGCAGGGAAGAGTCCATTCAAATCTTCAGATCTGCTGACCGAGTGTCCAGGGTTCCAGATAAAATGCAAAGTCCAACCACAATGCGGTACCATTTACACCTGTTAGAATGATTTTCATTTTAAAAAGATGAAAGATAACAGGGCTGGCGATATATGTCAGTGGTAAATTGTTTGCTTAGCATTCGTGAGGTCCAGGGTTCAATCCCCAGCACCATAGAAACTGGTCCGGTGGCTCAGGTCTGTCATGCTAGCAGTGGGGAGATGGAAGTAGGCCATTCTCAGAGCATAGTGAGTTTGAGGAGACTGTGTTAAATAAAACCCTGATTAAAAACAGAAAGGGAAGCCGGGCGGTGGTGGCGCACGCCTTTAATCCCAGCACTTGGGAGGCAGAGGCAGGTGGATCTCTGTGAGTTCGAGGCCAGCCTGGTCTACAAAGTGAGTCCAGGACAGCCAAGGATACACAGAGAAACCCTGTCTCGAAAAACCAAAAAAAAAAAAAAAAAAAGAAAGGGGAGTGGGAATGAAAGAGAACAAGCATAGGGAAAAATTTATGAGAAAAGAAATCCTCCTAGACTAGTATAATAAAATCATTGTGGAAAATAGAACAGATGTTTCTCAAGGGACTGGAAAGAGAAACACAGGAAGTAAGGCAAATCGTGAAAGAGTGGACACCTACATCATTTTATTAGAGAAATCTTCCAAGTTATGGAACCAACATAAGTGTTTTCAGCAGAGGAATGAAGATAGCATGTTTATAAACATGAAATACTATTTACTCACGGAATCCTCACATTTCCAAAAATGATTTAACATGATATAATAATAGCTGGAGGGCGTTAAGTTTAATAAGCCAAGTATACACATATAAATGCCATATGATTTCATTTCTATGTGAAACCCAAGAAAACTGATCTCACAGAAGCAGAGGGTAAGGGTAGTGGATACAAGGTTGGGAGGGAAAAAATAAATTGTGGAAAAAGGATATGAGATACAGTAAGAAGGGAGGGATTTGGAGAACTCCTGCACAGGCAGGGTAACTATACCTAATGTAGTCTATATTTCAAAATAACTGAAAATGTGAATTTCAAGCCAGGTGTAGTGGCTCACTCCTTTAATCCCAGCAGTTGGGAGACTAAGGCCCAATCTCTGTAAGTTGAGGCCAGCCAGGACTACATAGTAAGTTCCAGGACAACGAGGGCTATATAGAGAAACCCTGCCTCAAAAACAAAAACAAAAAAAGGAAATTTCAAATATGTCACCATAAAAAAATTATATATAAAGATATGCTAGCTGACTTGATTTAATCATGACACATTGTGTACATATACATTGAAACATATATCATACTCCCAAACACAGAGGATTATCAATTGTCAATTAAACAATGATAATTATAATTTAAAAAATAAGACATTTAATAAGCTAGCATCTTAGTCCATGATGGAGCATGTATTGAGCATATGAAAGGCTCTGTTCAATCCTAGTGTAAGTAGATAAATACAGTCCATATAAGATTAAAACCAGGATGACAAAAACGTGATTTATCCAAATTTAAAAATCAGGACTGTAGGTCTAGAAAGTGAGCTCTGAAATTATGTCCCCAGAAGGCAATGCAATCAGAGGCTGATGATGATTTGACATATTCAGACTCTTAAATGCATTGCGGGTTTTGATGTGTAGTCCTAACCAGCCAATTCAAATGCGGTTGCACAAACGCTCAGGGGGAGAACTCTTTGCCCTAAGCTCCCTCTTCATTTTCTTGTGGAAAAGCTGAAAGAGTTGCTTTTGCATCATTCTTAGAATGGAAGTTACACCCAAGTCTTCCTGAAGCCATTTTGAAAGAAAAGTGGAATTTTAGATGTTTTAATTTACTAAATATATAATATTAGGGTAGCAAATAGTATCATTCAATTAAGTAATATTATTAATCATTGATCCCATTTGTACTTATATTGCATAGATTGTATATAAATAAGTATGTTTACACATATTATTTATTTATTTAGTGTATGACCAACAAGTGCAACATTATACCTACCTTTACAGCACAGTAGTCAAAAAATCCCGTTTCTGAAAATATGGCTACTAAGATCATCTATAAAGGAAATAAAAAGTAGATGGCAAGATTTTTTAAGCAAAATACCACATTGGAACAATGTCAGAGTGACCCATCATGAGTTTAATCTCTGGCTCCTGACAGCTGATCATCAAGAACAGCTTTGTCTTCCTGGATGTTCATTACTTCAGTTATCTACATACAAACTCCCTGAGAAGAACCTCTTACAGACAGTGTAGTGTGAATAGTCCTATACAGGGCATTGTCCTAAGATATGTTATCAACCTGTCTAACCCTAACAGCAAACATCAAATGTTATCTTTACTCCATTTGATAGACCGAAGAGACAGATAGCTTGATCAGAACTAGAAGCAGAGAAGGCCATGGGCCAACAGGTGACCCTTGTACCTAATTGTCCCCATAAGCAGCACTCAGAAATGTAATAGCTTTACAGATGTATCAAATTTTGGTTTCTAAAATAATTAAATTGATTTTTTTCTAATAAATTTGATGATCATGGACAAACTGGACTATTGGTACTAAACTGACTGACCTCCAGTCCCATGTGCACCCAGAATGCTTACCTGTGCTTTTACTGATAATAAGTGATAAAAACAGCTATCCTATGGACTAACAGAAATAGTGTCCTATTTATTCTGTGTGTAATTGGTCAGAAATTCCAGCAAGTCTGAACTTCCTAGAAGATTTCCTATTTTACAGGAGGTGGAATAGCATTTGATTTCTTCAGCACTCAATTTCTTTCAAAACTTGCAGATATCTGATATGGTTCCTTTCTTTTATTCACATGCTCCAACTCTATCTTCTTCCCACAGCCAACACAGAGGCTGGCTCCCCCATAGCATCCTACCCTCCCCCCACATTACCACATGTTCAATTTTGAATGAGAAAGTATGGGTTCGAGCCATCATCATCATCAACAACAACAGCAAAAAGTGTGGCTTGATTTACCATTCTGCACTTCAAGTTTCTTGTTACCTTGTGAGGATGCTGGGAGAGCTTGATAAAATTATATAAAGTAGTTGGAAGATGGTGGGTCCAATACACTTTTCAAATAAACTGTATGAAACACAAATGCTCCCAAATCAGTTTTGACTCAGCACTATCCTTGCCTAGAGCATCTTCCTAACTCATGGGGCCTCTGTGGGGCTGTTTGCAGCACACAGTACTTTGTGTGAACAGAAGTAGACTCATGTAGGTGGTGGCCTGTGTGGCCTTCTCTTGTTGTGGGCAGCCCTACTGTCATTGACTGATAGAACAGGGACTGGGACAAGCAGTCCCAGGAAATAAGTCAGGTAAAGTAAGACCCACTCTGTGAACTACCCCTATAGCATCAAAGGCGTGGACTGTCTAAATGCCTGCTGCAGCAATTTTAATTAAGAAAAAGCAACAGCCAGATATTTTTATAGGCTGAATTCTGTCCCTCTTCCTCAAAATTTGTATGTTGAATGACTAACTCCCAGTACCTCAAAAAGTGACTGGACCTGGAGACAGGAATTTTAGGGTTACAGCGAGGTCCTTGGGATGGACCTTAATTGAATATGACAGTTGGCCTTATAAGATAATGGGACTAGGACACAGGCACATGGAGAGAAGACAGTCAAGAGAAGCCTTGATAGAGGACAACCCTGTTGGTACCTTGATCTCAGACCCTTGATACCTTGATCAGCCCCTTTAGCTGTCAGAAACAAATTTTCATTAGTCAGGCTACAATATTTGTCATACTTTGTTATGGAGGTTCTAGCAAACGACTACATCATTTGTTTAACTTTTCTAAAAATCATATATCATAGACATCTGGTATGAATCCCTTCTTGTATCCAGATGACCAAGCCCTATGCATTTCTCAACTCCCAACACAGCTATTGGCTTCTCCCTGAAACCTGTGTTCAGAGCTCTGTTCCACCTTCCCATTCAGAAAGGATGGCAGTTCTGAGTCCCTTTGAAGCCTAGAGTAGATGCCAGCAGAAAGATACTGCTGTCTTGTGAGTGGTGTTTTCCAAAGTGAGCCTCCTGGCACAGTGCAGATGAGGCCTCACAGACCCCATCTAGAGAATGACCAAGAACACATGCTCATTCCCACTTTTGTCCAGTGCCTGGCCAAATCTCACTTGTTCTAACTTAGCTGACTCATGTCCTGTGCTAATCCTCTATGATTTATCCTTCCTTCATACAAACTGACCTCGCAATGTTCCTCACAGCTTAACAGCATGATAAACCGCCAAGCACTACAGCTATAACTCAGGGACATTTTTCTTTATATAATTAAAATCACTTTCCCAATCACTGAAATTGTTACATGGTTCATTTATTTCAAGTATGTCATTTTTTAAATTTTATTTTAAGGGCAATAACTCAAAAAATGCTAACTTTTGGAAATAACGATGCCACTTCATTGTTCAAAAGCCTTAGAGCTGAATTCTCCAGTTAACAAATCAGAATACCAGTCATTTCCTCCTCCCTGGGAGAAATGGGAGACCTGCACTAACACTTCTCAGTCAAGCCCTCACTGTCAAGAGATATGCCATCTTGACTATACCATCTTGACTATAATGATAGGATCAGCAACCCTGGAATAGTGAAGGGCCCAGACTTAGAGCCATATCCTGCAGGGAGGACTGCAATTACCATGCCAAACAGCAGGGCCAGAGTCTCGAAATCAATCCACTCCACCACGTGGGTCAGGCTGGGTCTCTGTAATCAAAGCACAAATTTGCTAATTAATCCTGTGCATCAGCCTACAGGGAAAAGCTCTGAAAATGGGCTGCTCTTACTGCAAACCCACACATTGAGCCAAAGTTGGAAACACTCCATCCACTTCCCTTTGAAATTGGATTATATCATTGCTGAGTAACACTCATAACCCAGTGCATCTATCACATCAAAAGTATTCATGGAAAAGGGGCGGGGGGGATGCAACCTTGTTCCTGGAAGTTCAGGGAAGAATTGTTTCCTGAATTGCAGGTTTGGTCCAAACATGTCTTCCTCAACCTAGCCTGCTGGGAAAAGGGAGCTCACTAAGTGACCCAGGGGGCTTCACCATGCATCTGCCTGCTCTCTGCCATAAGAGCAAATTTCCAAATGAAACAGATTATTCAGACTGTATTTGTGAGAACAGAAGCATGACGCAGAGACTTGGAGGTGATCTCACTCCAGCCGAGATAGCACCCCACACTCATGGACTGCACCCAGCTTGAACAGACCCATGTACTAGTTTAACCATTAGCACTGCAGGGCAGAAGTGGGCCTCAGTCCTTGTCTAGCAGGATACCAAAAAAATAAAAAATAAATAAGAAACCTTAGCCTGTAAGAAAAGATTGCTCACTGATGTTTTAAACCTTGTCAGGTTCATTCCAAAATAAACCTTTCCTTGTTATAGAGATCCTTATCTTTGTCCTTATACAACTCAGCTATTATGGAAAACAACAGTTGAGGGCTGGGATATAGCTCAGGAGTCCCTGCCTAACATGCATGAGGCACTGGGTTCCATTCTAAGTAAAACAAAGGTTTTCTTATGTCTAAATTTTAGAATTCAGTAAGAGTTTACCATTCAGTTTAACACCTGTTGATAGCAAACCCAGCCAAGAAGAAGTTCACATTCTTACAGTTGCTTTCAGACTAGTTCTACAATGATATTTTCAGTTAAGAAAACACATCACAAATAACTAACTAAATATACTTTCCTGTATAGGTAATTAAATGAGTCATACTGGGGGCAGTGAATGACCTCTCAATAGTTTTTGGTGGAAAGATCCACCAAATTCTAAAGCTTCTTTCAAACCCAGTTCTGTATGTGGCCAGCTTTGGGAGGGCTTTGAGTGTAGCAGCATTAACCCTCCAACAGCTCTCTCCCCATTTCCTAAGAATACTCAGGCTTCCTCTTGCCCTTCATGTATTCCTCATATACCTATCAAGTGGATGCCATTATTTACATACAGGCATCTCCAGGGCCTGTGAGCCCCAACCCCATAGGTCCACCTCCATGTCTCTTGGAAAATAGCACATGATCCACTTCTGAAACCCCTCGGCCTCACACTGGGCAAATGCCTGCCTGAGGTGCCTTTCTCCTGCCCAAATGGAGACAAACACTACATAGATGAGTGTGTGTTTATATCCAGTGACAAGTTTCTTAAACCAAATTTGTCAGTCCATGTCTTTATGGATCATGGGCAAAACCCATGGAAACATCACATAAAACAATTTAAAACAACTAATACACCCTGGAGTTTCCCTGGGTCTGGCACTGTATATAGTGGTAAACCAGTAAATCAAACACAGCAACTTACGTCTCCAACCACAGCCAATGCTGCTAATGCTGCAAGAGCTCCCAACATGGCTGCCAGAGTTCTGTGAACAATCTGGAAAGAAACACACAATAAGCCTATAATGACTTGAGTGCCCTGTGTGCCACTGAATACCATCCCGTTCAAATGAACATTTCAAGGAGTGTGAAATCTTGGCAGCCCATAGGGACCTGCAACTACCAGCAGCCCATTCTAGGAAAGTTGCTTTCATTTCCAGAACAACTGTGAAAGTGCACTCAAGGAAGTCTGCAGTAAGGTGTCATTAATTATTTACCATAATTCTACTCGAGACTCAGTCATATCACTCCTTGGCATATATTCAAAAATTACTCCACCAAACCACAAGGACATCACCTCAACAATGTTCATAGTAGCTTTATTCATAATAGCCAGACAATGGAAACAACCCAGGTGTCCTTCAACCAAAGAATGGATAAAAACAAACAAACCTATGGTTCATTTACACAATGGAATACTACTCAGCTATCAGAAACTAGGAAATCATGCAATTTGCAACAAAATGGATGGATCTAGAAAAGCTTATCCTAAGTGAGCTAACTCAGACTCAGAAAGATACACATGGTATGTACTCTCTTATAAGTGGATATTAACCATATAGCACAGGACAACCATCCTACAACCCACAGATCCAAACAAAGGTTCTCTTTAGACAACCAAACCTGTAGCTTAAGAACATAAATCGGGCCTTTTCAATTAGTGAGCGCATGGCCAAATGCCTAATCTGACTGAGGGAGGCTTCAGCATATAACTGAATCACAAAAGGAACTTTGCTGTTTGGTTTGTAATCCAGTGGGACATGGAGTTTCTAATGCCAAATACGTCTGCATACACTGCCACTGAGAATGCAAAATAGTAAAGCAAATGTGGAAGAGAGTTTGGCCACAGTTCCTGTTAGAAAGTTAAATGTAAGAGTACCATACCATTTGACAATTCTGCTAGAAATCTACTGAACACAAAAGAAAACATGTATCACAGGAAGGCATTATTCAAATTAGGCCAAACCTGGTCATATCCATGTGTCTGTTTGTATACTGGACTCCAAGTTCATTTCCAAATAATTTTATGCCTACTTTAAAAAAAATATTTAATGTTCAGATTTTTAAGAGTTAGTATATTTCTTTTATTATTTTTATTTAGTGTTATTATTACCATTATCATTTTGTTTTTGTTTTGTTTTCTCTTGATAATATTGGTTCATTATATCAGATGGTGTTGGGATTTTCCAGTTGACAAATTGGATTTTTTTATTAATTTATTTTTTCAACTTACATCTCTATCAAAGTCCCCTCATTCCTCCCCTCCAGATCCTACCCTCCCTCCCTCATCCCCATCTGTCCTCTCCTTCTCAGATGAGGGGAGTCCCCACATATCAAACCCCCTCAGTTCATCAGTCATGAGGGCTAAGAGCTTGATCTTGTACTGGGATTTGATATGGCCTCCCAGCTAAGGTAAGGTGTTCTACTAACAAGCAATAGGGTCCATGACTTGCTGCTGGGTTGAGTTTTTCGTTTGATAGTTATGCTAGGTTCTTGTCTGTTTGGATCTGTGGGTTGTAGGATGGTTGTCCTGAGCTATATGGTTAATATCCACTTATAAGAGAGTATATACCATGTGTATCTTTCTGGGTCTGAGTTAGCTCACTTAGGGTAAGCTTTTCTAGATCCAGCCATTTTGTTGCAAATTGCATGATTTCCTTGTTCTGATAGCTGAGTAGTATTCCATTGTGTAAATGAACCATAGGTTTGCTTGTTTGTTTGTTTTTATCCATTCTTTGGTTGAACAACATCTGGGTTGTTTCCATTGTCTGGCTATTATGAATAAAGCTACTATGAACATTGTTGAGGTGATGTCCTTGTGGTTTGGTGGAGTATCTTTTGAATATATGCCAAGGAGTGATATGATTGAGTCTTGAGGGGAATTATTCCCAGTGTTCTAAGATAATGCCAGATTGATTTCCAAAGTGGCTGTATAAGTTTGCATGCCTACCAGCAATGCAGGAGTGCTCCTCTTTCTCCACATCTTTGCCAGCATGTGCTATCTATTGAGTTTTTGATCTTAGCCATTTTGGTGGATGTGAGATGGAATCTCAGAGTTGTTTAGAGTTGCATTTCCCTGATGATCAATGATATTGAGTTTTTCTTCAAGTGCTTCTCAGCCTTTAGAGATTCCTTTTTTGTGAATTCTTGGTTTAGGTCTGTACCCCATTTTTTTGTTTGGATTATTTAGTTTATTGGTGTTTGATTTCTTGAATTCTTTATATATTTTGGATATTAGCCCTCTGTCAGACGCGGGGTTGGTGAACTTTTCCCAATCTAGGGTGTTGTTTTGTTCTAAAGACAGTGTCCTTTGCCTTACAGAAGCTTTTCAATTTCATAAGGTCCCATTTATTGATTGTTTGTCGTAGAGCCTGAGGTATTGATATCCTATTCAGGAAATTCTCTCTTGTGCCAATGAGTTCAAGGCTTTTCCCCACTTTCTCTTCTGTTAGATTTAGTGTGTCCAGCTTTATGTTTAGGTCTTTGATCCACTTGGACTTAAGTTTTGTACAGGGTGATAAGTATGGGTCTAATTTCATTCATCTACATGTCAACATCCAGTTGGACCAGCACCATTTGTTGAAGATGCTGTCCTTTTTCCATTGTACAGTTTTAGCTTCTTTGCCAAAAATTAAGTGACTTTAGGTATGTGGGTTTATTTCTAGGTCTTCAATTTGATTACATTGATCAACTGGTCTGTTTCTAGACCAGTACCATGCTGTTTTTATTACTACTGCTCTGTAGTACAGCTTGAAATCAGGGATGGTGATGCCTCCAGATGTTCTGTTATTGTACATGATTGATTTAGCTATTCTGGGTTTTTTGTTTTTCCATATGAAGTTGAGAACTGTTCTTTCAAGGTCTGTAAAGAATTGTGTTGGTATTTTGATTGGAATTGCATTGAATCTGTAGATTGCTTTTGTTAAGAGAGCCATTTTTACTATGCTAATCCTACCTATCCATGAGCATGGGAGATCTTTCCATCTTCTGAGATCTTCTACATTTTCTTTCTTTGGAGACTTAAGGTTCTTGTCAAGCAGGTCTTTCACTTGCTTGGTTAGTGTTACACCAAGGTATTTTATATTATTTAAGGCTATTGTAAAAGGAATTGCTTCCCTAGTTTCTTTCTCAGCCCATTTATCATTTGTATAAATGAGGGCAACTGATTTTTTAAGTTAATTTTGTATCCAGCCACTTTGCTGAAGGTGTTTATCAGCTGTAAGAGCTCTCTGGTGGAATTTTTGGGGTCACTTATGTATTATCATTATCATTTTGTTGTTGTTTTGTTTTGTTTTTCTGAGACAGGGTTTCACTGTGTAGCCCTGGCTGTCCTAGAACTCACTTTGTAGATCAGGCTGGCCTCAAACTCAAAGATCCACCTGCCTCAGTCAGTATGCTACCACACCTGGTAGTGTATTTGTTTTAAATATAAGTACCTAAAATTTAACACATTGCTATTAAATTGCAATGATTCCTTTCATTTGAATTCTGCTTTTCAATTTCAGCTGATGACACACATAAACACTTCTTCCTTATTTGATGCTTACACCCTAGGCAGTGGGCTGGGCAAAATTCTTCCTCAGCTTTCAAACTGGAAAGAACAACCTTGAAGCTGAGGGGGCTGGGAAACAGAACCATCAGGCCCCTTCCTCTACCTTAAACAGTGTAAAGTAAAGACAGCTCTAACCAGCCTTGTATAAACTGACAACATGACCACTCCATGGTGCAGTCAAGGGGAAGGGTTTGTTTTGTTGTTGTTGTTGTTTTATTGTAGATATGAGAGAGAACAGCCACAGGCATCTGGAAGAGTCCAGAGTGGGGGTGGGGGTAGGGTGGGGGGGATGGAGGATAGATATAGAAGGAGAGCAGAGAGATTGGGAAGAGGAAGATGTGAGTGAACATAGCTTAGATATCAGGGTTATAAGGAGAATTAGGGAAGTCTGTGAGCTGGGCAAGTTTAGGGTAGGGGAGGTGAAAAAAAGCTAGGTTGCTAGCATGGACTCTGAAATGTGTAACAGATGCTTGTGATACTGAGAGAGTCTGGAGGCCAGCATGCATTTAGTATGCTAACAGGCACCACAAGTGGCCGTGTGTCCCTTCTGCCTTTTGAAATTTGTGTAAAAGGAGTTTCCATTGGACCTGACAAATCTAAATCTGTGTTCCCAGTCCAAGAGTACTCAAATTTGGCTCTAGAATAAACTATTTTTTTACTCTCTTTAAAGTGAGAGCTATGGGATTTGTTTGGTTGGTTGGTGGGTTGGCTGGTTGATTGGTTGGTTGGTTCGTTGGATGATTTTGTGCAGATAATTATGGTGTCATAATGTGAGACTTCAACAATGATCCACTTTTCACTGGAAGAATCATTTGGATGGAAGTAAGAATCTATTGAGTCCAAGTCAGCAGGTGTCATTTCCTCAAAGAATTGTAAGTCCTTTGTTGGGGTGGGAGATTGTGGCTGGACCACCTTTGGTTTGTTCAACTATCCATTTATTAATTCTGGATAATTAAGGATTCTAATTTGATATCCTAAAAGCTACCTTTTTTGATATGCTTCCAAAGTATTTGGTTTAAGATATCTAGTTTGGTTGGTTTGAAGCATTTTGGTCTAATCATTTGCTTCACTTTGTCTGCTTTTCAGTCTCTAAAGGTATTTGGATTTTGTTTGTTTGGGGAATGCTGAAGGCATTTGGTTTCTGTTTTTGTCTTTGGTGCTATATCAGGACTGTCAGAGGTAATGTGAAGATTAGGGAAGGAGGAAGCTGACCTCAACAGCAGAAGAGGCCGTTAATCAATCTTGAAGGGCAGAGGTCTGTCTGTGGGAGTGGAGGCTGTGCCACAGTGTAAGGTGCTTGGGAGTTTTACAGGGCAGAAAAGGGAACTTCTGGGGTGGAAGATTCCCTCTGCAGATCTGTTCCCTGCACTCTCAAATGGGCAAATGACTGTGGAGGTTGTTATGTTGGCCTCCTCAGGAGCGTCCCAGCTCCTAACTGCCTGCAGCAGCTATAAGAGGGTTAACTTTCCGGACTGGAGTTTCCCAGCCCACCTGAGGCTGAGAACTGTAATCAGCCTTTTATTGGGGGTTTTACATTCAGAATATTTTGATTTATTACCATTTGGTGTTTGTCTCCTGGCTCTCCTTGAATGTCTAATTCCGTGGTTTTCTGTTGATTCTCTGGCAATCTTACCAAGCCTTTTAGCTTAAGAATTTTATGAGAACCTAATTGTCAGGTCCAAAAAGTACCCTACTCTCCCACAAAAGGGCAGGCCAACTGATTTGCTCTACAGCTGAATCTAGGCCCAGTTCACCTGGAATATAGGAGGATTCTGGCAGTTAGATATAAGCCAGTGTTCCCCAGGAACTTGGGAAAGCAGTTCCCATCTACCAAAAGGACCCATTCCCCTTACCTCTGGCAGAAGTGACATTTGGCTCCATTGACACATACCTGTGGTTGCATGGCAAAGCCCACACCAGCTTCCAGGTTCCCTCGGGCCCTACTCACAAGTACTTAGTTTGTTTTAATTCATTTTACATCCTGCTGTATCCCCCTCCCTCCTCTCCACCTGTTTCCACCCTTCCGCCCTCTTTCCCTTTTCCCCCTCCCCTTCTTCTCAGAAAAGGGGACCCCCCTCATCAACCCATCCCAGCTCTTCAAGTCATATCAGGACTAAGAGCATCCTCTTCTGCTGAGGGCAGATCATCCTTGGTGATCCACAAACAGTCAACAGAGTTTATGTCAGGTACCTTCTCGACTCCACTTCTTAGGTAATTGACATGAAGACTGAGATGCACATCAGTTACATAACTGTAGGGGCCTAGGTCCAGGCCACACATGTTCTTTGGTTAGTGGTTCAGTCACTGTAAGCCCCAAGGGTCCTAGGTTAGTTGACTCTGTTGGTCTTCCTGTGAAGCTCTTGTCCCCTCCGGGTCCCTCTATTCTTCCTCCCACTCTTCCACAGGACTCCCAAGCACCACCTACTGTTTAGCTGTGAGTCTCAGCATCTGTTTCCATCCACTGCTGGATGGGGCCTCTCAGAGGACAGTTACGCTAGGTGCCTGTCTGCAAGCAGAGCAGAGTATCATTGATAGTGTCAGGAGTTGTAAATAGGGTAAAATATGGGTTAAAAGTTTTGTGGGTGGGTTGGTGTCCTTGTCCTTCCACTGGAGTCCTGCCAGTCTAGGAGGTGGCCACTTCCCTCTTCCACTGCTAGGAGTCTCACCTAGGGTCACCTCCCTCTGAAAGTCCACCATATTTCCCCAAGTTACCCTCCAAATACCCTTTGTTATCTTTACAAGGGCAAAGTTTTTCTCCTGCCTGGATATTCTCACTACTCTCTGCTTTGCTATTCTCACTCTACTTTATTTATCTATACATCATCTATCTGTCTCTCTCTCTCTCTCTCTCTCTCTCTCTCTCTCGCTATCCTCTTGCTCTCTTGGTATGTGCTATTTTCCCTCTTCTTTGCAGATAGCCCTGGTCATGTCCAGTGTGCTTTCTTTTCTCTCTGCTCTGGATTCTTCCAGATGCTGCTGGATGTTCTCTCTCTCTCTCTCTCTCTCTCTCTCTCTCTTATTCACAATAAAACCCTTCCCTTTAACCATACCATGAGGGGGTCATGTGAGCAGTTTCTTTACTCACATACAATAACAATAAAGACTTCAAAGAAAAGACATGTGTTCCCCTGACCCAAAAGGTTTGAAGTCTAAGAGGGGTCACTCCACAATGTGCAAGGGCCTTATACGAAACCGAGAAAACACCCTGTTTCTGGATGAGAAGGAATTGTACTGGCTCTCCTGGGAAGACATGCATGGAGGATTGATTACCCAGTGTCTTGAGTACCCTCGTGTTTGTGTAAACATGAAGGATAATTATGAGACTCAATGAAAGAAGATGGAGAGGAGGGGCACTGAGAAAGTCCTTCTAAAAAGCAGCACATGATCCTGTTTCAAAACACACCTCCCATAGATAATAAAGAAGACATTTTTCTCAGCAGAAATAAAAGAGAAAAAAAAAATAAAGAAAAGGAGGGTTCCAAAAAGGAAGAGTGTTTGAAGATAAGCCAACACCTAGAACTTAGGGTGTGAATATTTTATCTTCTAAGAATTTAGAACAAGAGATCTAAGATAGCCTGGCTTTAGGGTTCCCTCAGAGGGGAACATTTGCTACCTCCTAATTGGTTTATCTTTTAACCAAGTTCTAGGCAGTTAAATGTTTAAAGACCACAAATGGGCAGCCTTCTTAATTAAAACAAAAAATGATCTGATTAAAAGCATTAATTAAGCCTTCCAACTCTCCGACACGCTAGGAAGCCTCTGGACCCAGGAATCGGGATAACCCATCCCCCCAAAAGGAGAAATACCCAGTAAATTCCAACCTAATACCCAGCCGGCAGATTCAGAAACCACACAGAGATAATCCCCACCCTGCTGGGCACTCCCAGGTCTCACACAGACAATTCAATTATCTGGGAAAGGTTGCGACCCTTGGAAGTGAAGTAGCTCCTCTGCAAAGCGCCTTCAGATCCCAGTCTGTGACATCACAGGCCAGCTTCCAAGCCTCAGGAGCGGCAAGGTTATTGGAGCTGAATTGCAGATTTACCCCCTACAGGAACCAACCCCGGGCAAACTGTGAGATATTTGAAACTGTCCTATATCGAACTTTCATACTAGTAAGGGCCCTTCCAGCTTACTGTGCACAGCTCCCCCACCTGAATTAATTAGGTCCCCACCTGGGAGGCGGGACTGAATGACTCTCCTTATAGGGGTGGAGTAAGGCAACTCCTACACCACAGTGCCCCCTTTGGACCCAAGTCCAGAAGACAGCAAAAAAAAATCCACATGACCAGAGGCCAGAGACAGAAAAAAAAAAACAGAGCGAAATGTCTCCAAAAGAAAGCAATGCTATTCCGTCCAGCCCAAACCACCTCACCACAACTGAAACACATGAAAACGATGACAATTCTACATTATGGAAAGTGATAAAGTCCCTTCAAGAAGAACTTAAAACTATGAAGGAATTCAAAGAAGCCACAACTCTACAAGTCAAAACAACGAATAACATCATTAAAGAGCTCCAAGCCAAGGTGACCCAGCTTGAACAGGAAAAGGATAAAGCAATGAAAGATCTCCAGACAAAAACAAGCAAACTGGAGAAGGAAATGTACAAAACGAACACTACCATTCAAGACATGAAAATAGAAATGGAAACAATAAAGAAAACACAGTCAGAGTTAAAAGAGGAAATGGAGAATCAAGAGAAGAGAACAGGAACTACGGATGTGAATATGAAAAATAGGATGCAAGAGATGGAAGACAGGATCTCAGGCATGGAAGATTCGATGGAAGAAATCAGTACAACATCCAAAGAAAATGAGAAGGCTAAAAAATCTCTCACCCACAACATCCAAGAAATCAAGGACTCAATGAAAAGAAGGAACCTAAGAATTATAGGCATAGAGGAAAGAGAAGACTCCCGACTCCATGGTCCAGGAAATATCTTCAACAAAATCATAGAAGAAAACTTCCCAAACCTAAAGAAAGAGATGCCAGTAAAAATCCAAGAGGCTTACAGAACACCAAACAGATTAGATCAGAAAAGAAACTCCTCTCGCTACATAATAATAGAAACTCCAAATGTAGAGAACAAAGAAAGGATATTAAAAGCTGTAAGAGAAAAAGGCCAAGTCACATACAATGGCAGACCCATCAGAATCACACCTGACTTCTCCTCAGAAACTTTAAAAGCTAGAAGGGCCTGGACGGATGTCCTACAAGCCCTGAGAGAACAGAGGTGCCCAGCCAGACTACTATACCCAGCAAAACTCTCTATCAACATAGAAGGAGAAAACAAGATATTCCATGACAAAATCAAATTCAAACAATATCTCCTCACAAACCCAGCCCTACAAAAGATCCTAGAAGGAAAATTCCAACACAGAGAAGATAACTACACCCAAGAAAACAGAGGAAATAGAAACTTCCACAGCAACTAAACAAAAGAGAAACACAAGACAGCCAGCTATACCAAAATAATGGGAAATAACAACTCCTGGTCACTAATATCCATCAACATAAATGGACTCAACTCGCCAATAAAAAGACACAGACTTACAGACTGGATCCGTAAACAAGACCCATCTTTTTGCTGTATACAAGAAACACATCTCACTGTTGAAGATAAACACTACCTCAGAGTAAAGGGCTGGGAAAAGGTCTTCCAAGCAAATGGACCCAGGAAACAAGCTGGAGTAGCCACCCTAATATAAAACAAAATAGACTTCCAATTGAAGTTAATAAAAAAAGACAGAGAAGGGCATTACATACTCATTAAAGGAAATATACACCAAGAGGTCATCTCAATATTGAACATCTATGCCCCAAATACAAAGGCACCTACATTTATAAAAGAAACGCTTCTAAAACTTAAATTGCACATCGATCCAAACACTTTAGTAGTGGGATACTTCAACACCCCACTCACAACTATGGACAGATCATCAAGACAGAAGACAAACAGAGAAATAATGAGTCTAACAGAGATCATGAACCAAATGGACCTAACAGATATCTACAGAACGTTTCACCCAAACAAAAAAGAATACACCTTCTTCTCAGCACTGCACGGAACCTTCTCCAAAATCGACCATATAGTTGGACACAAAGATAGCCTCAACAGATACAAGAAAATTGAAATAACCCCTTGTATCTTATCAGACCACCATGGAATAAAGCTGGACTTCAATAGCAAAAGAAACAACAGAAAGTCTACACTCACATGGAAATTGAACAACTCTTTACTAGAGGCCCACTGGGTCAGGGAAGAAATAAAGAAGGAAATCAAAGACTTCTTAAAATCCAACGAAAATGAAGACACAACATACCCAAACCTATGGGACACAATGAAAGCTGTGCTACGAGGAAAGTTCATAGCATTAAGTGCCTTCAAAAAGAAAATTGTGACAGCTCATATTAGCGAATTAACAGCTAAACTGGGTGAATTGGAAAAAAAAGAAGCAAACACTCCCAAGAGGAGCAGAAGGCAGGAGATCATCAAACTTAGGGGTGAAATCAACAACTTAGAAACAAAAAGAACTATACAAAGAATCAATGAAGCCAAGAGTTGGTTCTTCGAGAAAATCAACAAAATAGACAGACCCTTAGCCAAATTAACTAAAAGACAGAGGGAGAAAACACAAATCAACAAAATCAGAAATGAAAAGGGAGAAATAACAACAGACATTGAGGAAATCCAGAGAATATTTGGATCCTACTTTAAAAATCTATACTCCACCAAATTTGAAAACTTAAGTGAAATGGACAATTTTCTTGATAGATTCCACCTAACGAAGCTAAATCAAGATCAGATAAATAGATTAAACAGCCCTATAACCCCTAAGGAAATAGAAACAGTCATTAAAAATCTCCCAACCAAAAAAAGCCCAGGGCCAGATGGCTTTAGCACAAAATTCTACTGGACCTTCAAAGAGGAGCTAACACCAATACTTTTCAAACTCTTTCACCAAATAGAATCTGAAAAAACATTGCCAAACTCATTCTACGAGGCCACAATCACCCTGATTCCTAAACCACACAAAGACCCAACAAAGAAAGAGAACTTCAGACCAATCTCCCTCATGAACATAGATGCAAAAATACTTAATAAAATACTAGCAAACCGAATTCAAGAACACATCAAAAGTATCATACACCATGATCAAGTAGGCTTCATCCCAGGGATGCAGGGATGGTTCAACATACGAAAATCTATCAACGTCATTCACCATATAAACAAGATGAAGAAAAAAAACCACATGATAATCTCGCTAGGTGCAGAAAAAGCATTTGACAAAATCCAACACCCTTTCATGCTAAAAGTTCTGGAGAGAACGGGCATACAAGGGCCATACCTAGAAATAATAAAGGCAATATACAGCAGGCCAGTGGCCAACATCAAAATAAATGGTGAGAAACTTGAAGCATTTCCTCTAAACTCAGGGACAAGACAAGGATGTCCACTTTCACCATATCTCTTCAACATAGTACTTGAAGTTCTTGCTAGAGCAATAAGACAACTAAAGGACATCAAGGGGATAAACATCGGAAACGAAGAAGTCAAATTATCCCTATTTGCAGATGATATGATAGTATACATAAGCGACCCCAAAAATTCCACCAGAGAACACTTACAGCTGATAAACACCTTCAGCAAAGTGGCTGGATACAAAATTAATTCAAAAAATCAGAAGCCCTTCTTTATACAACAAACAAAAGGGCTGAGAAAGAAATAAGGGAAACAACCCCCTTCACAATAGCCACAAACAACATAAAATACCTAGGGGT
This sequence comes from Lophiomys imhausi, assembly GCA_907164525.1. Classification (NCBI taxonomy): domain Eukaryota; kingdom Metazoa; phylum Chordata; class Mammalia; order Rodentia; family Muridae; genus Lophiomys; species Lophiomys imhausi. The sequence continues at coordinate 5,977,842 of CAJQZJ010033026.1, read as the reverse complement.
AACTCTAACCAAGCAAGTAAAGGACCTGTACAACAAGAACTTCAAGCCCTTGAAGAAAGAAATGAAAGAGGCCTTTAGAAGATGGAAAGATCTCCCATGCTCATGGATAGGTAGGATCAACATAACAAAAATGGCCATCTACCAAAAGCAATATATAGATTCAATGCAATTCCTATCAAAATACCAACACAATTTTTTATAGACTTGGAAAGAGCTAGTCTCAATTTCATATGGAACAACAAAAAGCCCAGAATAGCTAAATCAATCCTGTACAATAAAAAAACATCTGGAGGTATTACCATCCCAGATTTCAAGCTGTACTACAGAGCAATAGTTGTAAAAACAGCATGGTATTGGTATAGAATCAGACCAGTAGAACAATGGAATCGAATTGAAGATCCAGAAATAGACCCACACACTTATGGCCACCTAATTTTTGACAAAGAAGCCAAAACGGCACAATGGAAGAAGGACAGCATCTTCAACAAAGGGTGCTGGTCCAACTGGATGTCCATTTGTAAAAGAATGAAGCTAGACCCATACTTATCACCTTGTACAAAACTTAAGTCCAAGTGGATCAAAGACCTTAACATAAGGCCGGTCACACTAAATCTACTAAAAGATAAATTGGGAGAAACCCTCGAACTAATTGGCACAGGCAACAACTTCCTGAACAGAACACCAACAGCTCAGGACTTAAGATCAACAATCAATAAATGGGACCTCATGAAACTGAAAAGCTTCTGTAAGGCAAAGGACACTGTCATTAGAACAAAATGGCAGCCTACCGACTGGGAGAAAATCTTCACCAACCCCACATCTGACAGAGGGCTAATATCCAAAATCTACAAAGAACTCAAAAATTAAATGCCAAGAAACCAAATAATAAAATCAAAAAATGGGGGGCAGAGCTAAACAGAGAATTCACAAATGAGGAATCCCTAATGGCTGAGAGACACTTGAAGAAATGCTCAACATCCTTAATCATCAGAGAAATGCAACTCAAGACGACTCTGAGATTCCATCTCACACCTGTCAGAATGGCTAGGATCAAAAACTCAAATGACAGCACATGCTGGCGAGGGTTTGGAGAAAGGGGTACCCTACTCCATTGCTGATGGGAGTGCAGGCTTGTGCAACCACTATGGAGGTCAGTCTGGCGATATCTTAGAAAATTTGGAATAGCTCTGCCTCAGGACCCAGCCATACCACTTCTGGGTATACACCCAAATGCCTCTTCACGGAATCATAAGGAAGTTTTCTCATCTATGTTTATAGCAGCCTTATTTGTAATAGCTAGAAACTGGAAACAACCCTGATGTCCCTCAACCGAAGAATGGGTTAAAAAAACTGTGGTACATCTACACAATGGAATATTATTCAGCTATCAGAAACAATGAAATTATGCAATTTGCAGCCAAATGGATGGAACTAGAAAAGCTCATCCTGAGTGAACTAACCCAGACTCAGAAGGACACATATGGCATCTATTCACTTATAGTAGGATTTTAGCTCTATAGTAGAAGATATCAATACTACAACTAACACACCAAAGGGAACTTGGACATAGACTTCTTATTTTTAATTTTTATTTTTTATTTATTTTTTATATATTAGTTATATTTTTTCTATTTTTTAGTCTTTTTTATCTATTGTATGCTTATTGATTTGTTTGTTTAGTAGTTCTCTCTCCCAGGCAACAAGACACTTTTCACTGATGGTACTGCTTCATAGACTCCCAATGAATGAAGAGGCTCTTGGCCCTCATACGACCTCTCAACTGAGATGAGGGACTGTTATATAAGGACACCTCACCCCAGAGAAATGGGATGGAAGGGTTAGGAGGTAAAGAAAAAAAAATGAAATGTGATGTTTCGGCCTTTTACTACTAACTGTCATGAACTGTTTAGGATAATTAAGAAATGCAAACTAATGGTTATGCAAGCCAGTCATTCTGTTAAGTACTATGACAGCCTATTATAGTTACTTGCTAAGCTAATCAGAAATAAACCTGCTAAGAGACAAGCAACATCTGCTTACCCTAATATAAGAGATAGATAGGGCCTCTTCAAAAATCTCAAGAGATCTGCAGAATATGGCATTCAAAGATATTTTCGTAACTTTAGATTTTTTTTATATGAAGACATATCAACTCCTGACAGCACCCCCTATTCTCCTCCAAGTAGAAGATGAGCATCGAAGAATCTCCAGTGGGAGATGATTGAATTAGTCGCAAGCCTATCTCTTGGTAGGAAAAGCCCCTTGCTCCAACTGTACACAGAATGCTGTCCAAAAAGGACAAAACCTGGAAGCAGGTAAGTCGACAGCCTAGCTCTGCCAAGACAGGGTAGGTAAGTCCTTCATAACCCCTGCTCTACAATCAATGTCTGTCAGAGAAGAGGGGCCAAACGACTGAAGAGCGATGCTGTAATGTATGGAGAGGAAATGGGAACTGTCCAGGCAGCCACTGGTATGTCATTTCTTAGTTTGGGAAGCTGCAGACCCTGTACTTCCTATAAAATCAGATATATTTATCCCTCTCAGGTCTCTGAGGTGATTGAAGAACATATAAAGTCTCATAATTAAATTTTGAGTTGTTTAGGAGTCAAGAGAGTGTTATACATCTAAGAAGATACTTTTAAAATTGTGTTGCAAGTTAGTATGAATGTTGAGTCAGATATAGAACTTTAAACTCATGGAGATGTTTAGATAGTAGAATGTTAAAGTCAAGTACCAAATACATATGGACTGGTCATTGGGAATGTACGTTAAGCCATATAACCCTCATAACTGTGGCCTAATTACCTCTGTTGTACTATATTGTATTTATTATTATAAAAGAAAGAGCCATTTGTTGGACTGAAAGGAGAAACTGTAGGGGGAAATAAGATATACCTTAAACTTAAAAGAAAAAAAAAAGGGAAGAGGATGGGGG
>CAJQZJ010033026.1:5961779-5974507 GCA_907164525.1 Lophiomys imhausi | reverse complement strand
GCACATCGATCCAAACACTTTAGTAGTGGGATACTTCAACACCCCACTCACAACTATGGACAGATCATCAAGACAGAAGACAAACAGAGAAATAATGAGTCTAACAGAGATCATGAACCAAATGGACCTAACAGATATCTACAGAACATTTCACTCAAACACAAAAGAATGAACCTTCTTCTCAGCACCTCATGGAACCTTCTCCAAAATCGACCATATAGTTGGACACAAAGATAGCCTCAACAGATACAAGAAAATTGAAATAACCCCTTGTATCTTATCAGACCACCATGGAATAAAGCTGGACTTCAATAGAAAAAGAATCAACAGAAAGTCTACACTCACATGGAAATTGAACAACTCTTTACTAGAGGACCACTGGGTCAGGGAAGAAATAAAGAAGGAAATCAAAGACTTCTTAAAATCCAACGAAAATGAAGACACAACATACCCAAACCTAAGGGACACAATGAAAGCTGTGCTACGAGGAAAGTTCATAGCATTAAGTGCCTTCAAAAAGAAAATTGTGACAGCTCATATTAGCGAATTAACAGCTAAACTGGGTGAATTGGAAAAAAAAGAAGCAAACACTCCCAAGAGGAGCAGAAGGCAGGAGATCATCAAACTTAGGGGTGAAATCAACAACTTAGAAACAAAAAGAACTATACAAAGAATCAATGAAACCAAGAGTTGGTTCTTCGAGAAAATCAACAAAATAGACAGACCCTTAGCCAAATTAACTACAAGACAGAGGGAGAAAACACAAATCAACAAAATCAGAAATGAAAAGGGTGAAATAACAACAGACATTGAGGAAATCCAGAGAATATTTGGATCCTACTTTAAAAATCTATACTCCACCAAATTTGAAAACTTAAGTGAAATGGACAATTTTCTTGATAGATTCCACCTAACGAAGCTAAATCAAGATCAGATAAATAGATTAAACAGCCCTATAACCCCTAAGGAAATAGAAACAGTCATTAAAAATCTCCCAACCAAAAAAAGCCCAGGGCCAGATGGCTTTAGCACAAAATTCTACTGGACCTTCAAAGAGGAGCTAACACCAATACTTTTCAAACTCTTTAACCAAATAGAATCTGAAAAAACATTGCCAAACTCATTCTACGAGGCCACAATCACCCTGATTCCTAAACCACACAAAGACCCAACAAAGAAAGAGAACTTCAGACCAATCTCCCTCATGAACATAGATGCAAAAATACTTCATAAAATACTAGCAAACCGAATTCAAGAACACATCAAAAGTATCATACACCATGATCAAGTAGGCTTCATCCCAGGGATGCAGGGATGGTTCAACATACGAAAATCTATCAACGTCATTCACCATATAAACAAGATGAAGAAAAAAATCACATGATAATCTCACTAGATGCAGAAAAAGCATTTGACAAAATCCAACACCCCTTCATGCTAAAAGTTCTGGAGAGAACGGGCATACAAGGGCCGTACCTAGAAATAATAAAGGCAATATACAGCAGGCCAGTGGCCAACATCAAAATAAATGGTGAGAAACTTGAAGCATTTCCTCTAAACTCAGGGACAAGACAAGGATGTCCACTTTCACCATATCTCTTCAATATAGTACTTGAAATTCTTCCTAGAGCAATAAGACAACTAAAGGACATCAAGGGGATAAACATCGGAAACGAAGAGGTCAAATTATCCCTATTTGCAGATGATATGATAGTATACATAAGCGACCCCAAAAATTCCACAGAGAACACTTACAGCTGATAAACACCTTCAGCAAAGTGGCTGGATACAAAATTAATTCAAAAAAATCAGAAGCCCTTCTTTATACAACAAACAAAAGGGCTGAGAAAGAAATAAGGGAAACAACCCCCTTCACAATAGCCACAAACAACATAAAATACCTGGGGGTAACTCTAACCAAGCAAGTAAAGACCTGTACAACAAGAACTTCAAGCCCCTGAATAAAGAAATGGAAGAGGCCTTTAGAAGATGGAAAGATCTCCCATGCTCATGGATAGGTAGGATCAACATAATAAAAATGGCCATCTACCAAAAGCAATATATAGATTCAATGCAATTCCTATCAAAATACCAACACAATTTTTTATAGACTTGGAAAGAGCTAGTCTCAATTTCATATGGAACAACAAAAAGCCCAGAATAGCTAAATCAATCCTGTACAATAAAAAAACATCTGGAGGTATTACCATCCCAGATTTCAAGTTGTACTACAGAGCAATAGTTGTAAAAACAGCATGGTATTGGTATAGAAACAGACCAGTAGAACAATGGAATCGAATTGAAGATCCAGAAATAGACCCACACACTTATGGCCACCTAATTTTTGACAAAGAAGCCAAAACGGCACAATGGAAGAAGGACAGCATCTTCAACAAATGGTGCTGGTCCAACTGGATGTCCATTTGTAAAAGAATGAAGCTAGACCCATACTTATCACCTTGTACAAAACTTAAGTCCAAGTGGATCAAAGACCTTAACATAAGGCCGGTCACACTAAATCTACTAGAAGATAAATTGGGAGAAACCCTCGAACTAATTGGCACAGGCGACAACTTTCTGAACAGAACACCAACAGCTCAGGACTTAAGATCAACAATCAATAAATGGGACCTCATGAAACTGAAAAGCTTCTGTAAGGCAAAGGACACTGTCATTCGAACAAAACGGCAGCCTACCGACTGGGAGAAAATCTTCACCAACCCCACATCTGACAGAGGGCTAATATCCAAAATCTACAAAGAACTCAAGAAATTAAATGCCAAGAAACCAAATAATCCAATCAAAAAATGGGGGCAGAGCTAAACAGAGAATTCACAAATGAGGAATCCCTAATGGCTGAGAGACACTTGAAGAAATGCTCAACATCCTTAATCATCAGAGAAATGCAACTCAAGACGACTCTGAGATTCCATCTCACACCTGTCAGAATGGCTAGGATCAAAAACTCAAATGACAGCACATGCTGGCGAGGGTTTGGAGAAAGGGGTACCCTACTCCATTGCTGATGGGAGTGCAGGCTTGTGCAACCACTATGGAGGTCAGTCTGGCGATATCTTAGAAAACTTGGAATAGCTCTGCCTCAGGACCCAGCCATACCACTTCTGGGTATACATCCAAATGCCTCTTCACGGAATCATAAGGAAGTTTTCTCATCTATGTTTATAGCATCCTTATTTGTAATAGCTAGAAACTGGAAACAACCCTGATGTCCCTCAACCGAAGAATGGGTTAAAAAAACTGTGGTACATCTACACAATGGAATATTATTCAGCTATCAGAAACAATGAAATTATGCAATTTGCAGCCAAATGGATGGAACTAGAAAAGCTCATCCTGAGTGAACTAACCCAGACTCAGAAGGACAAATATGGCATCTATTCACTTATAGTAGGATTTTAGCTCTATAGTAGAAGATATCAATACTACAACTAACACACCAAAGGGAACTTGGACATAGACTTCTTATTTTTAATTTTTAATTTTTATTTATTTTTATATATTAGTTATATTTTTTCTATTTTTTAGTCTTTTTTATCTATTGTATGCTTATTGATTTGTTTGTTTAGTAGTTCTCTCTCCCAGGCAACAAGACACTTTTCACTGATGGTACTGCTTCATAGATTCCCAATGAATGAAGAGGCTCTTGGCCCTCATACGACCTCTCAACTGAGATGAGGGACTGTTATATAAGGACACCTCACCCCAGAGAAATGGGATGGAAGGGTTAGGAGGTAAAGAAAAAAAAAATGAAATGTGATGCTTCGGCCTTTTACTACTAATTGTCATGAACTGTTTAGGATAATTAAGAAATGCAAACTAATGGTTATGCAAGCCAGTCATTCTGTTAAGTACTATGACAGCCTATTATAGTTACTTGCTAAGCTAATCAGAAATAAACCTGCTAAGAGACAAGCAACATCTGCTTACCCTAATATAAGAGATAGATAGGGCCTCTTCAAAAATCTCAAGAGATCTGCAGAATATGGCATTCAAAGATATTTTCGTAACTTTAGATTTTTTTTATATGAAGACATATCAACTCCTGACAGCACCCCCTATTCTCCTCCAAGTAGAAGATGAGCATCGAAGAATCTCCAGTGGGAGATGATTGAATTAGTCGCAAGCCTATCTCTTGGTAGGAAAAGCCCCTTGCTCCAACTGTAGACAGAATGCTGTCCAAAAAGGACAAAACCTGGAAGCAGGTAAGTCAACAGCCTAGCTCTGCCAAGACAGGGTAGGTAAGTCCTTCATAACCCCTGCTCTACAATCAATGTCTGTCAGAGAAGAGGGGCCAAACAACTGAAGAGCGATGCTGTAATGTATGGAGAGGAAATGGGAACTGTCCAGGCAGCCACTGGTATGTCATTTCTTAGTTTGGGAAGCTGCAGACCCTGTACTTCCTATAAAATCAGATATATTTATCCCTCTCAGGTCTCTGAGGTAATTGAAGAACATATAAAGTCTCATAATTAAATTTTGAGTTGTTTAGGAGTCAAGAGAGTGTTATACATCTAAGAAGATACTTTTAAAATTGTGTTGCAAGTTAGTATGAATGTTGAGTCAGATATAGAACTTTAAACTCATGGAGATGTTTAGATAGTAGAATGTTAAAGTCAGGTACCAAATACATATGGACTGGTCATTGGGAATGTACGTTAAGCCATATAACCCTCATAACTGTGGCCTAATTACCTCTGTTGTACTATATTGTATTTATTATTATAAAAGAAAGAGCCATTTGTTGGACTGAAAGGAGAAACTGTAGGGGGAAATAAGATATACCTTAAACTTAAAAGAAAAAAAAAAGGGAAGAGGATGGGGGGTTGAGGGTGGGAGGGTGGGACTGGAGGGGGAATAGGGAGGGGACTGCGATTGAGATGTCACTTGAAGAAATAAAAAATAAAGGAAAAAAAATAAATAAATAAAACTATGCTAAAAAAAAAGAAAAAAAAGCATTAATTAAAATGGTAATTTGTAATAAGTTCTACAAAAACTACATGTGAGTTAAAATAAGATACTAAAATTAAAGAATTAATTTTTTAATTTAGACTTTATATCAAAATTAAAGACAACTTCTAAAATTAACACCCTACTTGTCAGAACATGGTCCAATAATGGAGTTGTGTGAGGAGACTTCTGGGTGTTTGTGAGAACACTCCAAGGAAACAAGACAAGAGTTATATGCCTCAGTTTCTTCAGAACATGGAATGGTTCTCAGAATGCGTTTTTGTGCCCCTCCCAGGTGTAGTGGATATAAGTGAGTTTACTTTATTATTCATTACAACAGCTATTATTTGTTTTTATGCCTCTATGGAAAACCATGTTTTTGCCACATGAAGCTTGTCCTTGTGATTATACACTGTATTCATGTGGCTCTTCTTAACGCTCGAGTATAAATTGTCTGATACTCAAAATAAAGTTGATTATTGAAGAAGGCAACACTCTCCCAGCTCCCACCACCTCTAGGGCCTCTTACCCTTTCTCTGATCCTCTTTTCATTCTTTATCACCTGCCTGTCATTTTTTTTTTCCTGAGTAGTTTTTTTTTAATCTCATGCTTAATTGAAATATCTTTATTATACAAACTAGTCCTAAAATTTCTTTCAGCCTTAAAGCTAGAAATCTCAGTTTGGCCTGGGTGGAGGCCTCTAAAACTTAGGGGAACTCCTAGGGATATTAAAGAGAACCAAATGAAGTTATGTTCGCATCCCCTCAGCAATTCCTGGGAACTTATGCTGAGACCCATCTTCAAGTACTGTTGATAAGTTTCCCTGACTCTTTGATCTATCCTGTTAAATGTGGCTTACATGTTACTTGAGGTTCTTTTGCTATTTCTCTGACAGGAGACCTACTAAATGTTTGAGAGCTTCTGACATCAAAAAATAAAAATAAAAAAAATTAACTCATATTTCCTAGACCCATTCATACTCTGCTTCTGGTCATATGTAGCAGTACAGGGTTTTTCTGGGGCCAGGGCATCATCATAAAACCTGATCCCCACATTTCTTATATATTTGGTTGTGAGCCTAGCCTTTAACGGCTGAGCCATCTCTCCAGCCCAATCCCCACATTTCTTAAGCCAGCTTCTTTCCTCCAGGAAAGCAGCCTGAGACACAATGGAAAACTCCTTCCTCTCAGATATTTAGTGAGTGGAGGGGATATCTTTAGTCTACACACAAACTTCACCTTTTGACTTTTTGTTATTAAGTCTTTCTCACATCTTAAAGAGGTAGAGATTTAAACTTTCAACTTTTTTCCCCCATAACTAGTGTTTAGTTGGAGCCTGCCCCTCACCTCTTCCTAGGCTGGGAAACCCAGTCTACCCTCCTTTCTCCAACCCTGCCTACTCAGAAAACCTCAGAATAAAGAAATGGAACCAAAAGCCCAGTTCCACATCTCTGGCAACCAATATAATTTGACTTTCTGACGTGAGTAACCCACCCAAAGAGACCACACAGGGGCTTAGCTTTTGACAGGACCTGGGAACAGTCCCAGCTCCTGACTGACATGTTATCACCCCTCACCTAAGGTCTACAAAACCTCCCAGCCTTCACCTGCGCAAGCAACTTTTCTGGCCTCGCTCTCTGAGACTGGTGAACCTACCTGGGAATTGCTCCCAATAAACTTGTTTTTATACTTTTTCAATTTGGCTTTATCTGGCTTATTATATCAGTGGAAAAACTTACTCTCTGGGGAAGAAATCTGTTAACTAGTTTTACCTAGATTTTATGTAGTTGTGTCATGTGTGTCTATGATAATTGTTTGCATGCTTTTGGTTCTTTTCATATGTTGTTTGTATCAAAATTTTTTAAACAAACTGTGACCACTTCAGTTTTTTATTCTATTGTGTACTAAAATAATATTAATAACAAAATAATAACATAACATAGTTATTACAATATAATAACATAACTATGTAATTTTAATAATATAACTATATAACAATAATAACTGTGTTATTGTTATTGTTGTTTTTGTTGTTATTATTATTATTATTATTATTATTATTTTGGTATGCCCAAATAAATTTATGTGCGAATTTACAAATTTGAGAATTGCCATAATATATTAAAAGGACTGATAAATACATAGTACCCTATAAATTTGAGTACTCTAAACATCTTAAACTGTATTAAAATTATATCTTTGGGTCTATTAAATGTTTCACAAACCATCAAAATATTGGTTTATATAAAACAATATTCACTAGAGTTGTAAGAAAAAAATTTCATTAGACTATGCAATATAATTGTATACATAGATTTTTATAAAGACTTCCTTCTAAAATCAGCTTCAAAAGCACACACACACACACCACACAATTTCATTTATATACTAGACATGGGTAAAATACATTTTCAATATAGTCTTAGTATAAAGCTTAAATGGAAGATTTTTTTATTAAGGCTGGACCACATGCAAATTAATAGATATATATGTTTACTCATGATCTCTATGTTAAGTTTCCTTTCCACAACAAGGATTATAGGCAATATAAACCTAAGAAACAATAATATTGAAAATGTTGGTTTATAAAAAAGGGATGAAGAGATAAGAGCACTAGCTGGTCTTTCCAAGGTCCTGAGTTCAATTCCCAGCACCCACATGGTGGCTCACAACCCTCTAAACCATCTATAACTGTAGTCTCATGAGATCAGATAGCCTCTTCTGGTATGCAGATGGATGGACACCCAGACAAAACATCCACATGCATAAAACAAATAAATCTGTTTTTAAAAGAAGGAAGGAGAGAGAGAGAGAGAGCTCTAAATAAGACCATCCGTGATGAATTCTAGATGATCCTGTTTACCCTCCACTGAGACCAATGCACACAGGCATTTATTTACATAAACGTCTTTTGTGACTGGTGCAAACACTTTTGTCACACCCATTCTCTGGCTGCTTCACCCAATTTTCAAGCAGCTGGAACACCCTCTTGCATTGAATATACCTCCTAGTCTCGCAACATTAGGCCAAATGAAAGCTTTCTCCCAAAAGGTCTTTTAATAATTACTTTTGATCTTTATCACTAGTGGAGTAGGCTAAGCTAGGGACATGAAGAGGCAGATGGAGCTACAACTGTAAAGATGGTCGCTGTGGTAAAAGTGGCAACAACATCATTAATGGTGACTTGAGGGCAGCTGAAGTCCAGAGAGTGGCAGTGACAGAAACAGGGATCAGAGGCATCAGGAATAGCAGGGGCTGATAGAGTTAGAGCAATGGTAAAGGGGGAGGGGAGTACTGAAGCTAAAGAAGGAAAAAAGGCTGTGAAGAGACAAAGAAGAGAAAATGTGGCCTAAGAGTTCTCAGGAGGGGCCACCCATGAAAGGCTAAAGGCTTGAGGACTGTACCACAAGCCACTGTCGGGAGCTGAGAGTCCTGACAATGCAAGCCCTAAAACCCATAACACTAGCTATCCAAGACTCTCAACATTGGTGCTGTAGAACTGAGGGTCCCCAAATCCAAGTCTCATTTGAGAGCAATACTGGTTGCTTGCTGCTGTCTGGTGCTGACACTGGCTACTGTTGAAAGCTGAGGACTGCTACAGCTGTGAAGTTCCAAGGATGCAAGGGATTATATATAGCCTCAGCAATAGCCAGCAGGTCACGTAAACCTCTTCTAAAGACTTCAATTGTTATCCAATGCCTTTAGTCTTTGAGAGCCATACCAAACCAAAGCCTAGTTCTATGTCCTTCCCCAAGAGCAGACTTGGCAAGGCCCAGTCTGCGGCTGGGGACAGGGCCTCAAGAATACTAAGGTTCCTGTGAATTAGCTTTTTCCCCTGAAGAGACTAATCAGTCCCAGGGCCATGTGCTCAGTTTCTGATGCTCTGGAGATATTCTGTATTCCCCTTGAGCAACATTACTTGACTCAATTTATGCAGACCATATCCCATTTCTCCCCTCTTAAAACTGTATATAAGATGCTGTGCATCTTAATAAACTTACCTAGTATAAGCAAACCTTATGCAAGACCTCTCAGTCCCAGGCTTTCCTATCTTCTTATATCCTCATCTCTTGTTCATTATCCCCTTTAGGATCCTATAACTGGGTGTTTTGGTTATTTTATTGAGTTCCTATATCTACCACACCAAACCCTTCTAAGCCCCCAATACTAGGTAGGTGAGAAAAAAGGTTGAAGGAGAAAGCAGGTATAGACCTTTCTAGATTATTTCCTGCTGATTAGGTGTGTAAAGTTCCTTGGGACAAATCCAATCTTTGTTGTCAGAATACCAACAATCCAGAAATCTAGCAATAGCAAAAGCAGCAGCAGGAATCAGCAGGAGCAGCAGACGGGGAGCAGAGCTGCCACAGGGCTTCTTAATACTCTCACATTTACACCCTCTCATGAGTCCCCAGAATTCTAAACATAAACTATCTGCAGCTGGCAAAAGTCATACCCGTCATAGAGCATGAGACAAATCATAGTTAATAGCTGTGGACAATCTGAAGCAGTCTCATATCCCATACCTAGGATTAAAACAAAAACATATTCACGTAACATAATGGGGCTTTTAAAGAAACCAAAATCCTCACTACAGGACTCTGTCACTAAACAACCTACTGGTCTAGGTCATTTAGCCTTTGAGTTTGGAGCTGTAAATCTAACCTGTTAGTACAGCCCATAGGCTTGGTCACCTAAAAACCTATGACAGTCAGCACTGGAAAAGCATCTCCTCACCTAGTACAATGTATATATACCATAGTGCAAAAGAAGTTGGTTGGTAATAACTGCTTTTCTGAGAGCTGCAGGTCTTACATGTAATACCCAAAGGGATAATATCAGCCCTGCTGAAGCCATAATACAACCCCAATAAATGTTGAGGGTGGAGAGAGGTGGTGGTACCATGAATCCACCTTCATGTCTCTATGGCATTGTCCTTTATGTTAGAATAGCTATGCATACTTAAACTCTGTGTCACATGAGAATCAGAGCAAGCAGAGCCTGTAAAGTTACAACAGAGTCAATAGTAAGCCATTGAGAGACGCTGGCTAATATACTAAAACATAAAGTGGTCCAAAGCAGAGTGCTACAGAGGTTAAAAAAATCAATACAATATGTGACAAAGTCCTTAAGGCATAACAGAAGACCTCAAATGACTACTGAAAGAAAGAATAAGACAATAATGTGGCTCCTGCACTATAAAGACATTGGCAGGGAGTCACCTGCTACACTACAGAGAGCAGATGTGTCTCACAAGCTTGGGTAATTGACTATAGGCATGAGTTCATGTATGAACATAGAGTTGTAGAGGACCGGCAGTGAATTATGTAAAACCGTACTGTGGAGTGTTGGGTGTAGGAGCTTTAAAATGGAAGAGTGAGGGATTAGAGTGGTGTCTGGAATGTAGAATTCTGACAGGTGGAGATAAGGTGCTGGAACACGGAACTGTGAAGGACAAGGGTACTCAGTTCTGGAACATGGGACTCTGAGTGATGATGGGGGCTGGCTGCTGGAACATGGAGCTGTGAGGAATGAGTGTTGATTGATGAAGGGCTCTGGAATATGTGACTGCGAGGAATTTTCTGGAAAACAGAGCTGTGTGATATGCATGCAGGTTCTGAAATGTGGGTTTTTGAGGGGGTTGAGGAGGCTCTGGATCATGGGGCTCTGAAGGATTGGGTAGATGCTAGAACACTAATCTGTTAGAGATTAGGGTTGAGAGATGGGAAGTAAAATCTTAAAAATGGAACTTGAGGGGATGGAGTGGGTGCTGGAACAAGGAGCTATAAATAATTGAGGATACATGCTGGAGCAAATAACTGTGAGGGATGGATACTGGTGGGTGCTAGAACATGGACCTGTGAGGTATAGTAGTGATTCTAGACCATGGATCTGTGAGAGATACTGCTGGGTTCTAGAACTTGGATCTGTGAGGGATACTGGTAGATTCTAGCACATGGAGCTGTGAGGTATATGGGCCGGTGCTGGAACATGGAGCTGTAAAGGCTGGGAGGAAGGTTCCAGAACCTGTTAGTGACTGGGCAGTTTCTGTCAACAGTTGCCTCTGAGTTGTGAGGTCGCTCCACAAAGACCTCCCTGCAGAGCCCGCCACCTCCCTCTCTCCTTCCCAGGGTGGTAATATGTTCTACTGAGAAGCCTCAACTGAGATGTGTAGAAATGGGAGCGAATGCCCACGTAGGATTGCTGTGTCTGAACTTCATGCTATAATCAGCTTCTAGACCTGAGTTAAGAGGCTTCAAAGGACAAAAAGTTATGAAATATGTCTGATGTGAGGAGTCTATCATGAGTGGACTTGGTATTTGACCTAATTACTTTCTGATGGCCTTGTCTCTCCGAAGCACTTGTATTAGGTTGCCGCCACATGGAATTCCCCACTCCTCTTTCTTGTTTCTTACAGGGGCTACTTTTCCACCCTATATGTATTGTCCAGGTTTGGTCTTTGTGTTCGTTGATCTCTCTGTGTTTTAACTCATATATCCCACAATGAGACTCCTCACACACTGTATGGTCAATAGAGAAAACATATTCTAAAATTCAAATATCTTCCTTTTAGGTTCTACCCTCCAAATTCTAGGTTAATTCCCTTGCCTGGCTAACAGTTTGTAGAACCATAGATCCCAGAGTTCTTATGCACTGCAAGAAATTATCTCCTGCAGTTGCAGAACACACAGAACCTCCCAGCTTTGCTTTCAGAGTTGAAGCAGTGAAGCCACACAGACAAGGCCACACAATCATAAACTGTATATATGAGAGTGCTCCCAAGCCAACCAGTCTTTCAGTAAGTAACCATGTGACTCCTGAAAGGAGATATTGTATAGTTCATTAAAAGGAAAAACTCAGGAGAACTATGTCCCTGAATCTTTCCATACTAAATTCTTGAGGTACAAAATCCTATTACATATCAGAAAGGTTTCAATAAAAGCTTAGCTGCTGGGCTAAGTCAGAGAATGCATGGCTATAATTCTAGCTTTGGAGAATCATAATAGCTATCCAGTCCTCCTCAAATCCACCTAGAAGGTGTGGTGGATACTACCAAAACCTGTTTTTTTCATGTAACTAAATCCTTAAAATGCACAAAGTTGTATAGCATGGAACTAATCCAGGATACAGTAGAAAGCACAGAAGGCAGAACCCAACAGAGCCTTGTCAAGCTTGAAAAGAATGGCTGCCCCTCTGTGGCTGGAGCGTGGACAGCCTCACCTATGCAGTGAAAGGATGAGCCCTATAGTCACAGGGCTGCAAATAGGAATGCCTAAAGTTAGGGATTGGACAGCAATGGAGCTACATGAGACAGTGAGTCCTTTCTTCCTATAATTTCTACATCATTCCTACAGTTGTACTCACATCCTAACACATGACCATGCACAAACTCAAAGAAGAGTGGGGTAGCCCACTGTATATCCCAGGGGCCATAGCGCCTTCACATTGAGCTGGCCTGCCACTTGCAAAATTCCTAGAAAATCTTCCTTACTACCACAGAGTGAAAGGTAGAAATGACAGAGGGGACCCAGCTGGCAAACAATGCAGAAGTAAATCACAGCAGCAAAAGCAAAGATAGCACAAGTCTTCTGTGGGCCAGCAGGGCACTATTGCTACCTTCTAGTTAGTCACCCCACCACCATCCCAAAGGCCAGCCTGGGTTGCACACTCATTATACAGAAAATTAGGATATCACACCAATACAGTTCATCTGCAACACACACACACACACACACACACACACACACACACACACACACACAC
>CAJQZJ010033026.1:5940625-5959130 GCA_907164525.1 Lophiomys imhausi | reverse complement strand
ACACACACACACACACACACACACACACACACACACACACACACACATCCTCCAATCTTCTGAGTCTATTAAGTGTATTTAGTGTTCCTGTGGGTATATGTTTTAAGGATGGCCATGTGGTATTGGATAACCAGTCAAGAAACAAATCACAGGGAAGGACTAATTCTACCTCTCTCTGCAGTCATTGATTACTTGCAGCTCTTCATCAGGGGCATCCTGAGATTGCCCCATCCACACTGGCTATTAACTGGTGGTGTCATGTTCAAGTTTTGTTTAAGCAACCATATTGTTGAAATTTCATGGGTATAGATACCCTGTCATACATAGAAGGTGCAATTTTGCAGCAGATAATTCTGGAAATCTGGCTCTTATAACTTTTCTACCCCTTACTCTGTGATTTTTCCCTGAGCCTTATGTGTAGGAGTCGTGTTGTAGATTTATCACTTGGGGATGGCCCCCCCCCATGGTCAGTTTTATTTGGCTTTCTATAATGGCCTCCATATGTTACAAAAAGAAGCTTCTTTGACAAGGGATGAGAGGTATGCTTATTTGTAGATATAAGGATAGGTTTTTAAATGCATTTAGAAATTATTCTGTTTTAAGGTCGTGGTTTTACTACATTCTCCTCTAAGGACCATGACTTCACTTGCCACAAGTAGTTGGCTACATTTAAAGTATAAGGCATAATTTGTCTCCTGCTAATCAGGCCATGAGTCCAATTAGATAGGTATGGGTTACTTCCAAAACTTAAAGTGCTGCTATTACCCCTCTAACAATATATTGCATGTTGATCATTACTGTGGTTAATAGGCATTGTAGCAGGGTAGGACTATTGCTTACTTCCTTAGCAGCTCCACAGTACCTTCCAGGACTATGAAGCTAGTCCTCAGGGAAGAGACTTTCAGCTCATATCTAGCTTGATTCCTCTGAGTTCTGAACTTGAACTTTGGGGATGCAAACAAGAGCAAATGCAATAGCCTATATGCTTTCCCTGATCATGCCTGATACTAGGGATTTCATAAGACAATCTATGATTCTTGGGGAAAGCATTGTCACCTCAAGTAGCTGAATTTCATTTAACATACATACATATGTATGTATATTTCTTTTTTATTTAATGTGTTATATGTGTGTGTCATAGATAACATGCATAATTTGGTTAACTATAAAATAATAAGATTCTTTGTGGATTTTCCAAACAACTCAGAGTTGGGAAAAAGTTAAAGCCTCTCCCCCATTTCCCCCATTTCCCACTTCATGTCATTTGATTCCTGGAATTCTTCTCTCTAGACCCCACTGCAGGGTCCTATCTAATTTCCCTTTCCTGGTTTCTGTGGTTACTATGATTATATGTTCACAGCTAAAGATGTAAAGCTAGGAACCACAAATTAGAGAACACGAGGCACTTGAATTTCTGGGTATGGGTCATCTTACTCAATATATTTTCTAGTTACATCCATTTACCTGCAAATTTCATGATTTCATTTTTCTTTAAATCTGAATAGTATTCCATTGTGTGTGTATGTGTACATATATATATATATATATATAATATTTTCTTAACTCATTCATCAGTTGAAGAACATTCATTTTCCTGGCTATTGTTAATAGGATGGCAGTGAACATAGTTAAGCAAGTATGTGTGGAATATGATATGAGCCCTTTGAGAATATGCCATGGTATGGTATAAATGAGTCAAATAATGGAATTATACAACTTTATAATTTAAATAATTTAAATGATGTATGCTCATGATTTTTTAGCTTTTTGAGAATTCTCCACACTGATTTCCATAGTGGTGATACCAGTTTGCAATCCCACTGAGAGTGAATGAGGATCCCCTTTGTCCACATCCTGGCTGACACTTACCAGTTGTTTTTTTGAGGACAACCATTGTGAAATTTCAAAGTAGTTCTAACTTTTATTTCTTTAATTTCTAATAATGATTGAACACTTTTTGAGATATTTCTTGGGCATTTCTGTTTAGGGAAAACTATTCAGACACATGGCCCATTTTTAATTGGGTTGTTTGCTTTGTTGGTTCTTTCTTTCTTTCTTTTTAGTTCTTTATATATTCTAGGTAGTAACACTCTTATCAAATACATAGCTGGCAAATATTTTCTCTGGGTTTCTTCTTTCCTTGATTGACAATTACCTTTGTTGTACAAAACCTTTTTAGTTTTATGAGGTCCTGCTTGTCTATTATTGGCCTTAATTTCTGGACAAATTGGGTCCGAGTCAGAGAGTACTTTTCTACAGACATATCATATAGGGTTTTCTTATAGCAGTGTTGGCCTTCTAGAAGTTCACATTACAGTCTTTGACCCATTTTGAGTTAATTTTTGTGCAGGGTGTGGACTTCAAGTTTTCCAGAACTTTCAATAAATAGTTATTTCTTTCTCAGCTGAGACATCTCTTGCTCATGGATAGATAGGATCAACATAGTAAAAATGGCCATTCTGCCAAAAGAAATATACATATGGAAGGGCGGGATAGGAAGGGGGAATAGGGAGGGGTTTGTGACTGAGATGTAACTTGAAGAAAAAAAAATAAAGTATTTATAAAAAAAAAAAAGAAAGAAAAAAAAATAACTGTTTGGGGACTAGTTTAGGAACTGATTCATTTACCAGCACTTTGCAAACATGAAGGTCTTTTGGAAACCACTGGTCAAAAGCATTGTCAATCCCTGCCCACCACATGGTGCTATCAGCCAGTTGTCTTGCAAACCACCCATTGGAGCCTATGGCTCGTTACTCTTTTACAGTGATGTACAGGCACAGATCCTGGCTTGTCAGGCTCTAACTCTGGCTTGGTATCTTTCCCTTGCTGATCAATATTAGATCTACTAACTGTCTCCTAAAGCAAAGATTAAAAATATGTGAGAACAAACAATAAGTACCCATGATTTCCTAGAAAAATTCTGAGATTCTCAGAGGTCACAGAGACCAAAAAAATCTTATTTTATAAATAGGGAAATTGAGACCTAGAACACCATGCTGATCCCTGCTGGTTACAATTTGCACATTATTTAGGGTTCTTGGATCACGTGACCCTGTATAAACTTCAGGTACTTGGCTTCAATCTCAATCAGTAGGATTTTCTCCTCTACCCATGTGTAAGTGCAATTTATAACAATCTCTTTCTGCTGGTACCACTGTGTGTATGGATGGGTGGGGGTTGCACAGACACACATGTGCACACCTATCAAAGCATCTCTGGCCTCCAAAAGACAAACTGTTTATTAATGTGACGCTCTCTGAGTTGTTTTTTAATTGGAACCATTTTGCAATGAAGGGACATTAATAAAACCCGAATCCAAATAAAAAAAAAAGAAATATACATATTCAATGCAATTCCTATCAAAATACCAACACAATTCTTTATAGACCTGGAAAAAGCAATTCTCAGCTTCATATGGAATAACAAAAAAAAAAAAAACCCAGAGTAGCTAAATCAATCCTGTACAATAAAAAAAAAAAAAACATCTGGAGGTATCACCATCCCAGATTTCAAGCTGTACTACAGAGCAATAGCAGTAAAAACAGCATGGTACTGGTATAGAAACAGACCAGTGGATCAATGGAATCGAATTGAAGACCCAGAAATGAACTCACACACCTATGGTCACTTAATTTTTGATAAAGAAGCCAAAACCGTACAATGGAACAAGGACAGCATCTTCAGCAAATGGTGCTGGTCCAACTGGATGTTGACATGTAAAAGAATGAAATTAGACCCATATGTATCACTTTGTACAAAACTTAAGTCCAAGTGGACCAAAGACCTTAACATAAGGCCAGACACACTAAATCTATTAGAAGAGAAACTGGGGAAAACCCTCGAACTCATAGGCACAGGTTACAACTTCCTGAACAGAACACCAACAGCTCGGGATCTAAGACCAACAATCAATAAATGGGACCTCATGAAACTGAAAAGCTTCTGTAAGGCAAAAGACACTGTCATTCAAACAAAACGGCAGCCTACAGACTGGGAAAAAAATCTTCACCAACCCCACATCTGACAGAGGACTAATATCCAAAATTTACAAAGAACTCAAGAAATTAAATGCCAAGAAACCAAATAATCCAATCAAAAAATGGGGAACAGAGCTAAACATAGAATTCACAAAGGAGAAATCCCTAATGGCTGAGAGACACTTGAAGAAATGCTCAGCATCCTTAATCATCAGAGAGATGCAACTCAAGACAACTCTGAGATTCCATCTCACACCTGTCAGAATGGCTAAGATCAAATGATCAAATGACAGCACATGCTGGCAAGGTTGTGGAGAAAAGGGAACACTCCTCCATTGCTGGTGGGAGTGCAAGCTTGTACAACCACTATGGAAATCAGTGTGGCGATATCTTAGAAAACTTGGAATAGCTCTACCTCAAGACCAAGCTATACCACTTCTGGGTATACATCCAAATGATTCCTCACCAAATCACAAGGAATTTTCCTCATCTATGTTCATAGCAGCCTTATTTGTAATAGCTAGAAACTGGAAACAACCCAGATGTCCCTCAACCAAGGAATGGATTTAAAAAAAAAAACTGTGGTACATCTACACAACAGAATACTACTCAGCCATCAGAAACCATGAAATCCTGCAATTTGCAGCCAAATGGATGGAAATAGAAAAGCTCATCCTGAGTGAGCTAACCCAGACTCAGAAGGATACACATGGCATCTATTCACTTATAATCAGATTTTATCCATATAGTACAGGATAACTATACTACAACCAATGCACCAAAGGGAACATGAACATAGACTTTGTTTCCTGTCAGTGAGACACTTTGCCCTAGTGGTGCTGCCTAGTAGGCCGCCAGTGTATAAGGAGGCTCTTGGCCCTCATATGACTGCTGAACTGGGGTGGGGGACTGTTATGTAGGGACACTTCACTCCAGAGGAGTTAGATGGAAGGGACAGGGGGTAGAGGGTGGGAGGGTGGACTGGGAGGGGTGGAGAGAGGACACTGTGATGGAGGTGTAGCCTGAAGTCATAAATAAATATTTTTTTTAAAGAAAGAAAATGCTGTTTTTCTTTACTGTATTTTTTAGCATCTTTGTTAAATATTAGATGTCTGTAGTTATACCTGCTCATGTTTTGTTCTTCTCTCTTGTTCCACTGGTCTACGTGTCTGTTTCCGTGCCAGTATTAAACTAGTTTTATACCTTGAAATCTAGAATAGTAAGTAATCCCCTCAACTTTGTTCTTCTAGCTCAAGATTGCCTTGGCTATCTATGGTCTTTGTCACTTCATATGAATTTTAGAATCTTTTTTCCTGTTTCTGTGAACAATGTCATGGGGGTTTTTTATTGATATATTGCACTGAATCTCTAAATTGCTTTTGATAGAATGGCTATTTTTCATATTAATTCTACCAATCAATGTACATGAGAGGTCTTTCAAAATTCTAGTCACTTCCTCAATTTCTATCTTCAGAGATTTGAATTTTTCATTGTAAAAGTCTTGGGTTTACTCCTGGATATTTTATTTTCTTTGAGGCTACTGTGAATTTTAGTGTGACAACTATTGATTTTGTATCCTACCACTTTGATAAAATTGTTCATCATTTCTAGAAGTTTTCTGGTGCCATTTTTGGAATCTCATCTGTATAACATCATACCATATACAATTAGGAATAATCTTACTTCTTTACTATTTGTATTCTTTTAATTTCCTTATCTTCTTGCCTTATTATTCTAAATAGTGTTTCAAGTACTATATTCTCATTTCTGATTTTAAATGATGTTGCTTCAGGATATTCTCTATTTAGGATAATGTTGAGTGTGAGTTTGTCATATATAGCCTTTATTATGTTAAGGTATATTCCCTTTAGTCCTACTATGTTTAGGACCTTTATCATGAAGGCAAGTTGGATTTTGTCAAAGGCCTTTTCTGTTTCTATTGAGATGATTGTGTGATTTCTGTCATTATGCCCATTTGTATGATTTATTACATTTGGTGGCTTATGTAGGTTGAGTAGAACCAGCCCTGTATCTCCAGGTTAAAACTAGCCTGATCATAGTAGATGACCTTTTCCCCAGTATCCTCTGTGGCACTAGCTTGGTGGGTATGAATTCTTTTAGCCTGTTTGTGTTATGGAAATTTTCTATTTCTCCTACTATGGTAAAGAGTTTTGTTAGTTATGGTAGTCTAGGATGGCATCCATGGTCTTTTCAGAACTTGGAGTGCATTACTCCTGACTCTTCTACCTTTAAGGTTTCCATTAAGAAAAAAAGTTGTTGCTCTGATGGGTTTTTTTCCTATTGCAGCTTCCAATGTTATTGCTTTATTCTGTATATCTAGTGTTTTAACTATGATATGGCATGGAGAGTTTATTTTTTATCTTGTCTATCTGGTATTCTGTGTGCTTCTTGTATCTGTATGTGCATTGCTTTCCTTACTTTGGGGAAGTTTGATTATTGGCCTGGGATTCTCCTTCATATGTGCCTGCAATTTGAAGATATGGTCTTTTCACAGTGTCCCATAGTTCCTGCATATTCCTTTCCTGTGTCTTTTGTAAATTTTTTTTTCATTTTCTTTGCTTGAATAGTCTACTTCCTTTACTTTATCTTTGAGTACTGATATTCTGTCTTCTACTTGATCCTTTCTATTTATACGGCTTCCCCTGAGTTTTCTAATGGTTGTTGAACTCTTCATTCCCATCTTCATTTCATCTTGAGATTTCTTCACTTTTTCAACATCCTTATTGAATTCAGTTTTCAAATCCTGGATTGTTTTGTCATTTCCTTCCACCCATATTTGTGTTTCTTGGGCATCACTCAGGCATTTATTCTCTTTAAGTTTGTTGAGCTGTGTCTTTGCATCATCTAACTTCCTACTTCTTTTCTTCTTCTTCTTCTTCTTCTTCTTCTTCTTCTTCTTCTTCTTCTTCTTCTTCTTCTTTCTTATTCTTATTCTTATTCTTATTCTTCTGTTAGTGATTGTTCTTTTACATTCCTGCTCTTGTGGGTTTATCTAGATAATCCTCACAGGAGAACATGTCTATAAGACTGATAGGTTTTGCAGGGGACATGCTTACTATCTTAACCTTTTATGATGTTCACAGTTTTGCAATCAGACCTGAGCATTTGAATATATTTCCCTGGTTGTAAGTCTGATGTGGACACAAAAGGCTGGTGCTAAGGATATCCCACTCAGCCCAAACCTGGAGGCTGAGTAGGGCACAGAGAGGGATCACATCTATGAGCCAGGGCTCTGGTTATGGGGAGTGAGGAAGTTGAAGTCAGAGAAGGGTCTAGTGGACTCACCAAGTTAGGCTGGT
Organism: Lophiomys imhausi; assembly: GCA_907164525.1. NCBI lineage: Eukaryota > Metazoa > Chordata > Mammalia > Rodentia > Muridae > Lophiomys > Lophiomys imhausi. The sequence goes on along the minus strand of CAJQZJ010033026.1, from coordinate 5,951,833 downwards.
ACACAGGATTTATGGATTGGGACAAACCAGGAGGTTGTGTATGATGGGCTGTGATAAGGTCAAGAGGGCACATGGTGTGGGACAGATACTGATTGATGAGTCCTGGTCCAAGCCTCAGGTTGAGGGCAGCATAAGCAAGGCTCCCCAGACTGTGCCAGGGTACTTGATGTGGGAGCTGGTCTAAGCCTGAGGATTGTGGAGGGTGCAAGGTGGGATAGGTCAGGCAGACAGACCTAGCAAGCTGGGCTGAAGCACAGATATGCAAGCCAGGCTGTGCCTAGTGATCGGTTACAGCACAGATGGAATAGGGTTGAGAAGACATGGGGCCCTGGGCTGGTGCATAAGATCATAACCAGCTTTTAAACCAAATGCTACATAAATGCATAAGCCAAATACAAAAAGACCTGAGCAGTAAAGTCTGGCCGCACATGGAGGCTGCACGCCTCTGCCTCTATTTGATAAGGGGGCAAAGGAAACAGCCTTTGTATTTCCAGAAGAAAGGAACCCAAGGTGAATGTCTGGGGAACATATTATCTCCTTTGTGCTGTGAACTCTTTTTCATTAGACTGTCTAAGACTTTTTTAATGTGATTTTATTCAGTCTGCACACCTTTGCTGTGGTAGAATTTTTAGTATGCTATGCTGGGAAATTCTCCAAGGCCAAATCACAGTTATAGATCAAAGTATGAGAGTTAGAATGATTGCTTCAACTTTGTTCTTCCATGCTTTCAGCAAAAACAACTTTACAAGGATAAGAAATATAATACTGAGGAAGTGCCAGTAAGTTCCACCTCCACTATGGGATCAGAGCTATAAATAATCCAAGGGATATCCTGCAGTAGTTTCATCTTATCTGGATATTAAAGACCTATGGGAACACTGGCTGAGTCTTTGTCTCCTACTCAATTACAAATCAGTCAGTGGCACACACACACACACACACACACACACACACACACACACAAAATGGTATGGGAAGTGCTCAAGGGTCAGGCTAACTGGGTTCTGAACTCAGTACCTGTCTCACACATCTGTAGGCACTCTAGGGACATTTGCTGTGTATTGAGTTAGCTCCATGCCAGGTTCTGTTCAAGTGATTGACCTCAACACTGATAAACGGGCATGACAAGGGGACTTCCACAACAAACAGCCAAGGCAAGACCAGGAGACAGGTCACAGCTACAGATAGCAGGGACATTAGTCCAGGAAGCAGTTGACAGCACTGTATACAGATAGTGAGTGGATTGATAGTAGTTGGTTCATCCAGGACTTGCCTCCTCAGAGCAGTGGGATCAGACAGCAGCAATGTAGGCTGAGGGTATCTGTCTACAGAATCTAAAAACAGGGGAAAGAACTGGGATTCAGACTTAGGAAGTCTTCCGAGTCTTTACACACTAAATCCTAGAGCAACCCAGGAAAACTACCGTGTTGACTTCATTTCTGGAAACACACACTGGAACTCTTGCCACTGAAGGACCTCTACAGAATTCTGGAAGCACAGAAGTTATAGAAGCCCAAACCAAAGCATAGCTATTCTAACACTTGTACAAATTGTTTCCTTATCTAGAGATAAACCAACCAACGGAAGGATTTGAATTTCACAAGTTGTTAGCTATATAATTTTTATTTGTAGTTACATTGGTTTCATAAAATAGAAAATGTCATATTTATTTCAGTCTCCAAAATTTAAATCATGTCAGATAAAAACTTTGGACCATAAAACTATTAATAAATTTGCATTGAATGTATAATAAGCTTTGTGACCATAAAGGAATCAAACCCTATTATATAACTGAAAGACAACAGAAAAAGTGCTGAAGTTTACAAATTAAACAGCATATATCTAATCCAGGCATGTTAGCACATATCGATAGCCCCAGCTACTTAAGGAGAGTGAGACCAGAGGATCACTTGAGCCCAAGAGTTTGAGGCCAGTCTGGTCAATATATCAATACTCAATAACAAAATAAATATGTTGAAAATTTTTAAAGAGAAAACTGAAATGCAAAGATCAAAATCTGTAGGATGGAGCTAAAGAAATGTTAACAAGATTGGAGTCACAGTCATTTAGAAAAGCATTTGCTGCAGAGATATAAGTGTGCCCCCAATGTATACCCTGACATCAATCAATCTAGTACAGCCATTAGCTAATGCAAACAAATTGAATGGTCACAGGGACTGATACAGAAATGAGCACACAAAACTCAACACCCAGTTATGGAAGGAATTCTTGATACAACTGAAAAGACAGGGATGTCCCCATTCTCATAAGCAACATCTACAGGACATCAGTTGATGTCCTACTATTGGTGGAGGCTAGAAGTCCTCCTTAGGTGATCAGAGAGCACAGCAAAAGTGCCCACTCTCACTATCGTATTCTGGCTACTGTAAAGCAGGGGTGGGGGAAGGAAATTAAAGGGATTTGGATTCGAAAGGAAAAAATTAAAACCACCCCCACTAGACTATGGTGGCCTATCTTTAAAATCTTTAGAATCCTATTTTTAAAAATACTCCCCATGAGATCAGGAAAATGACAGTACACAAAACTAACCCAGAAAGTCATACACATGTGCTTACATCTGGACAAAAGAAAATGTAGTGCTGTTTACAATTGCTCCAAAGATAAGGAAATCTGAAGATTTTGCAAAAAATGAATAGGGACTGTACATTGATTTTTTTTTAACATGGAAAATAAATCAAGAAGTATACCATGCTCACAGACTATAAGAATATGTAAAGTAGACAGGGAACCCAGAAATATGCCCCACAAAAACTCCAATTGCTTTTTAAATGTTTTTTTTTTTTGATTTATTTATTTTATGTATATGGTTGCTTTACTTGCATGGACATGCCTGGTGCCCACGGAAGCAAAAAGATGGGATCAGACCCCTTGGAACTACAGTTATGGACAGTTGTGAGCCTCCATGTGAATTTTGGGAATTAAACCTAGGTCCTCTGCAACAACAAGTGCTCGTAACCATTGACCCATCTCTCAGGCCCTCCAACTACTCAGAAAAATTATACAGGAACAAAAGGATTCAAAAGGGTAGAAACCATTTTCTCAATATATGCTGCTGGAGTAACTGGATATCCATGGATCTGAACATGAACCTCCATCTATGACTCACACAGATACAAGAACCAGCTCAAAGCTAAAACTTTAAATATTTTAGGAATACAGCTGAGCGATAAGTTCTTAAACTTAACACCAAAATCAGGATCTATACGATTCATAAACGTTATAAGCCACACTAAAAGAAAATATTTGCAAAATGTACATTCAACAAAGCCTTTATATCTTAAATTCTGGTCCTCTCATACCCCCTCTTGTTTTTGTCAGTGCCCATGATTCAGCAACTATTTGGGTGCAGTTGCTTTTTCTACCTAGAATGAGGGACATTCTAACCCTTAGGAATTACATCTTTCTACTTTGACTAAATAAAATTGAGTCTATCAAAGCATCCAAAAAACTGTCCCGCCCCTGGGTGTGGTAGACCATAGAGAGCAGGCACGATCATTACCTCCAATATGATCAGGGTGTAAACCCCCGTGAGGATGGCCACTGCGATCATCACTTGTGCTTCAACACTTGCCCCAAGGAACTGATGGGCCAGCAGAAGAGGAACAAGGTGGGTCTGTTGGAGGGAGGCCTGGATGCTGATGGAAACAGCCTCCCTGCAAAATAAATCCAAGATCTTGAGGTTGGTCAGTGACACAGTGAATAATGAGTGTGCTTCTTCAGTGTCCTCTCTACCAAGTCAGTGTGGCCAGAGCCAGATCCCAGGGCATTCCACAGTGATCCAGACCAATGTGTAATCTCTCAGACAGAAAGGCTGTGAGCATAGACCTATGACACAGGGCACAGTCTCTCTGGGCCAAGCAACAAGGGCTCTCTTCAGCCTTTTTGCAGATGCCACTCCAACAACTAGCCTGCACAACGGCAAAAGGTTTAGCCATTCATTTTCTTCATCCTCATCAACCCAGCGGAGTGCTTCTCCTACTAACAGAGATCATCACCATCTACTTAAACTTTGGTCCCCAGTAGTGTTACACAGCTCCCAAAATGGGAAGCCTGAGGATAGCAAAGTGTGACATGCAGAAATAGAAGCGCTTTTCTAAAAGTCACTCAGCAATAGCTTTGGTAAAAGTAGTAGTGTCCGTTCCCACACCCAGTTCATATGTTGAACTCCTAACTCCTCATACTTTAGAATGTGATTACTTAGAGACAGTTCTTAGGGAAGTCATAATGATGACATGAAATCATGAGAGTGGGCCTAATTCAGTGGGACTTATGTCCTTTAGGACACAGACATAACAGGGAAAACAAAACAAAATAACATCTGTGATCCAAGAACCTAAGCTGGTCAACAGCTAGACGTCAAATTCCCAGTCTCTTAAGTTCTAAATAAATATGTGTGATGCTTCAGCCCATCAAAGTATGCACCTTAACTGACTGGTAGTAACCAAGAATGTAGGTAGAAGATACAGTGCTTCTAGTTATATAAAAAGCAAAAGAAGCTTAACCCTCCCCCTACAGTGTGTAAGAGACTGTATCCAAGACTGCCAAAGATATTAAAACCAGAACACTTAAGTCTCTTATGTAAACTGCCATAGTGTTTTTATAATATTAATAAAATTTGAACATTGACTAAAACATGCCTTTGCTTCAAAGTGGGTAGTTGTGTCCTGACCAGGATAGATATAATGTGTCCTGTGGAGATTTGCACATGCTGTCTACACTGAAAGCATCAGTACCTTGTTCAGGTCACATAAGTCATCATAAACACATATCATGTGTACTCAAGTTTGGTGTCTTGTACACTAAAGTTCTTAAAGCAAGTGATATGGTTTGAATATGCCATTTAAAAGGTCCAGTGCTGGAAACTTAGTCTGCAAATGTATATGTTGATAGTATTTGGAAGGGGATTGGGGGAGGTATTTAAGATTAGGTGAGCTCCTAAGAGTGGGTCTCATATGATATCTGTGGCTATGGAAGAAGAGTGCCCCAGGCTGGCAGGCTTGTTCTGTCTTGCCATTGGATGAAGCATAAAAGACCTCACTGCATGCCAACATGATGTTGGCCCTGTGCTCCTGGACTTCTCAGCCTCCAGAAGAGTAATTCATAAACTATTATTACTTCTAAATCACTCGATCGTGGGTATTCTGGTATACCAGCAGAAGACATGCTGAAGATGGTAAGCCTTACCCAGAAAACTTCTCCCCAAACATAAAAACCCACCTGCTTGCTATCTCAAAGGTTCTGCTCACCACCACATGCTCGCTTCTTGGATTTAAAAAAACAGTCCAGTTGTGAGTGACCTGTAGAAGCCAAAATATAAATTTATAGTAAATCTTTGGAAATAACCACCATGTAACATAGAGGTACATATTCAATACAGATACCTTTTTTTATAAATATTCTCAAATAATAGTTGATCTAACCTTTGAATATTGAACCTGTGGATAAGGAAGGCTAACAATACTGATTTATGAGTAAAATAAATCACTACAAGTTACTGGAATGATTTGAGTCTTGGGAAATCTTTTAGTCCTCTGAGGCAACTTACAAAAAAAAAAAAATGCTTCTTTAGAATTGCTTCCTGCTTATAGCCAGGAGACACAAACCTGCCCCAAGTCAACACCCTGAGTCACAGCAGCTTCCCTCCAGAGCTGAGCTGGAATAGCTGCTGTTGCAGACAAACCTTCCCTGAGCCAGCACAGCAGAGGGCAGCCTGGAGGACCAGAGAGAAGACTTCCAGTGGGAAGACAGGAGTCTTCCCCACAGATGGAAAGAAATCGAACATAGGAGCTCTAAAATAGGTCTCTGCAGAGAATCTCACACATGAGAAAACAGAAATCATCTTAAAAGACTTGGGTATTTGCAAAAATAGTATTTAGGGGAAATATTCTCTGTGGTTTGGGAGATGGATTTGTACGTGGGCATTTGCAAAGTGCCAGCTTGTTACAGAGCTTTCTGGCAAGAGCAAGAAGTGATACAACTCATTTAATTTGAATCATGAATATGCATAGCTGAGAGGGTACCCAGACAATGTCCTCACTTCTAGTCATCTTAGCATAGCAGGAAAACTATAATCAAAGACCTGTGATATTAAAATAACTTGAAGAATGTTCAAGTTTCTTACACAGAGATGATGAATGTTTGAGACGATAACAATGTCAACTACTCTGATTTGATTATTATACATTGTATACAATTGTCAAACTATTACACTCTACCATGTAAGTATATATACACATTATGCCTATTAAAAATTTTAACTGTAAAATAATGTTAACGATATCAGGGTATACCCCATGGTCTTTGTCATAAAAATCCAACAGGCACAGGGTAGAAACATCTGCCCCCTCCTCCCTTGTTCATTGCAACAGGCTGTGCTCCTTGTGTGGGAACTGAGTTTCTGTCTTAAGATCATCTGCAGCTTAGAATATTGGCTTATATCAGCCATTGACAATTGCCATCCTTAGTTAAAATTAGACTTTTGCCCTGAGAACCATGATCGGCAGAGCAGGAAAACGTAAGGGCTGCACACAGCCTTGCTCACAAAAGGGTTTCCTTCTAATGGTTGGCTATATCAGGGAAAACATAGGACATATCTTTCATGCACGAGATCCTGTGGATATCCAGTATACTCACTGACACCACAACTTAGGGACAGGTGAGGCTCCGTGGAGAAGCAGAAGGCTTTGATGCCTAGCCTCTGATTGCTGCTGGCTTTCCTGCTGCACACAGGTACATTTTCAGACTGGGAGCTGAAGGCAGGGTTCTGCACAGAGCCCACGGACACAGTGCTCAGGAACCTATGTGCTTCTCAAGCGCCATGAGCACAAGGCAGCTGTGGCATCCACCTGTGCTCTGTCATGTCAGCTGAGTCTCACACTGGCTGGCACTTTACAAGACCTGCTAAGGTCCATAATGTCTCCCTGAATAAGCCAGTGAAGTGTTTTATCCCATGAAGCACTTGCAAGTGGGACTTGACTGTAATGACATGGAAAAAGAATTTCAATGACAAAGCTAAAGATAAGCATTAATGGCTTCACTAATAATGAAGTTACTGCCTTTTGGCTTCCATCAAATCCATTCAATAGGAAACTCAATTTATAATGAGATGTAATGAGATTTTTACAATTCCTTTCAAATAATGTGGAAGCATAACCTGCTGTGGTCGCCGCCGCCTGTTGCCCATTGGGTCTGTTTGAGTCACCATCACCACGACATGTTCTTCTTTCCCTGAACCACTTGGTCCACCAGCCATTAGGGCCCCTGCCAGGTCCAGTTGAAGCATTATGGAGTCCACATGGCCACTGAGGTTCACAGCTGAGGGTGCATCAAGGTGGACCACAGAGCAAGGAAGAAACACCTACTATTCCCCAGTCAATCCACCCCCCCCAAGACACACACCCTCCTAAGATCACAAAGAAACAGACATCCAGCCATTTGCTCCATCCCCTGTACCCTGACCTATTTATCACTCCAGCCCCTCGCTACTACACATACAATTGGTTCTTTGTTGCTCCATCATGTTTAGTGTCTGTTGCTTGAGTTCTGAATGATATCTCCCCAGTACTCATGCTTACTCTTCCTGCTTACACTGTTTACAGCCAACATAAAATCCCCATCCAAGCTCATGGACCCATAGAAGGCTGGATGCTCTCATAAATGAACTAACCCACCCACATTCCTGGTTATAAGAAGAGAAATCACAATGAGAATTAAAAGCATTCTGAAACTGGGGAAAAAAAAATCAATGGTGTCCACAGCAATGGGAGAGTTGAAGGTCAAGCTCTTGGTCAAGCAAGGCTTATCAGGAAAAGAAGCCCATCCCACTTCACAGTTCTTCCCATGGCACTAGGAACTGTAGGGTACCCTTCCCTTTAGCTCCTATATCCCTGCCTATGTGTTGTACAAAAAGGAAGGAGCCCATGTTCCTCAGCTGTATCTTGACACTCTCAGAGCCTCCCACCTCTGCTGCCAAGTCCTAGTAGCATGGAGTGTTTAAGAGCAGTAATGAGTGGGGTTGTACAGGATGGCTAGCCCGGGCTTCTGACCCAGGTCTCCAAAGAACTCAGAAAGAGCTTGTTGGGTTCAGGATGTTCCAGTGGCCATTTCGTTTGTTCTGCCCTCAGCCCCTAGAAATGCAATTGGTTTATTAGAGGAAGAGTATCTACAGGCTTTCCTCTGAGTGTTGGGGAAAGTCAGTTAGTAAATGGCTCACTTTCCCTTTTATTTAGTTTTCTAATCTTCAAAGTATACTGTTTTTAAAATTGTACAAAACACCCTGGTAAAGGAAATGTTTGATGAGCCCTGTGATCTTGGTGTAGAAGGGACGAATGGAAAATGGAAGTCACACATGAAGTAGAATTTACAAAGAAAAAGTCCAAGAGGCCCTGTTGCTATGCCAGCCTGAAACTTTTCCCGTCCTGGTCTTTCCCCCAAAGCGCTGAGAAATAAATTAATAGCAGAGTCTATACTGGCCTTGAAGACACCAGAAAGTGGAATAGTGCCACCTAGAGGCAAAGCTCAGAAGAGCAGCAGGAGTCTTCCCTCCACCTCTGGGTATTTGGCCAATTATCTACTGCATAGTTAAACAAGGTCTTTGTCCCCGGTGTAATCGTTATTCTTTTTCTACCTGGGAACAAATACTTGACAGGAAGAAGCTGAACAGCAGAAAAAATTATTCTGGCTATATCAGTTTGAGAAAATCTAGTCCTTCCTGGTGGGAGGACAAGGCACCAGGAGATTCAATTGCAGGGAGAACGTTCTGGAAGAAAGGCTGGGCCACCAAGGCTGGGCTAGAACCCTCAAGGGCCACTAACGCTTCCTACAGCAGGTCACACCTCCCAAAGATTCCACAACTTCCCAAACCAGCACATGAGTCTTTGTGGGGTCTAAAAGCGCTAGTAGGGAGGTGACTAGGTAACATTAAAGTACCCTATAGTTAGCCAGTCAGGTGGAAAATACAAAAATCTAAGGGACGTAAGCCCTAAACATGCATGCTCGGGGCTACAAGCCCAACCTCAAGTTCAGCATTATACCAGAGTGTCCGCACTAGGCAAAAGGAAGTCCTGGGGTTGAGCCCTACCCTGCAATTCTCTTTAATCCACGGCTTCCAGCCATAATGTGACCCTAACTCAGTCCGGGTCTCACTCTGCACCCATCTTCAGTGAGCCCTCCATTTCTGCAGAACTTCAATGTACCCTTTGCCTTCTCTGACACACGCACGACCCAGGGCCTGGTTTCTCTCGCCTTCTACCACTCCTCCTGTGCTCTGCTGCACGCTACTCTCTGTCACAAGCACTGGCTCACAGTGGCCTGAAACCTATTTCAGATGCTCTCCCCAACAGGTACAGCTACTCAAGCAAAGGAACTACTTCTTACTTTTTTCTTTTCCTTTTCTTTTCTTCTTCTTTTTTTTTTTAAGCTTCTCTGGACATGGATTATCAAATCATTAGATGTCCCTAAACAGTATCTGATTACCAAATAAAGATTTGCTTATGAAATCATCCTTGAAGTCCTCCAAATCTAGACAAGAGTTCCACACAGACTAGAGTGTGGAGAAGACAAAAACATAAATGCCTCCATTTTCAGATGCATTAGCCACATTCTTCCTACCTTGCCCATTTTGACTAAATTTAAGCTTTACCTGTCATGTTAAGTTAACACCTAACTTAACATCCCCTCAGAGTTCCAAAAATCATCCTCAGAGGTCCTGGTGGCCTGTACCTCATCTCTCATTGTTCCTCTGAAGACAGGAACCTCCACCTCCACTCTGCTGCTGGCTGTCCCAGTGCCCAGATCCAGACTTGTAGCTGGGAGGAAGGCATGAGGTAATACTTTAGGAGAGTAGACAATGTGCAGCTGCAGGGTATGGGGCAGTCTCAAAGAGAGGCCTTTGCTGTCACCTACACTGTTGAGCCCTCAAAGGCTTATATTTCACACACACACACACACACACACACACACACACCCCACATTTTCATCCTTGGCCTGTAAGCTGTCCTCCTCTGACACCACCTGAGGATTCCTTCTTCTTTTCCAATAGTTACTTTGAGGGTCAATTTGGGTAACAAGATTTCCAGGTATTTGCTTAATTATAGTTACAGTTGTATGCCTGTGAGGGTGTTTCTGAAAGAAATTAACATTTGAACTGGTGGGCAAAAGGAAGCTGAGTGAGATCCCCAGCACATCTGGTATCATCCAACCTACTGAATCCAGGATGGAAAAGGATTTGGTCAGCTTGCTTACTAGTGAGCTAGATTTTCAAGTCCTGCTCTAGGCTCAGGCCTTCAGACTGGAACACACATCATCAACCCCCAAATGGCCAGGCCTTTGAGTTCCACTTGGGCCTGCAAGTGGACTTCTCAGTTTTCACAATTTTGTGAGCCAATCCTTGAAATAATTCTCATTTTGCATATACATGTATGTACATACATGCATACACACATACATACATACATGCACACATGCATGTATATCTACAAGTATACCTACATATGTATATTTACATACGTATATTTTTCTGGGTTTTGTTAGTCTAGTTTATATGGTTCTATTTGGAGACCATAAGAGGGCAATGAGGAAAATTGTTTTTATTCTGCACTCTTTCCTCTATATTCACTGATTGCTCTTGCCACAGCTCAAGACAAGGGGTGAAAGAGAGCATAGAAAAAGAGGGAGGAAATGAAAAGGTGAGGTGTTGAGAAAGAAGGGAAGGGCAGGGGATGAAAGGGAGGGAGGACAAATCTAGTAACCTGTAGGTAAAAGGACCACTGGCCTCTGCTCCTTTACATAATGGCCTGAGAACCTTGATGTCCTCTCCCATAACAAACACAGACAATAATTCATGGACAAAGAAGTTCAGGTGCCTGCAATTCCAGGTTTCTAAAATAAACCCTGCAATTACTGAACTGACACAGCCTGACTGCTACAAGGAGACACAGATGTTCTCAAGGAACACATAGCCTTGCTGTTCCCCAGCTGAGGGCAAGGGGTTCTTTATCCAAGGGCCTTCCCTGCAGCAGCACATATCCTATGTCTCTGGCTTAGACTCCACCCAGGAAGACCAGCCAAGGTCAAGAAAGGAGAGCACCAGGCTGTGCTTACTTCTCTTCTAAGAGCCACTCTCAAAGGCCAGAACCCTGTTCACACACACACACACACACACACACACACACACACACACACACACAC
>CAJQZJ010033026.1:5910891-5940615 GCA_907164525.1 Lophiomys imhausi | reverse complement strand
ACACACACACACACACACACACACACACACACACACACACACACACATGCATGCACTCGCGCGCGCACACACACCCCTTGTCTGTTGCTTTGTTCTGGTGTTCTAAAACAGGGTCTCACTATGTAGCAGATTTTTGTCTTGAAATTATAATCCTCCTCCCTCAGCACACTCATCCCTCACCAACATCCTAGACCTGAAGGGAAAAAAATATTAATGAAAAATAATAATTAAAAATAAACTAGTGTCATCAAGCATGCTTCTGTCTGTCAGTTCAGAGAAGAGGGCCACAGCTAACAGCTATTTACTGAGCCCTGTGCCCTTATCAGAAGAATGTAATTCTGCCAGACAGGCTGAATGACCTCAGTTAACAGCTGCCCCAACAATCTCTCTGCTCTGCAAACCTCCCATTTGTCCAAAATGATTAGAACTTATAGTTTTTGTCACTGCAAAAAATGTTTAATTGATTTAAGTGTAACTTAGGGACAGCGACCTAAAAGCAACTTACACATGAAAGACTATGTGAGAATGCAACATGATAGTTCAAATCTATGTCATGGAAGATTTGGGTTCAGGGTGAAGGCTCCTCGAGCTAGGGGCTAACTCACCAAAGAGATTTTTTTTTAATTTATTCTTGGTTCTTGAAGTGACGTTTGGGGGTGGGGGGGGTTAGGAGTAATTAATGTGCACTTTCAGCCCCTTCCTCAATTCTGGCAGAGCTCCACTCTGTAGAGGGTCTGAGTACATCTTCTGCTGCAGCACACAAACCCAAGTTGGCTCTCACCTTCCCCACTAGGCTAAGGTCCCAAGAGGACCATAGGGCAGCAGCTTTCACAAAACCTCACTGTGCATTTAGAGCCTAGTGTCTTGGGAGGGGAGTCATAGGACACCTGTGGTGACAATGGACTTGTTCTAAAGAGCCCATAGGAAGCAAGAATCAGACTCCTAGGAAGTGATAATAGTCCTAAATCCGACAGCACCCCTACTCTCTAGCCTGACTCTCCCCAACTCTCCCACCTCTTTCTATCTCTTCCTTCATCCAAATTTGCAAGAACCCAGGAAATAGGAAATGGACCTCCCTGTTGCCCATGTAGCAAACAAACAAACAAAAAACAAACCATGGGTTACTAGGCAAGACAGGCTGTGGGTAGAAACTAACACACATGACTGTCCATGATGAGCTTCATGGTGCATAGTGGTGGGAAGGTGAGAGGGCTTTACCTGTTGGTATCTATTCTCCTCCTACACTGCTATGATTATGCAGGATGTCTATGTGACCAGGGTTTTACTGTTGGTGCTCACAAGATGTCCCAGAACAGCACTAAGTCCTTCTGAGGCCTCACCTCCCTCCATGAGTCTCACTGAAGGCATGACCCAGCAATTCTGCAGATCTGAGTCTCACTGAAGGCATGACCCAGAAATTCTGCAGATCCTCAGAGGATTTTAGCCATCTGCCATGAAGTCACCCAGTGGGAGGGAGGGCAGCATCCACGTCCTGAGGCCAAGATGAAGCCAGTGCTTTGAGAAGGAAATACAGGGACAGGGACAGACACACACGAGAAGCCAGGAGATAGCAGGGGAAAGCTTTGGATTTTTTTCACCCAAGGAATTGGGGGTGGAGGGTAGACTGCCAAAATCCTAGATCTTCAGTAATCTCGCAGGGATATGCTTCTTCAAATGAACCTCTTTTCCATAATGAAGAAAGTACAAAAATATGAGCAAAAGCTTATTCAGACATCACAGAAACCCTACAGTGAAACTCGGGAAAGCTGAGAGAGACTCCTTCACAAGAACTTGGAAAATAAACTATACAAGTGGGAAAACGACCCAGTTTTCTAAAGTGTAAATATAGTAAACATTGGAATTTAGCTCTCTAAGTGCATTAGCTCCTTTCTTTTCTTTTTTTTTAATTATAATTTCCAGAGAAACAAACTTGTATTTAAAACCCCATTTCCATTTAGAAAAGCATTTTTAAATACCTGGGAATAAATCTAACCAAGGAGGTGAAAGACCTTTGCTATGAAAACTTTAAAGTGTTAAAAAAAAAACCTAAAGAAAATCCTACAAGATGGAAACACCACTAGTGCTCATAGGCTGGCAAAATTAATATGAAGATGCCTATATTACTAAAAGCAATCTGCAGATTCATGAAATACCCCCATCAAAAACCCAGTGATATTCTTTATAAAACTAGTAAAAAAAATTTCATATGAAACACAAAAGATCCTGAGTGACCAAAATTACACTGAGCAGAAAAGGCTAGAGGTACTGTAAAATCTGAAGTCAAACCATACTACATAGCCATAGTTACAAAAAGTGTATGCTGTTGGCACATATACACAAAAAATTAATGAGCCTAGATACCATTCTTCTAGGCCCTGGTGAACCTCAGTTAGCAACAAGGTTTTTCCCATTTGTTGGACAGTGCTCTCTGTACCTTTACAGTAGCTATATTAATTTGTTGGTAAGTTTACTAAGGATAATGTATTGATTGTTGGCCCCTTCGTAGCAACAAAAGCAAGGCTTTCAAATGAGGCTGGACTCCCCAGGATCTAATTCTACAAACCTGCTCTCCTGTGAGGGAGCAGTTGCAGATTCCATAGACCAACAGATCTATGGAATCATGTATAAGATTGCATAAACTGAAAGTGAAAATGGGAATACACTGGGGCCCCTCAGCTCTGTGCCCAATCCTTCAGTCATCCCATTTCCTCCCAAGCAGACAAACCTACTGTCCCTTTCTCAAAAAGCTAATGTCACATCCCCTTAACATAATCTAAAAACTGATAAGATGTAATACTTTATCTTACTTCCACAGTTTCTCAAAATCTACCCCCCCAAACACTAATATATAAGTGCCTATCTCTAGATTCTATTTGTCCCACATTTTATATCCAGCACTTGGAATTATGCCCCACTCTTATCTTTCTCTTTACCTTTATTTGCAAGCTTTTCTCTGGTGTATACTTTTCTTTCCCATATTTAGGGGAAAGAGTCTCTATTCCAAGGCACTACTCACCATGCTCTGCATGACCTGGTCCTGGAAATCTGACTGGAACAAATCAGGAATGAAGAAAGGCTAGACACACATACAGAAAAGCAAGGATCAGGTGGGATAGTCTGTAGAGAAAGTTTAATCCAGCAACATGGCTGCTCAGGTAAGGGATCACATCTAAAGATCTTCTAGGTCTATTTGATCTGACTGGAATACAGGCACACCCTGCATTATAGTATGATCTGGCTAGAATGCAGAAACACCCTTAGAACACACCTTTAAAAGCAAACAATGAAGGTAATGTTAGTTTGTAGAAGGAAGCACCCATGTTTGAAAGTGATGTCTAATTGAGGGGCATACAAAGTGATGAATCAGGGAAATATTTGACACAGTAGGACAAGCCCAATGCTCATGAGGACAGAGAAGAGAGAGCAGTAGAGAGGGACAGAGAAGAGAGGAAGTTTTACCTGGAGACTTTTATAGAGACAGGTTGAAGAGGGAACAAGCTAGACACATGTGAAGACAGAATGAGCTAGAGAATGAAAATAAGCCAGTAGAACAGACTGCTAGAGTTAGTTTGAGTCCAAGCAGAGCAATTCAGTCAAAAGCTGAGAGAAGCCAGTTTGAATCAGTCAGCTTGGAATGGAGTTTGAGCCAGAACAGCTAAGTTGAACCTGCCAGCCAGAGTTCAGAAAGAAAAAAAAGGTGAACTTGTCCAACAGTAAGCCTCTGAGACAACAACTACATCTGGGGAATAAAAGTTACTTTTATACTGTACTCATGCTAACAGAGGGCACCAGCTATACAACCCAGAAATGCAGCAGATTTATTATGTACAGGACAATGGGGAGAAGTTAGCCAGTCTCAGTGGGAGGTCTCTGTAGGGGAGCAGTCTTAGGTTGTAGTCATGTGCAAGGATGAAGCTACAGCTGCTAGTTTTGCACACACTGTCAATATCTGCACACAGCTCCCACAGTCTGAGGCATTGGAGTCCTTGACATGGCCACCCTCAAGTCAGACAACATACATTCACTCCAGGCTTCCAACACTCCCTACACCAGCTGACTTCCTTCTTAGGTTTACATCAACCCTCCAAGTACTACAGAGGTGAAAATGTGGTCTGCCTCTACACATAAAAACCATGGAACTTGGTATCCAGCTATCCTCGATGATGATTTTCAACAGACAATTCCAAGACAAGAGAAAATGAAGGGACAAAATCAGCAGCTTAACAGAAGACTCAGTCAGAGGTAAGAACCAGAACTTGAAGACATGTCAATAGGAATCACCTGTACTGAAATGCTAAAAGAAAAGTGATACAGGTGCATAGAACACATGATATTGGACTTTTGAGAAGCCTGGATCCCCCTACCCACCAGGTACATCCTGAAGAAACAGTACATGTAGCAGGAAAACTGACTCTGACAGTCTGTGCTTGGCCCTCTTTGACCAGTGTGATAGTTTCTGAGTGACTTTGCCTTGCAAATTTCAGCCATGGCTAACTGCTACCCCATGCATACTTTGGATACAGTAGTTTTCCAGTGGTGACACGGCCAACAGCTGCCAGAACTTTCCTTGATCCGGATATAGGCTGAATAAAATCTGTAACCATTAAAAATATTTAATTACATATTTATCACATGAAAAACATGGGATTTATATAATTTTGACTACTGTTAAAAACAGAGGTGTGATTAACGCATGCAAATTTCACCTGCTTGCCCTAACAGCATTAGGGTGTAAAAGTATTTTTATTCATTTCCCTATGTTAGCTACAAGGAGCCTTGATTATTGATGTTTTCCAATTTTAAGGATTCACACTTCTAAATTATGTTTCAACAGCTTCTACATACCCATCCACAAGTTAAACTGTCAAAGTGTGTATGTGTCATTTTCCCATTTAGGAGAACAAAGGAATGTACCTCAGTGACCACTGTAACAAGTTTGTAGAAATTGCAAAAAACATTATTAATTAAATTAAAGTGATTAAAGAAATCAATGATAAGATGCTACACTACAGAAGTTCAAAGCAATTTTTCAGATTCATTCAGGTGTGTCTACAAGTTAAAAAAAAAAAGTCCATTTCCCAAATAAAAGAGACTGAAGTCTAAAGATTGAGCTCAAGTTGCCTTTTGGGCCCAAGGAAAAGCTGGTGAAACTTGACTCACTCCTTTGACAGCAACCCTTCCATCTCTACTCAGCCAAGCCTTCAGAACCACACAATTGTGTGAGTAGAAATACAGGGGAACATTAGTACACAAAACATAGTTAAACTTGGAGGTTTCCAAAGTTCTGGGTGATTGTTTCCATCTTGCGGTATGAGAGTGCCTGATTCTGCACCCTCCCTCACAAACCCTAGGAGCTGACTGTACTCAATGCAGGCAACATGTCTACAGGCTACATGTGACAGAAAGACACATAGACACCAGCCTACACCCAGAAGCCCAACTAGTGCTGCTGTGGGCAGGTTTTCCTCACCACTCCTCAGCCTGCCGTGTCCATGCACACTTAGCCTCTCCTTCAAAGAAGTCAGAAACTCAGGCAATCAGTTCTAACACAGGACCTCAGTGGTCCATCCCAAAGCACACAAGGGCTCTGACCAACCAGAAAGGCCCTCAGTACCCACACTTGTTCAATAGCCGTTCTGGTGACATTGATACTCACAGAGCATACCACCACAAAAACAAACAAGCCTGTGATCTTCATCCACCTCACACAGTACCTGAAAAAGAAAGGGAGGTGCTGAGCCATGCACAGCAGCAGCCTACGTTTGGTATGTGAAGGAAGCAAGAAAGTCTGTGATGAGGCAGCTTGTTATTATTTTGTTCGCTTGTTGAGTTCCTTATGTGTTAGAGAACCATTCCAGAAATTTGAAAATGGTAAAATTTTGTTACACATTCTCTTAGACTTAATGAATTTGACAAATAATCCTTTCACATTTCCAAATTCTGTTTTGACAGCTCTTAATTAAGTAGGAATCTAAATGGCTTTTGTTTTTAAAGTATGAAGTATAATTGAGGCATCCTAGATATATATATATATATTTTTTTTTTTTACATAACTGACATTCAGCAAAACTAACAATTAAGACTAAAGCAATACCTGCAAATGTCTTTGCTATTCATGCCTGGTACTATATAGACTTTTTGTTAACCACCCAACAAGTACTTTCAGAGTCCTAATGTATGCTTGCAGAAAGCTGCTGCCCATTCAGATTATAAAACTTGCTTCTGGTTGCAGATAAGGCCTTTCAGAGAAATTTATAAGGAAGCAGACACTCTCACAAAGGCGTATTAGGTGAACAAAAACAAACTTAAAAACAAATTTATTATAGCTTCTGCCCAGAGGAGTTCCTTGTCCACCAATGTTTGAGCAGGTGATGTTAAGGAAGCATGACACTGACTTGTGACAAGGCAAGACAATCCAGAGTTTCCTCCATCTTGCATTCTTCGTGTGGGCATTTCACATCTAACTAGAATCTGATCTCTTTGATGGAGAATTCTATAGAAAATTACTCAGGTCTATTCTAGGAACCCAAAGTCAGTATGTCCTAGCTAACTTATCTTAGCCTGTTGGTGCAGAACTCCCTGCAGCTGTAGCTTATCTTAGCTTCTGTCAAACTGCTGGCTTACTCAAAGTTCTTCCCCCCACCCTGAAGCTAAGCCAAGACTTGGTTTCGGCCTTCAAAAACTTCGTGTTCTGGATACTCAGGCTTACGTGTGGGTCCCCAGTACTTGTTTTGGTCCCAGCTGGCTAGAATAAAGACTCTCAATTGGCTATAAACTGTGTCTGAGTGGTCATCTCTAGTGGGCTTCCTGTGACAAAGAACCGTGCTGAAGAAGAACCTCCAGCTCAGAAACGTTTATGAGATGAGTCTTGTTTGAGGCAAGTGTTCCTTGCTTCATCTTCCTGGGACACTGCTTTGAGAATTGCCTGGTGTCTTCCTTACTCATTGCCAAGTAACAAGCCATTCTTCACTCTTTTATCTCCTAATTGTATTTATCACCAAGGGGTGAGCCTACTACATTGATTTGCCGTGTTATACAAAGCAGCTTGAAGCAACTGTGCCATGAATCACTAAGATCACCTCAATCTGAGACAGTTGATATCATGGCAGCCTCTGAAACTACTGAACAGCCAGTTGGTGAAAGACAATTACAGTTGCGGGGTTTAGCCCTTACCTCCAATGACCCATGTAGCCACATCTCTAAACATATAATTTCATGATTCATATAATTTCAGAACAGATCTGTGAGCCAAATATCTATTATGCCTAAAAGAAGAGCTGAGAGTAGTCATGGTGAAAAAGCTGTGGATGGTTAGGAGACAGGCTAGAGAGAGACAGTTTATGGTCAAGGTGAAAGGATCCCAGCTGCTATCCCTATGTATAACTCTCACAAGCATTCGAAGAACCAATAGGATGAC
Organism: Lophiomys imhausi; assembly: GCA_907164525.1. Lineage (NCBI taxonomy): Eukaryota > Metazoa > Chordata > Mammalia > Rodentia > Muridae > Lophiomys > Lophiomys imhausi. The sequence goes on along the minus strand of CAJQZJ010033026.1, from coordinate 5,933,198 downwards.
TTGGTAATGACTTGACAAGTGGGCCTGCCTCTGTGAGCATAGATAAATACACTTGAGGCCTAAAACTGAGTACATCGACCTTTCCAGTATCTCCAGAAAAGACTAATCTACAAACACAATGACACAACATCACCAATACTAGAGCGTTTCCTGATACTTTTTAACTCATCTTGGCCATGCACACATCATCTTTGTACAAGCCCATAAAACGCAATGGAGTGAATGGATGTCATGTTGCAGGAGATAATTGCACAGCCACAGATAGCCCTGTTATTGTCACCCAATCACTTCAAGTTTTATGTTAGGGCTACTGGCTTTAGCTCTCAAGACTTGATCTTTCCTTGGAGACGCTTTCAAGTACTTTGACCTAAGAAGAACTTTCTCCAAATAAATGTATGTGAAGAAGGAAGTACAGCAGATAAACTAAGTAAATTAATAACACCCTGTGGGCAGCTCCAGAGGCCAGAAAATCCTCTTAGCCCTCCCACACACATTCCTCCATCCATGCCCTAGAGGCCTAAGGCTCCCACTTCTTACCACACAGGAGGACAATAAATTCTGTAAGACAGTAAATTAGAAAACACTACAGGGATTCCTAAACTCAATTATTCTATTTGTCAAGAAGATGCCAGCCTCACAAGCAGGAATGAATGAATAGGAGACCTAGGTCACTTGGGTTTTTTCATCAGGCTTCCTTGTGACCTGATCAGTACCCTGCTGATTTTTCGAGGCTTACTTTATGGGTCTCCCATAGCCTAGGGAAAGAATAGATAATGTTGAAAAAAAAAGTGTAGGCTGGCTGAATAGGATAACTTCATCCTCCTTTAAAACTTAGGCTTTTGAAAGGCTGAAGTGTGGGCAAACCTCAGGGCAAACAGAAATCCACGTACAGCCACTTATCTATCACCAGAGATGTCTCTCCACATCTACCTACCCAAGCTTGGAGACCTGGACTCTGAGGTGAATACTGCCTGCAAGAGCCCCCTTCTCTGAGGAGGCCAATGCAGACAAATCCGCAACCTCTTTACCCAGCATGCATTTTTCATCCCAGGAAGTAAGGCCATTTCCCCAGGAATCTTCAGTAGCTATGAACTCTGGGTGATGAACAGTCATGAACTGTGACCTGGAAAGAAAAAAAAAAAAAAACCTGTGTTTATATTTCCTGAAATGGTATCTCCCTCAAAAACAAGACTGCTTCTCAGCTGTGAGGTACAAAATGGGACGACATCAACGCTGTCTTTAAATCAAGTTGTGGTGCTTAATACTGATTGTCAGTATTACCTAGGAGACAAAACTCTGAGCATGTGTAAGAGGGAGTTTCTCAACTGGGTTCTCAACTGGGTTAATTAACCTGGGAAGAGCCACCCAAATGTGGGCAGCACCATGTAGGGAGTTAGATTAATATTGATTTAGTAAATATATGATAGAGTCTCTTAATTCGGGGCATGAAGATCAACTTGGCTGTGAGTGATTAGCTTATCAGCTGTGGAAAAACAAGGATGAAGTCAGGTGAAAACAGGAAACAAACAGGAGACTTAATGGACTGAAAAAACAAGGTTGAAGTCAGAAAAAACAGGAAAGACTTAATGGACTAAGAAACAAAGTATTTGACCTGGCATTGTTTTCAGCTGCTAAGTGGGCAGAGCCCAAATTAAACTGAAACAGAGTTCCTCCTATTTAAGGACAGTGCATGGAGCCCCATCCAAGAGCCCCTGATGTTAGAGATCTCTGAGAGTCCTGCTGAAAAAAGTGCTGGCCATGAGTTGATGGCCAGATCTCCCTGAGACAGAAAGTAGTTGGTGAGCAAAGAAAGCCTCAGCAAGACAGCATAAGGCCAAGGACTAAACCCTGTGGCTCAACTTTTGCCTAGAGGGGTTTGACCTGTCCGAACAGTGGCCTAAAAGAAACTGTGGCTGGCTTTAAGTACTGAGGCAGAGTGGCAGAGCGGCAGAGTTGCTGATATGAAAGAAATAAGTTGGTCTACAGACAGCTGGGGTCTCCCAGAGAGAAGAAAGCATCAAGCCTTATTTAAGGTAAGACTGCAATTTGCCCTGAGAAACCTGCATCTGAGATATTCCAGAAAAAGGACTGTTAAGTGTGTTAAGGGTCTACCACAGAGACTGTGTTCCTGATGACTGAGGACCTGCCCCAGAGATTGTATCCTTCTAAAAGGTTAGGAAAATAATTATCAATAGGATTAGTGGTTAGGTTAAATGGGTTGTAGGAATTTGTAGGGTTAATAGTTAAGAAATTGTTGGTATTTGTTGTAAGTGAATATTGTTAGTAAATAAATAATAATAATTAAAAAGTTCGGTAACAGCACCATCCAATGGACTGGAATCCCCAACAAAATAGAAAGGAGAAAGCTGATGGGGTGCCAGCATTCATCTCTCTGCTTTTTGACTGCAGATGCAATATGACCAACTGCCTCATATTCAAGGTCATAACCTTACCACCTTGCTAGACTGAACTGTGAGTCAAAGTGAACCCTTTCTTCCTTACTTTGCTTTTTCAAGTACATTGTCACAGCAATGAGACAGGACCTTAGACATCAAGGCACTATCTCATACTTCTGGCAATGTGTCTTTCTTGAGGACATTCGACTCAAATTTGGTGGGGCTATTCAGTCATCAAAATGAATTGTAGACGTGCAAGAAACAGGGCTCACAATTTAGCTGATGTGCTAGCACAGCTGCTTGTGGCTCAGACCAGTCCATGCTCCTTCCATTATGGCCTTCTCTTTGAATGTTCATGAGCAGCCCCTGTCTAGCTAGACCTATTGCATGTGTCCTGCAGCAGGTGACCTGTGTTCAGCTTTTCTCTTCTGTGGGCTTTTCCTATGATAGACTGAAGGAAAGTGATCTACCTGCTTTTCACAACACAGCCACAGCAGGATGAAAAAGAATGAACAATGTCAGTGTCAACTACCAAAGGGTCAAGCCTGAGGTCTATATGTGTGGAGCTTTTACCAAAATTTTGTGTGAATACCTCTATTTCCCTTAAGATTGAATGCTTGCGACCTTTCAGTGCAGAAGTGCTTAACTCCTGAAAGGCCATACCAAAAGAGAGAGCCTTGATAGTAATCCATAGAATGCTCATGTAATGACAATCTTAATATTCACCGTTGCTGAGATCTGGTGTCATATGTTCATTTAGTTGGGCATTGTGAGTCTCAACACTTCTCACAGTTTTATCATAAGTTTTACCTTTTTCACATTTAAAAAAAATGTTATTTTAAAGGAAAACCTAGAGATAGAAATTAGGTTGGTTTAATCACAATGTAGTAGCCAAGATAAGTTATTTTGGAAATAGTTATTCTTTCAGATGTTTTGTGACTGGAAAGTGTCCATGTGTGGAAAATAGTATGACCTTACTCTTAATTGTCAGGGGAAAAAACATAACTGCAGCAAAACTGGAGCTAAGAAACCAGATTCTCAAGGCTGGAGAGATGGTTCAGCAATTAAGAGCACTGGCTGATCTTCCAAAGGACCTCGGATCAAATCCTAGCACCCACATGGCAGTTCACAGCTGTCTACTGTAATGGCTGGGTATGTTGGCACATACCTTTAATTCCAGCACTCAGAAACCAGAGGCAGGCAGATCTCTGTGAGTTCAAGGCAAGCCTGGCCTACAGAGTGAGTTCCAGGACAGCCAGGGATACACAGAGAAACCTAGAAAACCTAAAAAAAAAAAAAGAAAGAAATTGCTTTCTTTGAGAAGCACATTGCTATCTGCACTGTGTATAGCAATGCACTGGAGCTTTCTGAGGTGTAGAAACAAATTCTCACTTTCTGCTCCAGACACTTGAACTGTGCCATCACAGCAGGAGAGCTGTAGCTGAACCACCACATGGGGTGAGTGACTGCCATGTTAGTTTAGGTGTAGAGCACTCTCTGTGCCATTGTCCTCAGTGCTCTATAAAACTACAAAGCAATGGATGTTCTCATAATAACACTGAACTCCTATTCAAAATGAAATGATAAATAGAGGAAAGGTGGTAAAAAAGTAGACAAAATATTTCCCTGCCACCAATATCTTTTTTTTCTAATTTTTACTTTATTTATGCATTCCTTGAGCTTTTGTACATGTATGTATACAATGTATTTTTATAATCTCTGCTGCCTATTTCACCCTCCAAATTATTCCAGAACTCTCCACATCACTCCTGCTGTCTTCATTTCATCTTTTTTTCCCTTTATTGCCCACTGATTTCAATTAGTGTTCCTTGTGGAGGTTGTAGAGCAGCCACTAGAACAGGACAATCTAGGAGAGGCCACACCCCTTAAGGAAAATGGCTCTTCTTCTCCAGCAGCCACCAACTGCCAATAGCTCTCAGTTAGAGGTATAATTTCATACTCTTGCTACAAATACACTGGCTTGCTCTTGTTCAGATCTTCTGCAGGCAGCCAAAACTGTTGTGAGTTCATTCAATGGTCCTATAATGCCCAGAAAACAATATTTTGAAATAGTTCTTTACATCCTCTGAATATTTCTACCTCCTCTTCTGTAATAGTCCCTGAGTGTTGGGAAGAGGGAAGGATATAGATGTCCCATTAGTAACTGATAACTCCATAGTGAAAGTCCAGAAAATAAGTTTTTCTTGCCAGAGCAGTCATTATAGTTGTTCTCGGGATTTGCAGCTGGGTGATCATGATGATTTCTCTTCTTGTCTAGCAGTGTGCATAGCATCTTCCAGCACTCTGAAAGCTAGTCAGTAGGGGCACAGCTTCCAGTCATTGCCAGCTTGACTATTCTGTGTTCCATGGATGGCCACACATCCAAGAATACATGGGCAACACACATTGAACTGTCTAGGTTACTGTTACTGTTGTTTTTTTATTTAAATGAAGACACAAAGTTGAGCAGGTAAGGAAGGGAGGTGAATGTTGCAAGAATGGAGGTGAATATGATCAAAATACATTGCATGAAATCCTCAAGGAATTAATTTTAAAATAAATTGAAAAAGAATCTTTTGGTGTGAGGTGAAAGCTGGATAGGTATTTAGAAGTCATGTGGATGCTGTGTCCATTTTAAGCAAAATAACAGGAGTAGAGTATATATGACTACCCCAGCCTCAGGGTCATGGCCAGGTTTATAGCACCAGGAATGAGTTCCCTTCTGTATAGAAGGCTTTAATTTAATCAGAAAGCTACTGTTACCCCATGACATTTGTGTCATAATTGTACCAATGGTTATATCTTGCTGGGCTTGTCATTATTGGAGCTCATACAATTGATTGCAAGGTAAGTCCAGGATCAATTATCTTAATTCACTTCATGCAGAAAAAGAAAAGGAGAACATCATGTAAGCAAAGTTGCCTTGAGTTTTGGCTTCCAGCTTTCTCTAGCCTCCATCATGAGCCCAGCTGACACCCAAGCTATGTCTCTGTGCATCTCGAGCCCAGGACAACTGCCTATACATTGTTGACTTTGTGGTGAATCGCATGTTTGAAATGTGTCAACTCTTAAAAGAGCTGACCAAGTGATTGGAGAGAAATAACTAAAGAAATAAATGTATGGAATGTTTGATGTAAGCTATTCTTTAGGAGAGGAGTAAGAGAATTAAGCTATATTCCTGTGGAGGAGGGTTAAGCCTATGTGTCAATGAGACGGCCTGTCAGAATTGTATACATGCATGGGGTAAACATGTACAAGGTTATCATTCCAAGGTTATTCCCAAAACTACTTGGAAATTCCCAATACAATCCCAAATCATGAATATCTACTATAATGGACTCTGAAGAATCTATCAGAGATCAAACATGCCAAGACAAAATTCCTGTCTTGGGAAGAACTCTCCATCATCTGTGGAACGAACAGTACTCAGTACCACAGACATTTTCCAGAAAAGTATTATTTTAATTAAAAAGGGTGGGAACTCACCTCTTCTTTTGTGAGGAATTCCAGAGCAAAGGAGTGTCTTCCTTAAAACAAAGGTCTTTTGAGCTGGAGCTGAAGTGAGACACAGGTGAACAAGTCCTGGGAGACACAAGGAAAGAACTGGAGTCACCAAGGTGGAACGCCACTTGCAGGAATGGAGTGCTCAGTCCAGACAGACACAAATGAAAGCTGCATGGCCAAAGTTCCCCCCGAGCAGTGAAAGTTGTAACTTAGGAGAGACAGCTACAGAGAACACTCCGTTCCAGCTTGAAGCAGATCAAAAGTCCACAGCAGTTCTCATATGGGAGGCCATCTACTGTGAATGATACTTTGAGGCTCACTTTAGCAGATGATCCAGTGGCCATCTTGGTATTTCCATACAGCATTTCCTAACAACAAAACATGTTAAGGTCTGATGGGTCTTTTTATATCTAAGAAATTCTGTCTCCTGAGGTCAGGATATATTCACTTGGGAAATGCCCTAGTGGCTCCCATCAGAAGAGCAGGTATCAGAAGTCAGGGCAAACAGATGAGAATGAGATGACAATCAGAATGGCTCTCAGAGAACATAGCATATTGACCACAATTGAAACAAAGTGACAATTTGCCCTGAATAAGACACCCCTTTGCTGTATTAGCCTATCCAGTGGAGGAAGGGCCACTATAAAGGCATCACTCAAACCAGACACTACAAAGTATAACAGTGTAAACATGAGGTAAAAGGAGTTTTCATCAGACATTGAAGAAGCCATTCTCCTACGTAATTACCTTATACACCAGTGCATTGCCACTCTTATGGAGCCCATATAATAGAGAGTTGCTATGGCTACCATGAAACATTTCCTCGGAAGAATAACAGCAATTTATCAAATGAGCAAATGACAATAAAGAAGGAATTTAAGAAAAATAATTATAATTCCATTTGCTTGCTCTTATGTAAGTATTTACCTGAGTCATGGACAAGACTCTCTTGTCTTGTGGATAAGTGAAAATCAGGCTCTCATCTGTTTTTAACAACATGTACTATATCTCAAGAATCAAAAAAAGGAATCTGCCTAGAAAAAGAGTGTGTCTTCTAAGTGTGCCCTGCACCATTACCTCTAGAGAACAGAGGTGCCCAGGAACCCTGTTTACAGTAGCTGTTAAACACAAGGAAATATGACAAGATAGAAATATTGGGTAGATGTCTTGGCTTAGGCACACCAAAAAGAGAAGGGAAGGGAGCTGGAAAGATGACTCAGTGGTTAAGAACAATGACTGCTCTTGCAGAGGACCCAGATTCAATTCCCAAAACCTACATGGCAGCTCATAACCATCTCCCACTCTAGTCTTAGGAAATCCAATGCCCTCTTCTTAATCTTTGAGGGTAGCAGGGATGCCTGTGGTTCACAGACATATATGCAGGCAAAACATAAATACACATAAAAATAAATAAATATGCATTTTAAAAGAAGGGAAAAGGAGAAGAATTCTACCTGAAATATTTAATAATTAGCATCCTTTTGCAGTTCAAGCTGTTTTAAATCATTAAACCAGTTGGCTCCCCCATGTCCCATTACTGATTCAGAAGGTCTTCTGGTATATTTATAGAAGTGTACCTTTGTATCACTTAGTATCAAGCAGCCCTCCGTTGCTGCCTGAGTGTTTACATAGTACTTCTAACTGTTGCAAGGACCTTGTTCAAATACTTTAATTACTCTGTACCTCTATTTTCTCAATCATGAAAAGAAACACATGTATGTACATATATATCATGTACATAATCACGCACTCACACATTTGACACATATACACATACACACACATGTACACACTCACATACATGCACACATGCTTTTTGTTTTGTCATAGAAATAAGGAGATATAAATCAAAAGTCTATGTGCCTATACTAATTTTGAGTAATTTGAAGACAATAACAAATTAAACAATTGTACATAATTTTAGAATTCATAGATCCTTACTCTTAGCATTTACAAACTTCCTTCAGTCTTCTTTTGTTTCCATATTTTTTTTATTTCTTCAAGTTACCTCTCAATCACAATCCCCTCCCTACTCTCCCCTCTGGTCCCACTATCCCACTCTCTTCCCCCTTAACCTCCCCATCCACTTCCTTTTTTTTTTTTTTTAATTTTAAGGTATATCATTTTCCCCCCAGAAGCACCTTCTTTCAGTCCAACAAATGGTTCTTTCTCTTATAACAATAAATACGATGCAAAACAACAGAAATAATTACACCACAATTATGAGAATTACAAAGCTCAGCATACATTCCCATACATCCCATACGTATTTTGCAACTGACTTTAACATTCTACTATCAAACCATCTCCATGAGTTTAAAGTTCTATAACCAACTCAGCTTCCATCCTCACTTGCATCACAATTTTAAAAACATTTTCTTAGATCCAGAACACCCTCTTAATTCCTAAATAACTCAAAATTTAACTATGAGACTCTAGCTATCTAGTCTTCAACCACATCAGAGACCTGAGAGGGATAAATATACCTGATTGTACAGGAAGTGCAGAGCCAGCAGCTTCCAAAACTAAGAAATGACATACCAATGGCTGCATGTACAGTTCCCAATTTCTCTCCATACATTACAGCATCAATCTTCAGCCATTGGCCCTGTTTCTCTGACAGACATTGATTGTAAAGCAGGGATTATGAAGGACTTGTCTACCATGTCTTGGCAGAGCTAGGCTGTTGACATACCTGCTTCCAAGTTTTGTCCTTTTTGAACAGCATTCTGTCTACAGTTGAAGAAAGGGATTTTTCTTGCCAAGTGATAGGCTTGCCACTAATTCAACCATCTCTAATTAGAGATTCTTCAATGCTCATCTTCTACGTGGAGTAGAATAGAGGGTGCCATCAGGAGTTGTCATGTCTCAACAGCAAAAAAATCCTAAGAAAACATCTTTAAATGCCATATTTTACAGATCTATTGAGGTTTTTGAAGACCACCTATCTATCTCCTTATATTTGCATAAGCAAATATTGCTTGTCTCTTCGCAACTTGATTTTTGATTAACTTAGAAAACAACTGTGATAGACTATCATAGTTCCTAACAAAATGACATACTTGAATGACTATTAGTTTGCATTTCTTAATTATCCTAAACAGTTTATGACAGTTGCTAAAAAAAAGTCCAAAACTTCACATTTCATTTTTAAGAATTACCTAGGTACAATACCTTAAAAAGCATTACCCTTAATTTTGTATCAGTATACCAAGATCAATATCAGTGTGGCCAAATATAATCTTAATCTTGTATCAATATAAAAAGATCAATACTGATGTAACCCAATTCAATCTTAATTTTGCATCAATATACAAAGATCAATACCAATTTAGCCAATTATAATCTTAACTTTGTAACAATATAAAAGGTATAAGAGCATATTCAAAATCTGTCCTTTTTTCTTTATCATTCCTATATTATGTCTATATCCCATTTTTCTCAAGTCTTTTCACCCCTACATAGGAAAGAAAGAGGGATACAGAAAAGAAAAAGAGAGAAATCCCTGGGTCTAACCTCCAAAACCTATTTAACAAGACCTTTAACAGCTTGTACTCTCTCCCCCTAAGTAACAGAAGTATCTATAACCCATCAAATGACCAAAGGAGGGAAAATCACCCACCCCACCTTCTAGAGATGGGACATCGCTCTCTTAAAATGACTTCCTGCTGATTAGGGACATAGTAAACCTATTTGGGGCCCAGATAAGATTGGAAAAATAGTTAATCTTTAATCCCAACACACTAGAGACAGAAACCTGCAGATCTCTGAGTTCAAACTGAGCCTGACACAAAGCAAGCTCTAAATGGAGAAAAACTTAGATCCAGGGTTGGTGGTGCACATCTTTAATCCCATCAGTTGGGAACCACATACCTTTGATTTCAATACTTAGAATGCAGAGACAGGCACATAGGATTTGGAAGGATTTAAGAGTAAAAGCTACTCACAAAAGGCATGCTGAAATTCAAAGCGAACTGTCCTTTGAGATCTCAAAATTTATACACGTAAAGGTTTGTTTATTCCAAAATATCAAAATAATTTCTTTCTTAATCTCAATTGAAAGATAATACTTATTATATTGTCAAAAAACTGAATTTGCTCCAAGAAAAGTATTACCTGCCACCCCAATAAAAGTTGTGTCCCAGAGTTAGGATTAGGGCAGGGCTCTGTTCTTATCTTTCCAGGAGATTAAAACATCCATCTAAGGAATCCAGGGACAACTGGACAACTGAAACCTCAGAAGAAAACAGATAAGACACCAAAGAAGACAAGTAGTCCAGATGATCCAGCCTTGCAGACTTCCTCTGTAGAGAGCTGTGATGTGTCGCGCCCTAAAGATGGCGCTGGTTTCCGCCTTCCACCAGCCCGACGGTGAGCGCTCTCGATGATAAACAAGTCCTTATTTGGCTAAGACCGCTGATCTGGCTTGCTTCCGCATACGTGGGCCTCTAAGATAACACCACTTGGCTTTACTTGATTGGCTGTTCATTTAGTATTTAGCCTGTGGGTTGGGTCTGCCCGGGCATTCGAAAGACTGTTTTCAAGGGACCTGAATAAACTGCTGGAAAAGAGCTTTTGTGAGTTGCGTCATCCTTACTGGTCGAAGGGGACACGACATTCCTCAATAGCTGTTTCCTCAAAAGTCTACAACCACAACTCAAACTTGCTAAGATTGTTCAGCTCCACAGACTGTCCCAGCCAGAACTTCATTAAAGCCCTGAAGTTCAGCTTCTGTCTCCAAACTTCTTAGGACATTTAAAGAGCTGAGCACAAAAGGACTAGACATCACATGATTTAGAAGACAACTAACTCTATAGTGATCCTCCTGACTCTGCTGGAGTTAAAGGCATGGGCTAACAACATGCTTCTTACTTATTTTACATTAGGTCCAAATTTTTTCAACTATTGGAGGTTTAGAAAACCAGGTTGAACTGCAGTAACCTTTAATTTATTTACAGCATTTTAAACCTCTTACCTGATTTTTAATGCCAAACCGCAAAAATATCCTTTATATCTATAAAAAAAAACTTTTAAGCAGCTATCAAGTTTGTGTAAACTATGTGACAACCTGCAGTCTAACATTCCAATCTGAAATTATGGTCATTTTTCCTTTCATGCCAGTAAGGTAAGTATACCTTCAGGAAATTATAGTTTGAAATTTTTATATTGTATTTTTATTATATTTTTAAGATTATTAACTCTTTTCTAAAAAACAGTATTATTTTGTTTTCTCAAGTTATTTCTGGAACATAGTTTCCTCCATCCTCCCCTTCTGACCTCTCCCTCCCCCACCGTACCTCCCTCATCCCCTCCTGACCTTTCCCTCCCCCACCGTACTTCCCTCCTCCCCTCCTGGCCCCTCCCTCATTATTCCTCTGCTTGGTACTCTCCTTCTCCTCAGATGAGGTGAGCCCTCATATATCACACTCCCTCAATTCTTCAGCATGTGAGGGCCAAGAGCTTTCTCTTGTACTGGGGCTTAATATGGCACACTATCTAGGGTAAGGTGTTCCACGAACCTGCAGCAGATTCCATGTCTCACTGCTAGGTGAAATTTTTCCTAGAATAGATATGCTAGGTTCCTATCTGTTTGAGTCTGGGTTGTAGGATTGTTATCCTGGGATATATGGTTAATTTCCACTTGTAAGAGAGTACATACCACGTTTATCTTTCTGGGACTGAGTCAGCTCACTTAGGATGAGCTTTTCTAGCTCCATCCATTTGGTTTTGAATTTCATGATTTCCTCATTTCTGATAGCTGTGTAGTATTCCACTGTATAAATGTACCACAGTTTTTTATCCATTCTTCAGTTGAAGGACATCTGGGTTGCTTCCAGTTTCTGGCTATTACAAATAAAACTGTTATGAACATTGTTGAGGCAATGTCCTTGAGGTTTCATTTCAAATCTTTTGGATATATGCCCAGGAGGGGTATGGCTGGGTCTTGAGGTAGAACTATTCCCAATTTTCTAAGATCCAAAATGGTTGCACAAGTTTGCACTCCCACCAGCAATGGGGGAATGTTCCTCTTTCTCCACATCCTCGACAGCATGTGCTATCATTTGAGTTCTTCATCTTAGCCATTCTGACTGGTGTGAGATGGAATCTCAGAGTTGGTTTAAGTTGCATTTCCCTAATGACCAAAGATGTTGAACATTTCTTCAAGTGCCTCTTGGCCTTTAGAGATTCCTCTTCTGTAAATTCTCGGTTTAGCTATTGTAAAGGGTGTTGAGTCCCTTATTTCTTTCTCAGCCCATTTATTTTTTGAGTAAAGAAGGGCTACTGATTTTTTGGAATTGATTTTGTATCCAGCCACCTTGCTGAAGGAGCTTATCAGTTGTAGGAGTTCTCTGGTGGAAATTTTGGGGTCACTTATATATACTATCATATCATCTGCAAATAGGGATACTTTCACTTCTTCCTTTCCAATTTGTATCCCCTTGATCTTCTTTAGTTGTCTTATTGCTCTAGCTAAAACTTCAAGTATTATATTGAAGAGATAGGAGAGAGTGGGCAGCCTTTCATTGTCCTTGATTTTAGAGGAAATGCTTTAAGTTTCTCTCCATTTAGTTTGATGTTGGCTATTGGCTTGTTGTAAATTGCTTTTATTATGTTTAAGTATGGTCCTTGTATGCCTGATCTCTCCAAGACTTTTAACATGAAGGGTGCTGTATTTTGTCAAAAGCTTTTTCAGCTGAGATGAGATGATCATGTGATTCTTTTCTTTTAGCTTGTTTATGTGGTGGATTACATTGAGGGATTTTCTAGTGTTGAACTACCGCTGCATCCCTAGGAGGAAGCCTACTTGATCATGGCGTATGATGCTTTTGATGTGACCTCGGATCCAGTTTGCAAGTATTTTATTAAGTATTTTTGCAGACGGGGATCCAAGATGGCGGCGGCCCACTTGGATGTATTTTGATGTTGGGGGAAACAGTCAAAGAGTGGCAGGTGTTGCAGGAGCTGTACAAATGGGTCTGGGGGGCGCGACACCCCTGGGACTTACCCAACTACCCAGGGAACACTGGAGGCCCTGGACAGGACGCTCCCTCCCACTCTCGGACATGCACGGAAGCCGCTGAATCTGGGAATCGGGATCCCCCCTCCCCCACCAGGAGAGACATGCCAGGTAAGTTCCAATCTAATACCCAGTTGACAGACTCAAACCCCATGCAGAGATAATCTCCAGCCTGGTGGGCACTCCCAGGTCTCGCACAGCCAATCCAACTATCTGGCAAAAGGTTGTGACCCGTGGAAGTGCACTCAGCTCGGCTGCAGAGTGCCATCAGACTGCAGATTGCAACCCACTGCACTATACGAGAACTTAGTCGACAGTGACGTCACTTGCTAGTCTCCAGACCCGGGCCATGGGAACAGCAAGGCTATTGAGGGTGAAGGCAGATTTACCCACCACAGAAGCCAACCCTGGGCAAACTGTGAAGTATTTGCAAGTGCTGTATATCAGACTTTTTTAATAGTACTGGCCCTTTCAGCGGGGAACCAGAGCTTATGGGTACACAGCTCCACCCCTTGGATTAGTTAGGTCTCCACCTAGAAGGTGGGGCTGAATGACTCACCTTACAGGGGTGAAGTAAGGCAATTCAACTCCTACACCAAAGCGCCACCTGTGGACCAAAGTCCAGAAGACAGCTAGAAATTTCAAATGGCCAGAGGCCCCAGACCAAAAAAAACACAACAAAGCAGAATGTCTCCAACAAAAGAAAGCAATATTATTTCATCCAGCCCAGACCACCTCACCACAGCTGAAACACATGAAAACAAGGACAATTCTACATTATGGAAAGTGATAGAGTCCCTTCAGGAAGAACTTAAATCTATGAAGGAATTCAAAGAAGCTACAATTGCACATATGAAAGCAATGGAAAACACCATTAGAGAACTTCAGAACAAGGTGACCCACCTTGAACAAGAAAAAGAGAGGGCAATGGAAGACTTCCAGGCAAAGACAAGCAAACTGGAGGAGGAAATGTACAAAACAAATAGAATCACTCAAGAAATGAAAATGGAAATGGAAACAATAAAGAAAACACAGTCAGAGTTAAAAATGTAAATGGAGAATCAAGGGAAGAGAACAGGAACTATGGATTTGAGTACCAAAAATAAGATTCAAGAGATGGAGGACAGGATCTCAGGCATGGAAGATTCGATGGAAGAAATCAATACAACATCCAAAGAAAATGAGAAAGCTAAAAAAATCTCTCACCCACAACATCCAAGAAATCAAGGACTCAATGAAAAGATGGAACCTAAGAATTATAGGCATAGAGGAAAGAGAAGACTCCCAACTTCATGGTCCAGGAAATATCTTCAACAAAATCATAGAAGAAAACTTCCCAAACCTAAAGAAAGAGACGCCAGTAAAAATCCAAGAGGCTTACAGAACACTGAACAGATTAGATCAGAAAAGAAACTCCTCTCGCCACATAATAATAGAAACTCCAAATGTAGAGAACAAAGAAAGGATATTAAAAGCTGTAAGAGAAAAAGGCCAAGTCACATACAATGGCAGACCCATCAGAATCACACCTGACTTCTCCTCAGAAACTTTAAAAGCTAGAAGGGCCTGGACGGATGTCCTACAAGCCCTGAGAGAACAGAGGTGCCCAGCCAGACTACTATATCCAGCAAAACTCTCTATCAATATAGAAGGAGAAAACAAAATATTCCATGACAAAATCAAATTCAAACAATATCTCCTCACAAACCCAGCCCTACAGAAGATCCTAGAAGGAAAATTCCAACCCAGAGAAGATAACTACACCCAAGAAAAGAGAGGAAACAGAAAACTCCATGGCAGCTAAACCAAAAGAAAGACAGGACCACCATCTATACCAAAATAATGGGAAATAACAACCTCTGGTCACTAATATCCATAAAGATCAATGGACTCAACTCCCCCAAAAAAAGACACAGACTTACAGACTGGATCCATAAACAAAAGCCATTATTTTGCTGCATACAAGAAACACATCTTACTAACAAAGATAGACACTATCTCAGAGTAAAGGGCTGGGAAAAGGTCTTCCAAGCAAATGGACCCAGGAAGCAAGCTGGAGTAGCCATCCTAATATCAAACAAAATAGACTTCCAATTGAAGTTAATAAAAAAAGACAGAGAAGGGCATTACATACTTGTGAAAGGAAATATTCATCAAGAGGACATCTCAATATTGAACATCTATGCCCCAAATACAAAGGCACCTACATTTGTAAAAGAAACTCTCCTAAAACTGAAATTGCACATCGATCCCCACACATTAATAGTGGGAGATTTCAATGCCCCACTCACAACAATGGACAGATCATCAAGACAGAAACCAAACAGAGAAATAATGAGTCTAACAGAGCTCTTGAACCAAATGGATCTAACAGATATCTACAGAACGTTTCACCCAAACACAAAAGAATACACCTTCTTCTCAGCACTGCATGGAACCTTCTCCAAAATCGACCATATAGTTGGACACAAAAATAGCCTCAATAGATACAAGAAAATTGAAATAATCCCTTGTATCTTATCAGACCACCATGGAATAAAGCTGGACTTCAATAGCAAAAGAGTCAACAGAAAATCTACACACACATGGAAACTGAACAACTCTTTACTAGAGGCCCACTGGGTCAGGGAAGAAATAAAGAAGGAAATCAAAGACTTCTTAAAATCCAACGAAAATGAAGACACAACATACCCAAACCTATGGGACACAAGGAAAGCTGTGATACGAGGAAAGTTTATAGCACTAAGTGCCTTCAAAAAGAAAATTGTGACAGTGCATATTAGTGAATTAACAGCCAAACTGGATGAATTGGAAAAAAAAAGAAGCAAACACTCCCAAGAGGAGCAGAAGGCAGGAAATCATCAAACTTAGGGCTAAAATCAACAACTTAGAAACAAAAAGAATGATACAAAGAATCAATGAAACCAAGAGTTGGTTCTTCGAGAAAATCAACAAAATAGACAAACCCTTAGCCAAATTAACTAAAAGACAGAGGGAAAAAACCCAAATCAACAAAATCAGCAATGAAAAGGGAGAAATAACAACAAACATTGAGGAAATCCAGAGAATATTTAGGGCCTACTTTAAAAATCTATACTCCACCAAATATGAAAACTTAAGCAAAATGACAATTTTCTTGATAGATTCTGTAACCGAACTTTTTAAATTATTAAGTAATTATTTATTGATAACTATTTACTTATAACAAATACCAACAATTTCTTAACTTTTAACCCTATAAATTCTTACAACCCCTTTAACCTAACCACTAAACCTATTGATAATTATTACAACTATTTTCCTAACCTTTTAGAAGGATACAGTCTCTGGGGCAGGTCTTCAGTTGTCAGGAATACAGTCTCTGTGATAGACCCTTTAATGCACTTAGCAGTCTTTTTTCTGGAATATCTCAGATGTAGATTCATCAGGGTAAATTGGCTATAGCAGTCTCACCTTAAATAAGGCTTGAGGCTTTCTTCTCTCTGGGAGACCTCAGCTGTCTGTAGGCCAACTTATTTCCTTCGCATCAACAATTCTGCCACTCTGCCTCAGTCCTTAAAGCCGTCCACAGTTTTGTTTAGGCCACTGTTCGGACAGGACAAACCCCTCTAGGCAAAAGCTGAGCCACAGGGTTTAGTCCTTGGCATTTTGCTGTCTTGCTGAGACTTCTCTGCTCACCAGCTTCTTTCTGCCTCAGGAAGATCTGGCCATCAGTTCAAAAGCACTTTCTCCAGCAGGACTCTCAGAGCTCTCTGTCATTGAGGGGGGCCCTCTGGCTCCATTCTTAAATAGGATTTCTCCTTGTTCCACCTGTATCAGCTTAATTTGGGCTCCGCCCACTTAGCAGCTGAGAACAATGCCAGGCCAGATACTTTGTTTCTTAGTCCATTAAGTCTTTCCTGTTTTTCCTGGCTTCAACCTTGTTTTTCAGCCCATTAAGTCTCCTGTTTGTTTCCTGTTTTCACCTGACTTCATCTTTATTTTTCAGTCCATTAAGTCTCCTATTTGTTTCCTGTTTTCACCTGACTTCATCCTTGTTTTTCCACAATCTGAAAAGCTAATCGCTCACAGCCAAATTGATCTTCATGCCTGGAATTAAGAGACTATATCAGAAACCCCTAAATATTTTCTAAATCTAATTTAACTAATCTAACTCCATACAAGATTCCACCTACCGAAGCTAAATCAAGATCAGGTTAACAGATTAAACAGCCCTATAACCCCTAGGGAAATAGAAACAGTCATTAAAATCCTGCAACCCAAAAAAAAAAAAAAAAAAAAAAAAGCCCAGGGCCAGATGGTTTCAGCACAGAATTCTACCAGACCTTCAAAGAAGAGCTAATACCAATACTCTTCACATTCTTTCACAAAATAGAATCAGAAAGAACACTGCCAAACTCATTCTTTGAGGCCACAGTTACCCTGATTCCTAAACCAAACAAAGACCCAACAAAGAAAGAGAACTTCAGACCAATCTACCTCATGAACATAGATGCAAAAATACTAGCAAACCAAATGCAAGAATGCATGAAAAGTATCGTACCCCATGATCAAGTAGGCTTCATCCCAGGAATGCAGGGATGGTTCAACATACGAAAATCCATCAACATAATTCACCCCAGAAACAAGATGAAAGAAAAAAACCACATGACTATCTCACTAGATGTGGAAAAAGCATTTGACAAAATCCAACACCCCTTCATGCTAAAAGTTCTAGAGAGAACCAGCATACAAGGACCATATCTGGAAATAATAAAGGCAATATACAGCAAGCCAGCAGCCAACATCAAAGTAAATGGAGAGAAACTTGAAGCATTTCCTCTAAACTCCGGGACAAGACAAGGATGCCCACTTTTACCATATCTCTTCAATATACAACTTGAAGTACTTGCTAGAGAAATAAGACAACTAAAGGAGATCAAGGGGATACAAACTGGAAACGAAGAAGTCAAATAATCCCTATTTGCAGATGGTATGATAGTATACATAAGTGACCCCAAAAATTCCACCAGACTACTCGTACAGCTGATAAACAACTTCAGCAAGGTGGTTGGTTACAAAATTAATTCAAAAAAACCTGAAGCCCTTCTTTATACAACAAATAAATGGGCTGAGAAAGAAATCAGGGAAACAACTCCCTTTACAATAGCCACAAACAATATATAATACCTGGGGGTAACTCTAACCAAGCAAGTAAAGGACCTGTACAACAAGAACTTCAAGCCCTTGAAGAAAGAAATTGAAGAGGCCATTAGAAGATGGAAAGATCTCCCATGCTCATCGTAGGTAGGATCAACATAATAAAAATGGCCATCCTACCAAAAGCAATATACAGATTCAATGCAATTACTATCAAAATACGAACACAATTCTTTATAGACCTGGAAAAAGCTATTTTCAATTGATATGGAACAACAAAAAACCCAGAATAGCTAAATCAATCCTGTACAATAAAAAAACATCTGGAGGTATCACCATCCCAGATTTCAAGCTGTACTACAGAGCAATAGTAATAAAAACAGCATGGTACTGGTATAGGAACAGACCAGGGAATCAATGGAATCAAACTGAAGACCCAGAAACAAGCCCACACACCTATGGTTATCTAATTTTTGACAAAGAAGCCAAAATGGCACAATGGAAGGACAGCATCTTCAACAAATGGTGCTGGTCCAACTGGAGGTCCACTTGTAAAAGAATGAATTTAGACCCATACTTATCACCTTGTACAAAACTTAAGTCTAAGTGGATCAAAGACCTTAACATAAGCCCGGTCACACTAAATCTACTAGAAGAGTAAGTGGGAAAAACCCTCGAAATCATCGGGACAGGTGACAACTTCCTGAACAGAACACCAACAGCTGAGAACCTAAGACCAACAATCAATAAATGGGACCTCATGAAACTGAAAAACTTCTGTAAGGCAAAAGACACTGTCATTCAAACAAAATGGAAGCCTACAGATTGGGAAAAAAATCTTCACCAACCCCACATCTGACAAAGGGCTAATATCCAAAATTTACAAAGAACTCAAGAAATTAAATGCCAAGAAACCAAATAATCCAATTAAAAAATGGGGAAAAGAGCTAAACAGAGAATTCACAAAGAAGGAATCACTAAAGGCTGAGAGACACTTGAAGAAATGCTCAGCATTCTTAATCATCAGAGAAATGCAACTCAAGACGACTCTGAGATTCCATCTCACACCTGTCAGAATGGCTAAGATCAAAAGCTCAAATGACAGCACATGCTGGCGAGGGTGTGGAGAAAGGAGAACACTCCTCCATTGCTGGTGGGAGTGCAGGCTTGTGCAACCACTATGGAGGTCAGTCTGGCCATATGTTAGAAAACTTGGAATAGCTCTGCCTCAGCACACAGCCATGTCACTTCTGGGTATACATCTAAATGACTCCTCACCGAATCACAAGGAAGTTGCCTCGTCTATGTTCATAGCAGCCTTATTTGTAATAGCTGGAAACTGGAAACAATCCAGATGTCCCTCAACTGGAGAATGGATTAAAAAACTGTGGTACATCTACACAATGGAATACTACTCTGCTATCGGAAACAATGAAATTATGCAATTTGCAGCCAAATGGATGGAACTAGAAAAGCTCATCCTGAGTGAGCTAACCCAAACTCAGAAAGATGCTCATGGCATCTATTCACTTATAGTTGGATTTTAGCTATATATAGTACAGGATATCTATACTACAACCAATGCACCAAAGGAAATATGGAGATAGACTTTTTTGTTTTGTTTTGTTTTTGTTTTTGTTTGTTTGTTTGTTTGCTCTCCCTGTCATTGAGACACTTTTCCCTGGTGGTACTGCCTTGTAGGCCTCCAGTGTATGAGGAGGCTCTTGGCCCTCATATGACTGCTGAACTGGGGTGGGGGAATGTTATGTAGGGACACTCCACTCCAGAGGAGTGGGATGGAAGGATTAGGGGGTAGAGGGTGAGAGGGCGGGACTGGGAAGGGTGGAAAGAGGACACTATGATGAAGATGTAACCTCAAGCAATAAATAAATAAATTTTAAAAAAGAAAAAAAGAATATGACGTCTTTCAGGTCAGTTCAGGCTCTATTCCTCCAAGTCCAGCACCCAATACATGTGGTAATGTCTTCAGCAATATACCTCCAAGTTCTGGGAAACAATCAAGGGCAACAGAAATAGCTTATATCACTTTAGGAGTCTCTTGGACTCCCTTGATCAACAACTGGAAGGGAGGTTATTTGAGATACACTGGGCCTGGCCTGAGTATCTGAAACCTCAAAGCCTACCCGCAGTGACACACTTCCACCAATAAGGTCACACCTACTCCAACAAGGCCATACTTCCTTATAGTGCCACTCCCTGTGGGCCTATGGGGGCCATTTTTATTCAAACCACCACAGAGAGAACATGTATGTAGTTTTTGCCACTTTCCTAAACTAGTACAATTTCTAAGTGCATTCTAAATAACTGTACTTACAACCATAGATAAGTGTTTCATTCCTCATCAAAGAAACTTCTTTTGCAACAGATGCCGACAATTTTCCAGAAAATATGAGACTATAGGGTTTCCAGTGCCAGTTGATACATCTACAATAGAACCCTTATTGCTAAGGCTCAGGGAACATCCTAGAAGAGAGGGTAAAAAAATTGTAAAAGCCAGAGGACCAGGAAGTCTGATTGGAGATGGTATCTTCTGTATATAATAGGTAAGTTCCACCAATGAACTTTCAACAACGTAAGGTGGCCTAAGCAGGACCTCCATAATGACAGCATCAGTTAATACACCAACATGGATGGGGACTCTCACAAGGGCCTACCTGTAGATGAAGAGCTACAGGCAATTATTGGATACAGAGAGAGAGAGAGAGAGAGAGAGAGAGAGAGAATCAATGTTCTCCAGTACACTTGAAGGTATCCAATGCCAAGAGACCAGCCCTAAATACATATACATATGAGCAATACTATATGAACTCAGCAGGTTTATATATACATATATATATATATGTATGTATATGTATATGTGCATATATACATATGTATATAATAATTTAAAATGAAGAGGTCGTGAATTTGTTAGGTCTCTAAGAAGCCTGGGACAAGTCTCATTCAGTACCAGTGACTCTTCCCAGCACTTCTTACCCTGTACCCTTCCCTAATCCTCTCCAACCCAGGGGCTGGGTTTCCACTTCCCTTCCCACAGATTCTGATCCATATATAACTCAGTCATTTTGATTATCCACCCTCTTGACTCCTGGTTCCTCTCTTGGTCTGTAGGTCTGACAGTCCTCTCTTAGCACCCCTCTCCTCTCTCTTCTATTCCTCTCTTGCCCTCCCCATTGGCTGGTTCTGTCTGGAATCTTCCAAATTGACTGTTTTCCCCTCATATCTACAATACAACCTTCACTTCAACTATAGTTTAGGAGCCGTCATGTCCCCATTCTCCATTCAGTGAAGAAGACATGGGAGGAGTTGGAGTGGAAGAGGGAAGAGTAGAAATGCTGTAAATATAGTACTTGTGTATGAAATCCTTGAAAACATTTAAGATTTTAAATTAAAAGATAAAGCAGATTCCGAGTTTGCCAAGAGCTTATAAAATCACAGATGTCAAAGATACTGTGAATTGTACACCAGATGGAATTAATTAACATTCCAGCTCATGACTGAGGAAAGAAATAGCTCCTTAGGAACTTATAACCTAACAACTCTTGTAGCTGTGTGCTAATGACAGTTCAGTTGCAGAGAGGTGACCACATGATCCTTCTGTGCCTTCATTCTAACTGTGAGCACTGGTGCCAGGCCCCAGAGCCAAGCAAATGACAGCACAGTTCAAAAAGGAAACAAGTAAGAATTGATTGAGAAGCATGAAGATAAATCTAGAAAAGAATTGCACCCATCAGACATTTGTAAATAGGCTGGAGGCGAATAACAACTGTAGCTGCAGTGATGCTCTTAAACCCTGCACTACCATTTCTCCCTTTGTTTTCAGGACTAGGGTCTGAGCCCAGAGCATGCCAGCCAAGCGCTGTACTGCTGCCATATTTCCACTATGTCTGCTTAAAAAAAAAAAATCTCATAGGGCTATTATGAAAGTTTACCCTTTATACAAAATTCAAAACTAAGAAACGTTAAATTTTGCAAATCTGTATTTCCTAAGAGCACATGGTCTACCCTTCCTCCTTGGAAATTGACCCAAAGGCAGTGTTGTAGATTGGCATAGGAGGGGATTAGAAGAATCCACTGGCCATTTCCTTTAACTAGACAAGTGACACTCAGCTATCAACAAATATGACACCAAGTGACTATTTTGAAGAGCAGATTGATGGTCAGCTCCTACCCAGTAAAGCTGCCAGGTGAGGCATCACATAAAGAATCAAGGAGAGTCCTCAGGGCAG
>CAJQZJ010033026.1:5873430-5910881 GCA_907164525.1 Lophiomys imhausi | reverse complement strand
CATCACATAAAGAATCAAGGAGAGTCCTCAGGGCAGAGTACAGCTTAAGCTACATGTACTTAGACTCAAGGCTATTGGACGGGATTCCATTTTCAAAACCAAGACCCAAGGTTCACCATTGAAACAGTGGTTGACAGAGACTCCGTGCAGATAGGTGATGGAGCAGGAGCCCTGAGGACTGAAGAAGCTCCGTAATCTCTCCTGGCCTGCAGTATAGTAGTTGCCCTTCAAGTGCCAGCTGCAGCAGGGTGCATCGGGTGTGCAGGCCACAGAGCTGCTGACCTTGGAGCCAGCACTCAGAAGCTGCTGCAAGTATCAACTGAAAATGACACTTAGGAGCCATGAGAGAGTCTCCCTGAGAGAAGTCATACTATACTGACTGTGCCCTAATTTCAAGCCTAGTTATGGCTGCTCCCAAAGAGGCTTCAAAACCAATCTATTACCATTGTCCTCCCAGCAGGAAAGGGGTGTAACTGTGCCTTTTCAGAAACATAATGGAAAACAAAAATGAAGTGAGCTTTTGGCAACACATACATGCATACACTCATACACACATGCATACATACATACATGATACTGAGGGCCTCTTCCTGGAAGCTGCAATGTGTTCCCAGAAGGATTCAGAACAAAGTGTCCCTCAAAACTGAGCACTGGACACTTCACTAAGTCTTCACTAAGAATTTTGGTTAGAAATAAAACAGGGAAGTAAGACATGGAACTGAAGAAGGTAGCTCCATGCTAGTTTGAGGACAGACTGGGCTACATAATGAGTTCTAGGCTGGCTTGAACTAGAGATAATATCTAGAGACTAGAAAAAAGAAAAGGTCTTAAGGAAACTCAAAAAGCTAGGGAAAATATGATAAAGAAAAGAGAAAATGGGGCTAGTTAAAAATGGAAGGATAACTGTATGAAGAGCAGGGGCTTATACAGCATCAGCAAACTGAAAGGACTCCTAACAGTGCTGAGGAACTTCTGAGTGAGACAGGTTAGTGGCTTCTTCTGTGAGAGCCAGTGAAGGAGCATGTTGGAATAAGAAACCAGACCTTATTCGAAAGACTGAAATAGAGGAAAAGCAGGAACAAAGACATTCCATATGGAGAAGCCAGCCAAACATAGCCAAGGAGGTCCCTGGCCGGGAGGGGACTCAGGTAAGTCAGATGAAAGCTGAACAGTCCTATCTTCGGGACAAGCCCACAGCTCCTGCAAGCATCAAGTCCAGTTACTACTTACAGTAAGACAGTGGTTCCTCTGGAAGATGGATCAGGAGTAGAGAGAAATCCCACTCCATTATACTAAATGACTACAGGGTATTAGATGGGCACCATCTTGTCAGAATCTATTGCTAATAACTAAGCTACTTAGAGGCCTAAGATCAGGAAATATCTGCAGGTTGAAGAGTTTCACTTTGGACTACCATAGCTGCTTTGTAATGAATGGCAGTTTTGAAGAACTAGAGGGATAGCAAAGGGTGCAGGTGACAGGAGCCTGGCTTTGGCTAGAAGTGAATAAAGATAAATAGCCCCACCTTCAGTGGCCAGGATCAGGTCTCATCAACTGAGAATTACCTTAGAGTTTGATAGTTCTAAGTCTGAAGCCAATAGAGGTCTTAGGGTTTGTATTGCTGAAATAAAACACCATGACCAAAAGCAACCTAGTGAGGTGAAGGTTTATTTCACTCTACAGTTTATAAATCCTATGGTGGTTTGAATAAAATGGGCCCCATAGGCTCATATGTTTCAGTAATTGTTCCCAGTGAGAAGAACTGTTAGGAAGGATTAGGAGGTATGGCTTTATTGAAGGAGGTCTATTACTGGAGGTGGGCTTTGAAGCTTCAAAGGGTTCATGATATTCCCAGTGTCCTTTTCTGTCTTGTGATTGTGTCTCAAGATGTGAGCTTTCAGCTACTGTTCCAGCATACTTGATGGCCTAGTCTTTGGTGTCACCACCAGCAGTTAGCATATGCCTGCCTGGCTTCCTCAGGCACGCCCCTCAGTAGGTCTCTTTCTCTGTGGTCTCTCAGAGCTGCAGCCTCTATCTGAGGTCTCCTCGCAGTCGGTTCTGCAATCTCCCACCTCACACTTCCCTCATTTGCTCAGCAGTTGTGGCAGATCTTATGCCACAGCTCTTCGTGGCAGGAGCTGCACTCCTACCTGCCTTGGTCTCCTCAGCCTCTTCAAGCTCAGGCTCTAGTGACACGGTTGTCTGCCTGCCCGTTCAGTTGCTCTGCTCCTGCCATTGTGGCACCAGCCAGCCACAGACCTCAGCATCAGGTTCTCATGAACTTTCTTGATAGCCTGAGCTTACTTACGGCAGGTCCAGCCAGATGGAAGCGAGGCTTTTCTAAGCCTCCTTAGACTGGCTTGTGACTAGAGTATCTCTCTCAGACTCCACTTCTCAGGCTTCTATCTGCCTGATTCTTATCATCTCAGGGCTGTTGCAGTCTCTCACTTGAGGCCACGGTCGAGAGTCTTGAGTCTAGAATCTTGAGGCTAGGCACAGGCCCCCAGCACACCTCTTCTTCACACCTCCGTCTCTCCAGCACTCTCTCCAGGGGAATAGGGCGTGGTTCTTATACTCTTTCACAGTGTCTCCTTTCTAGCTGCTCCTGTAGCCACACCCCTCAGCAAGACGATTTCTTGAGGTTCCTGAGGCTTCACAGCAACACTCCTCAACAAAGCTCTGCTGTGCCTCTATCAGAGTCATGGCTTCAACTGGGCTCCCTCCATTTCGGCTCCACTCAATGTCTTTGAAGAGAGGCAGCATCCAAAAGCCCTTTCTCTCAGTTTCCCAGGCTTTACTGATTACATCTGTTACCCAGAACCATATGCTGCCATGTGCCAGACCAATAATCTAACCCCCATTACATGGTACCCACTGCATTTCTCCGCCAGAATGATTAATAATCAGGAACCCCTGAAAGTACAGAGATAGGTCCTCTGATTGTACTCATCTCAGTGTTGTGGACACTTCCCATACTTTCAATATATTTGGGGGACACTCTTACCTAAAATATTACCCACTCAGGGGTGCAGTTTGGTTATTTTTATGAGGGCTGGGCAGATTCTCCAGCCCTCATAATGTAAACCTAAGTGTGTCCACCAGAGGTCTGGCTAGACAAATAAAAAGGAAAATATAATAATGAATATGCAACCCTAATAAAAAAAAAGCTATAAGCAAAGGAAAGCCCAGGGCCCAACAGTTTTATTACTGATTTCTTCCAAATCTTAAAAAAATAAAATAAATGAAAACCTAAAATCAGATTTTCTCAAAAGAGACAAGGGTGCCATTCTTTTCAGTTTTATTCTAAATCTCTTCACTGTTCCATAAAATAGAAAGAGAAGGAACACCAAACCCATCCAAAGCAGTAAGGATAACCCTGATGTGGAAGGAAAATCTTGTGTATTGTATGTATGTAGCAGCTAGGAAAAGTTAGAATAGGAGGTGGCACGTCTGGTAGGCAGAGAGGATTCTGGGAGAATTCCAGGCGTAGAGGATTTGCCCCAGGAAGATGTGAGGAAAACAGATGCACAGGTAACCAGCCACATGGCAGAACTTAGACTAGAATGAATGGGTTAATTAAGTTACAAGCTAATCAGGGAACCTAGCTGTATGGCCTAGGTATTTATAAATATATTTTGAGTTTGAGTCTTATTTCTGGGAGCTTGGGGCCAGGAGGAAATAAACACCTACTATAACACCCTGATACCAAAACCAGATAAAGATTCAAGAAAGAAAACTATGATGCAATAGATACAGAAATTTTTAATACATTTTAATTTAAGAACACATTCAGATCATACAGCATAACCAAGCTTTATTTTCTACTGAATACAAGGTTGCCTCAACATGTGCAAATCAAAAAGTGTAATTCAACACATAAGTAGACAGGGAGAGAAATTACATGATCATCTCAGTCAATGCAGAAAGGCCTTTGACAAAGTCCTTCATTATTTCAGAAACAAATATTGCAGAAAACCCAGCTTCTTTGACAAATAGAGTTCTAGAAGAATGAAACTTGATCCATGTCTCTCACTCTGCACAAGAATCAATTTAAGATTAACCAAAGACCTTAGTATAAGACCTGAAAATTGAAATTGATAGAGGAAAACAGAGGCTAGACACTTACACGTGTCAGTGTTTTAGTCACTGTTCTATTGTTGAGAAGATCATGGCAACTGTTATAAAAGAATGCATTTAATTAGAGGCCTGCTTACAGTTTCAGGAGTTTACTCCATTTTCATCATAGTGGGCAGCATGGTAGCATGTAGACAGGCACTGGAGCAGTAGGTAAGAGCTACTTCCTGGGTGGCTAGGCACAAAATCAATTAAAAAAATCAGTAGCCCTTTTTCCACACAAGATAAATGGGCTGAGAAAGAAATAAGGGAAACAACTGTTGGGGTAGTGTTAAGCATTCTAAATGTTAATTAATTGGTCCTGTTTGCTGTCTGTTTCTTACATTGACTCTGATTGGTTAAATAAAATGCCGAGGCCTGAGATTGGGCAAAGACAGAGAAAGGTGGGACTTCCTGGGATTAGAGCAGGAAGCCTGCGCTTTAGACAGCGGATTAATTCATTCCAGCCAGGAGCAGCAAGAAGGAGGCATACACCATGGGTTAGAAAAAGGAACCTCATTCCACATGGCGAGGAACATCGGCATATCGTGGAGAATGGCAGTCCAAGGGGACGTATGTATATATGGGGTCATATTTGGGTAATAGAATTAAGAGCTAGCTTAGATGGGCTAGGATTGCACAATTCAGGCCAAGGCTTGTTAAAATCCATATGGTCCCTGTGTGTTCATTTATAATGGTGGGTTAAGAATTAACCACCCCCGAACCAATTAACAATAATATAAATACTAGTAAGTAATTTAATTAATTTTTTTTTACAAACAACCCCCTTAATAATAGCCACAAACAATATAAAATACCCAGGGGTAACTCTAACCAAGCAAGTGAAAGACCTGTATGATAAGAACTTCAAGTCCCTGAAGAAAGAAATTGAAGAAGATATCAGAAGATGGAAAGATCTCCCATGCTCATGAATAGGTAAGATCAACATAATAAAAATGGCCATAATATCAAAAGCAATATACAGATTCAATGCAATTCCTATCCAAATACCAACTAAATTCTTTACAGACGTGTAAAAAAACAATTCTCAACTTCATATGAAAAAACAAAAAACCCAGAATAGCTAAATTAATCATGTACAATAACAGAACATCTGGAAGTATCACCATCCCAGATTTCAAGCTATACTATAGGACAATAGTAATAAAAACAGCATTGTACTGGTATAGAAACAGACCATTTGACCAATGAAATTGAATTGAAGGCCCAGAAGTAAACCCACAAACCTATAGTCACTTAATTTTAGACAAAGAAGCCAAACCCACAGAATGGAAGAAGGAAAGCATCTTCAATAAATGGTGCTGGTCAAACTGGATGTCAACATGTAGAAGAATGCAAATAGATCCATACTTACCACCCTGTACAAAACTTAAGTCTAAGTGGATCAAAGACCTCAACATAAATCTGGACACACTAACATCAATAGAAGAGAAAGTGGGGAAAAGCCTGGAACTCATTGGCACTGGTAGCAACTTCCTGAACAGAACACCAATAGCTCAGGCACTAAAACAAACAATCAATAAATGGGACCTTATGAAATTGAAAAGCTTCTGTAAGGCAAAGGACACTGTCCTCAGAACAAAATGGCAGCCTACAGACTGGGAAAGGATCTTCACCAACCCAACATCCGACAGAGGGCTAATATCCAAAATATATAAAGAACTGAAGAAATTAAACACCAAAAAATCAAAAAACCCCTTCAAAAATGGAGCACAGAGCTAAACCAAGAATTCACAGAAGAGAAATATCTAAAGGCTAAGAGGCACTTGAAGAAATGTTCAAATCTTTGGTCATCATGGAAATGCAACTTAAAGCAACTCTTAGATTCCATCTCACACCCGTCAGAATGGCTAAGATCAAAAACTCAAATGATAGCACATGTTGGTGAGGATGTGGAGAAAGAGGAACACTCCCCCATTGCTGGTGGGAGTGCAAACTTGTACAACTACTTTGGAAATCAATCTGGAGATATCTTAGAAAATTGGGAATAGTTCTACTTCAAGACCCAGCCATACCCCTCCTAGGCATATATGCAAATGATTTGAAATGAAACCATAAGGACAGTGCCTCAACAATGTTCATAGCAGCTTTATTTCTAATAGCCAGAAACTGGAAACAATCCACATGCCCTTCAACTGAAGAATGGATTAAAAAAAAAAAAACTGTGGTACATTTATACAATGGAATACTACAGAGCTATCAGAAATAAGGAAATCATGCAATCCATAACCAAATGGATCTAGAAAAGCTCATCCTAAGTGAGCTGACTCAGTCGCAGAAAGATAAACATGATATGTACTCTCTTATAAGTGAATATTAACCATACATCACAGGATAACTATCCTACAACCCACAGACCTAAACAGATAGGTCCCCCATAACCTCTATGTCTCTCTTAATGAGGTATTAGTAAAATAAATTACATAACTTTGTCAAGGTTAAATTATAGACTCAACCTATATATCTCACATGGCTTACCCACTCCAAATAGGCTTACAAGACGCCTCCTCCCCAGTCATGGAAGAACTAACAGACTTCCACGACCATACACTCATAATCGTCTTCCTAATCAGCACCCTAGTGCTCTACATCATCTCACTTATACTGACAACAAACCTCACCCACACAAACACAATAAATGCCCAAGAAGTAGAGACTATCTGAACCATCCTACCAGCAGCCATCCTTGTTCTAATCGCCCTCCCATCCCTACGAATTCTTTATATAATAGACGAAATTAACAACCCTAGCATTACAGTAAAAACCATAGGCCACCAATGATACTGAAGCTATGAATACTTGGACTATGAGGATTTGTGTTTTGACTCCTATATAATTCCCACAAATGAACTAAAGCCAGGCCACCTTCGTCTACTAGAAGTTGATAACCGCCTTGTTCTCCCTATAGAACTTCCAATTCGAATATTAATCTCATCTGAAGACGTCCTCCACTCATGAGCAGTACCA
The DNA here is from genome assembly GCA_907164525.1 of Lophiomys imhausi. Taxonomy (NCBI): domain Eukaryota; kingdom Metazoa; phylum Chordata; class Mammalia; order Rodentia; family Muridae; genus Lophiomys; species Lophiomys imhausi. Next base: position 5,903,780 of record CAJQZJ010033026.1, on the reverse strand, counting down.
TCACTAGGACTAAAAACAGACGCCATCCCAGGACGACTAAACCAAGCCACTATTACCTCAAACCGCCCAGGACTATTTTACGGACAATGCTCTGAAATCTGCGGATCCAACCACAGCTTTATACCCATTGTCCTAGAGATAATCCCACTAAAACACTTTGAAAATTGATCCACATCCATAACTTAGCCACACTATGAAGCTAAGAGCATTAACCTTTTAAGTTAAAACTAGGGACATTCCACCCCCATAGTGATTATGCCCCAACTAGATACCTCTACATGATCAGTCATTGCCCTAGCCTCAACCATCACCCTATTTACTCTGTTTCAACTAAGCCTCTCCTCATACACCCTCCCCATTCACCCTGACAATAAAACCCGAAAAACATACAAAACTAAAAACCACTGAGAACTAAAATGAACGAAAATCTATTTACCTCTTTTACCACCCCCACAATAATAGGACTACCCATTGTTATTCTCATAATCGCAGCACCAACAATTCTACTCACCCCATCAAAACGACTTATTAGCAACCGTCTACACTCAATCCAACAATGACTTATTAAATTAACCACCAAACAAATCCTGTCATCACATTCACCAAAAGCACAAACTTGAGCCCTAATAACCATCTCACTCATTACATTTATTGGGGCCACAAACCTAATTGGACTTCTACCACACACATTTACCCCAACCACACAACTATCCATAAACCTAAGCATAGCCTTCCCCCTATGAGCAGGAACTGTAATCCTAGGATTCCGCTACAAAATAAAACCATCTCTGGCCCACATCCTCCCCTAGCATATCTATCCTAGGAAAAATTTCACCCAGCAGTGAGTCATGGAATCTGCTGCAGGTTAGCAGAACACCTTACCCTAGATGGTGTGCCATATCCAGCCCCAGTACAAGAGGGAGCTCTCGGCCCTCACATGACTGAAGAACTGAGGGTGTATGATATGTGATGGCCCACCTCATCTGAGGAGGAGAGTAGCAAGTAGAGGAATGATAAAGGAGGGAGGGAGAGAAGGAGGGACAGAGGGAGGGAGGGGCCAGGAGGGGAGGAGGGAGGAAACTATGTTCTAGAAGTAACTTGAGAAAATAAAATAATACTTTTTTTAAAAAGGGTTAATCTTAAAAATATAAGAAAATAAAATATAAACTTTTCAAATTATACTTTACCAAAGGTATACTTGCCTTACTGGCATGAAGGAAAAATGGCCTGAATTTCAGATTAGAATGTTAGACTGCAGGTTGCCACATAGCTCACACACACTTGATATCAGCTTAAAAGTTTTTTTGTAGATATAAAGGATATTTTTGTGGTTTGGCATTAAAAAGCAGGTAAGAGGTTTAAAATGTTGTAAACAAATTAAATCAACCTGGTTTTCTAAACCTCCAACAGTTGAAAAAATTTGGAGCTAAGGTAAAATATATGAGAAGGGTGGTGTTAGCCCATGCCTTTAACTCCAGCAAAGACAGGAAGATCACTAGAGAGTTAGTTGTCTTGAAATTCTATAGTTACAAGAAACAGGGAGGTGATGGTGCACACCCTTAATCCCATCATTTGAGAGGGATATACCCTTAATCCCAACACACTAGAGACAGAAACCTGCAGATCTCTGAGTTCTAGGCCAGCTTGACACAAAGCAATCTCTAAATAGAGAAAAACTTAGATCCAGAGGTGGTGGTGCACATCTTTAATCCCATCAGTTGGGAACAACATGCCTTTGATCCCAATACTTAGACTGCAGAGAAAGGCACATAGGATTTGGAATTATTTAAATCTAAAAGCTACTCACAAAAGGCATGCCGAAATTGAAAGTGAATTGTCCTTTGAGATCACAAATATATATACACTTAAAGGTTTGTTTAGTTCCAAAATATCAAAATAATTTCTTTTTTATTCTCAATTGAAAGATAATACTTTTTATATTGAAAAAAAAAACAAATTTGCTCCAGGAAAAATATTACCTGCCCCCCCCCCCCCAAAAGTAGCATCCCAGAGTTAGGATTAGGGCAGGGCTCTGTTCTTATCTTTCCAGGAGATTAAAAGCATCCATCTAAGGAATCCAGGGACAAATGGACAACTGAAACCTCAGAGGAAAACAGATCAGACACCAAAGAAGACAAGTAGCCCACAATCCAGCCTCACAGACTTCCTTTATATCTGTTTCCTCAAAAGTCTACAACCACAACTCAAAATTGCTAAGTTTGTTCGGCTCCATAGACTGTTCCAGCCAAAACTTCAGTAAAAGCCTGAAGTTTAGCCACTAACTACAAGCTTCTTAGAACATTTAAGTAGATGACCACAAAAGGACTGAACATCAAATTATTCTATTCACATGTTTAACCATTTTTACATTCCCATTTGGGCCCCAAACATGTTTACAATATCCCAAATCAGTAGGAAGTAATTTTAAGAGAGCGACATCCCATCTACAGAAGGTAGGGTGAGTAATTTCTCCCCCACCCCTTTGGTCAATTGATGGGTTATAGATACTCGTTATTTAGGGGAAGAGATTACAAGCTGTTAAATGGTCTTGTTAAATAGGTTTTGGAGGTTAGACACAGGGATTTCTCTCTTTTTCTTTACTGTATCCTTCTTTCTCTCCTATGTAGGGATGAAAAGACTTGAGAAAAAATGGTATATAGACGTAATATAGGAATGACAAAGAAGAAAGGACAGATTGTTGAATATGCTCTTATATCTTTGTATATTAATACAAAATTAAGATTATATTTGGCTAAATCAGTATTAATCTTTTATATTGATACAAAATTAAGATTATATTGGGCTACATTGGTATTGATCTTTCTATATTGATACAAAATTAAGGTTAGTTCATTTTAAGGTATTGTACCTAGGTAACACTGAAAAATAAAATGTGAAGTTTTGGCCTTTTGTTAGCAACTGTCATAAACTGTTTAGGATAATTAAGAAACGCAAACTAACAGTCATTCAAGCATGTCATTTTGTTAGGTACTAGGGCAGTCTGTCACAGTCATTTTCTAAGTTAATCAGAAATCAAGTTGCTAAGAGACAAACAACATTTGCTTATCCAAATATAAGGAGATAGATAGATGGTCTTCAAAAACCTCAAGAGATCTGCAGAATATGGCATTCAAAGATGTTTTCTTAAATTTAGATTTTTTGATATTGAGAGATGTCAGCTCCTTACAGCACCCCCCCATTCTACTCCAAGTAGAAGATAAGCATCGAAGAATCTCCAATGGGAGATGGTTGAATTAGTAGCAAGCCTGTCACTTGGCAAGAAAAATCTCTTGCTTCAACTGTAGACAGAATGCTGTCCAAAAAGGACAAAACTTGGAAGCAGGTAAGTTAACAGCCTAGTTCTGCTAAGACAGGGTAGGCAAGTCCTTCATAATTCCTGCTTTACAATCAATGTCTGTGAGAGAAACTGGGCCAAATGGCTGAAGATTGATGCTGTAATGTATGGCAAGACATTGAAAACTGTCCAGGCAGCCACTGGTATGTCATTTCTTAGTTTTTTGAAGCTGTTGGCCTTGCACTTCCTGTATAATCAGATATATTTATCCCTCTCAGGTCTCTGATGTGGTTGAAGACTAGATAGCTAGAGTCTCATAGTTAAATTTTGAGTTGTTTAGGAATTAAGAGGGTGTTCTGGATCTAAGAAGATATTTTTAAAATTGTGATGCAAGTTAGGATGGAAGCTGAGTTGGTTATAGAACCTGAAACTCATGGAGATACTTGGATAGTAGAATGTTAAAGACATTTGCCAAATACATATAGACTGGACATTGAGAATGCATGCTAAGCCTTATAATTCTCATAATTGTGACCTAATTATTTCTGTTGTTTTGTATTGTATTTGGGGTTTTTTTTTGTTTGTTTGTTTTTTATTTGTTGTTGTAAGAGAAAGAACCATTTGTTGGACTGAAATGGGGGAACTGTTGGAGGAAAAAAGATATACTTTAAACTTAAAAAAAAAAAGGAAGTAGATGTGGGGTTGAGAGGGAAGAGAGTGGGAGGGAGGGACCAGAGGGGGAAGTAGGGAGGGGATTGCGATTGAGTTGTAACTTGAAGAAATAAGAAATTAATTAATTAATTAATTAATTAAATGTTTTAAAAAGAGCTACTTCCTGATCTATAGGTAGAGACAGAATAAGACTGGGCCTGGTGTGGGATTTTGAAACTTCAAAACCCATCCTCCTTGACACACTTTCCCCAACAAGGCCACACCCACCCAATAAGGCCCTACCTCCTAATTCTTTTTTTTTTTAAAGATTTATTTATTTATTTATTTAATGTATATGAGTTGCTCTATCTGCATGTACACCTGCAGCCAGAAGAGGGCATCAGATCACATTGTGGATGGTTGTGAGCCCCCATGTGGTTGCTGGGAATTGAACTCAGGACCTTCCGAGGAGCAGCTAGTGTTCTTAACCCCTGAGCCATCTCTCCTAATTCTTTTCAAATGGTTCCACTCACAGATGATTAAGCATTCAAATAGGAACCTATGGAGGACATTGTTATTCAAACCACCATGGCTGAATTAGGTGGATATTTTCTAACCAGAACTCCAACAGTACAGGAAATCACCATAAGAACTGGCCAAAAAAAGAAAATATAGAAATAAAAAGGACTGCATGATATTAAGAAGCATCTCCACAGCAATGTAAATAATCACTAAAGTAAAGAGACAGAAAAGAACAGGAGAAATATTTACCAACTGCCCATCATGCAGGGGATTAATACCCAAAATATATAGAGAACTGCAAAAATTAAACACCAGAAATACCACAAACCAACAATCACTAAGTAGGCTAATGAACTGAATGGACATTTTGAAGAAAAGAAACTGAAATGCCACATGGATACTTAAAATTCTCAGCATCCTCAGCCATCAGGGAGATTCAAGTTAAAACCCTTTGAGACTCCATCTTATCCCAGTCAGAATGGCCACCATCAAGAGAACAAGTGGCAACAAATACTTCTGAGTCTGTGGGGAAAACCCTTATTTACTACATGTGGGAGTGTAAACTTGTATAACCACCATAACCTCACATAGTTATTTTTAATTGTGGAAAAATACACATTAAAAATTTATCCTCTTGGCCATTTTAGGTATGTCTTTCAGAGATGCTAAGTACTTTATAATATTGTATCATTATCAGCACAATCCAGGTCCAGAACTTATCTTACTGAGCTGAAATTTTTGTCCAACTAAGGGATGGTGCCTAAATCCCTCTAAGCAGGGAAAATAAAATAGACATCTGAAGTGGATGGAGAGGGGGATCTGGACAGGAACCTAACATAACTGCCATCCGAGAAGCTTTATCCAGCAGAAAATGTAAACAGATGCAGAAACCCAAAGTCAAACATTAGAAGAAAATCAGGGAGTCTTGAGGAAGTTATGGGAAGGTTTAAAGAAGCTAGAGGGATCAAGAACCCCACAAAAGACCTACATAGCCAATTCACTCAGACACAAGGGAGTTCATGGAGACTGAACCACCAACCAAAGAACTTGCATGGACTGGTCCTAGGCCCACTACACATATGAAGCTGATGGGATGCTTGGTCCTCAAGTGGATCCCCTAACAATTGGAACAGGGACTATCTCGGACTTAGACAAGGTTGCCTCCCTCTGGATCCCAGTTTCCTAGCAGAGCTACCTTGTCTTGCCTCAGTGGAAGAGTAGACACTTAGTCCTGATGTGACTTGATATGCCAGAGTGGGTTGGTACTGAGGAGGGAAGTATGGAGGAAGTAGGTGAGAGGATAGGACTGGGAGGAGGGAGGGGAATGGCAATTGGAATGTAAAATAAACAAATTAATTTTTTAAATGTTTTAAGTATACTCCCCCCCCCCAAAAAAAGACTATAGAGTTTAAAATAAATATAAGAAATTCCACATCGTACCATTCCCCAGCTTCGAAATACTATGCTGCTTTCTGTCTCTGAATGTGCTCTCCAAGGTATCCCATGTAAGTGGAACCACACAGGCCCTGTCATCTTGTGACTGGATTGTTCCACTTAGGCAATGTCCTCAAGCCTTGTCCTTATTACCACAGGCATCCAAATTCCCTTCCTTTCAGAGGTTGTATGCATATGCCACATTTTACTTATACATAACTGCACTTGCATGTTTTGGCTATGGTGAATGATATTGTTGTGAACACGAATGTGCAAATGTTTCTTCAAAATACTGTGTCTGGGCCTAGAGAGGTGGCTCAGCAGTTCAAAGCACTTGCTGCTTTCACGGAAGACCTGAGTTCAGTTCCTAACTCAAAGCTCTCTATAATTCCAGCACCAGAGGATCCAATGTGCATCTAGTGACTCCACATATATGCACGCAAACATCAAGCACATACAGTAAATGACTCTTTTCAAAAATGCACTGTGTCTTAGTCCATTTGTGCTGCCATAACAAAATACCTTCTGCTGGGCAGTTTGTAATGGACGATTTTACTTTCACAGGTCTCAGGGCTTCCCAAGTTCTTCTTGCTGTATCTTCACATGTAGTTGAAGACAGCACAGAGAAGGATTTCTCCAGCTCTTCCAGCCCTCTTATAAGATCACTAATCCTGTTCATGAGGACTCCAGCCTCATGGTTTAATCACTTTCTCATTCTGTCATATTCAGGGGGCAATACAAGGGTTCAGAGTGCAGTTTATCAACTGTAACAACAAAGAAATCAACATTTCCTGAGTCAGCAGACATAGTCACCCAGAGGAAGCTACTCTCAGCATTACTGGAAGGCATGTATGAAGTGAAAATTATGAAATTTAGGGTGTGACCACTGACATAGAAAGTCTATTTTCTTTACATGAGCAAATATGTTAAGGTTTATCAAAAGGGATTGTCCTTTATGTCAACTCAGGGATTTCTTTCTTTTGTTTTTTTTCCTCCTGCCACATCATGTCTGCCACCTCACTGCCCGCCCCAGCCTCCTTTAATCCAGGGTTTTCTCACATTAAAAAAATTATTAAATGAATTCAAATGCCATATTTATAGAAATAATGTATTTCTTAATGTACAGATACATGACAGCTACTTCCCAAATCATATAATATACTACAATCTCTTTCTATTTTTATTATTATTTGAAGCCAATTTGTTATATTTTAAAAGCATCACTTGTCCAAAATATTCCAGGAAAGAGACGAATTCTGAAACACTAATGCTGAAAATTATTTCCCACAAAATGGAGGGAAAGTATATTTATAGAAACATAGTATCTACCAGCTCCATGCCTATAATGTGGACTGATTCACACTCACCTCCCCTTCATGAGGAATGAGCCAAACTCTGCATGTTCAGGAACATGGAGGCTCCTCCCAGAAGCCTGGCCATCACAGGAGATGCAGGTGTCTGCCTGGTTGAGCTTGTAGTTTCTGGTGGTGGCTTTGACTGTCAGAAGCCGTCCTGGATCTGAGCAAGTTGGAACTGACAAAGCAGATGTCTGGTGTAGCTCTACCTCCAGCATCGCCGAAGCCAGCCTGATGTCTTTGTCCTCTAGGTGCATGTCCTGTCGCTGATCTTTCTGTGTCAAACAGAAAGAAGCCACTCACTGTTGCTGAAAAGCAAACTCAGTCCAACCAGATGGGAACTTAAAACACAGCCCTTCCAGTGGCCCAGCATTTAAGTATCACACAGGAGACAGTTTGTGGTCATCTCCAAGGATTGATATCTCAGCACATTTCACATTAGCAATGGTTTGCATATTCTATAATAGGACATAATAAATTTTTATGTGTTTAATTTTTTAATTGTAATTTTATTTTTTCATACAATGTATTTTGATCATATTCTTTTCCTCTACCCCAATTTCTCCTACATTCTCCCCACCTCCCAACTCACCCAATTTCATGTTCTTTGTCTCTCAAAAAATACAAACAACAACAAAAGAAAATGAAAATCAAAACAAACTAACACACACAAACACATATACCCCAAGAGAACAATGAAGTCCATTTTGTGTTGCCCAACTACCCAGTGTAACTCCACTGGAGAAAAACTATCTTCTTTTCTTTTCAGTAGCTGTCAGTTGCAAACATCTTCTTGGTTAGGAGTGGGACTTTGTGTCTACTTGCCTAGCTCAGTGCTGGCATTCAGAGCCCAATAAATTTTCAGGTGTCCATAGTAAGAAATGCTGTGAGGCTATAGAAGTTATGGAGAGGGCTATTCAGTGATATTAGTAAATATTAAGAATGTATATAAAAGACAACCTTTGCTATGTGATATTTCTATTGAAACAAACATGTATAGATGATTTGTACAGAACATCAGAGGAATCATGCATATTCTTCAAAGCATCCTACCTCTAACTAGGGATGGTACAGATTACCAGAACTTTCCCAGCTTTCTTTCATTGTACTATGGTGTTTACAGTTTCTGCTCCTAATTTCATTGATAAAGTCATAATTGCTATAAAGATGAAGAAATGTACTGTAACTATCATCGGGGCTGTATTTCAAGCCATTTGCTACTTTTATTTTTCACATTTTATAGCATCCAATATCTCAAGCTTTGTAGTAACCTGGTTTGCTGTCAACACTTTCTATGAGACGAAGGATTCCTGTGTACTTTGGTTGAGCCAATTTTATAATGCTGAGGAACAAAGACTTGTGTTTCTTGTGTAGCTAGCATAGCATGTCTGCCCACTACCACTGGTTGCCAGATTCATCTGCAGCATTCACAATACACTCTGAGACAGAATTCCATTGGAGACAAGCTGAGTAGGGGTTCAGTGAGAGGCAAAACAAGTACAGGACTTATCTGCAACTAAGTAGACTGGTGTTACACTTTAAACTTACAATGCCCACAAATTGCCCACATGTTATAGGCTTAGTCTTCAACTCATGGTGCTACTGGGACAAGGTAGAGTCTTTTTTTTTTTTTTATTAAGTTACATCTCACTCACAATCCCCTCCCTCCAGAACCTTTTAAAGGTAAGGTTTAGTGAGAAGTCTTCAGGTTATTGGGATACAAACTGGAAAAGAAGAAGTTAAAGTATCACTATTTACAGATGATATAATAGTATACATAAGCAACCCCAAAAATTTTACCAGGAAACTTCTACAGCTAATAAACATATTCACTGAAGTGGTTGGGGACAAGATTAACTCAAAATCAGTAGACCTCCTGTATATAAATGAAAAACAAACTGAGACAGAAACCAGGGAAATAACACCCTTCAAAACAGCTCATCCTAGTGAGGATGTGGAGCAAAGGGAACACTCCTCTGTTGCAGGATATTTGATTTTTTTTTTTTAACATAGAAAACCTAATTGGTAGCAATACAGAAAAGCTTAACTAGGTGTCAGATGCAGTTAGGTGTGTCCTGAAAAGATACCGCTTGGGTGCCTCTGAAAGCCTCCATAGACAAAGAATGCTGAAGAATGGAAAGTTCCTGCCTATTTTAAGGAAAGTTGATTGGGTCTTGTGGTCTTTGTTCTATGACCCGAGTGAGGCAAAGTTAACTTGGTGTCCTTGAGCTGCCCCACTTAGAAATGAAAAGGAGGAAATAACAACAGACACTGAGGAGATCTAAAGAATCATTAGGTCTTACTACAAATTATCTACTCACAAGTCTGATTCTACAACTAAACTGCTAGCTCTTTAGAAATCTCTTTGTATCTGTGTCCTTTCACCTAGCTCGTCTACCTTTCTCTTGAACTCCTGCAAACCCATGGTGGCTCCTTAGCTTCTTTCCTAGAATTCTGTTTTACCTGTCTCCTGCCAGCTGCTTCTCTGATGTTACTGCATGCCCAGAGAGGGCTCTTCCAAGTAGATAGGGATGGGGGAAGTGGGGGGTCTCTAGCTCCTTCTATTACACCCTTGGCAGGCTGAACCTCATCACACCACATGGTGGTGGGGCTCCAAGCCAAGTCAGTAGGGGAAGAGCCAGTTCATTTTTTATTGATTTGGGTATTGTCTCTCTGCCTTTTAGTTAGTTTGGCTAAGGATTTGTCTGTCTTGTTGATTTTCTCAAAGAACCAGGTCTTGGTTTTGTTGAATCTTTGTATTGTTCTCTTTGTTTCTAATTTATGAATTTCAGCCTTGAGTTTGATTACTTCCTGCTGTCTACTATTGGGTGTGTTTGCTTCTTTTTGTTCTAGAACTTCTTTTAGGTGTGTTCTTATATTGCTAGTATGAGAACTCTCCAATTTCTTTATGAAGGTACTTAGTGTTATGAACTCTCCTCTTAGCACTGATTTCATTGTGCCTCATAAGTTTGGGTATGTTGTGCCTAAAACAACAGAAAATATATCATGACAAGTTAAGAAAGAAAGACCAGGGGATAAAAGAAGCATTATTTCAGTCTTATTGATGGCATCTTCCCTTGGCCTTTTATCAAAAGGCTCAAGAATTATGTGATTAGCTCTGGTTCAAGAGCATCATGTTACTGCACCAAATACTACAGGCCTTTTAGAACATCCCATTAAGATCAGTTTTGTGCTAAATACTTGAATACTTGAATTTCCAATCCTAAATTCATAAATTGATATCCTTCTGCTTGTGATGGTGTTAGGGGATGATCTTTGGAGAGGGATTTGGGTCTAAGGAGGAAGGAGGTCATGAGAATAGAGTCTTCATGAATGAGGTCATAATAGATAATTCAACAGCAAGAGACAATGATGTACAAATACCTAACACAGTGATTACATAATATCTATATAATATCTACAGAGGAAACTGTAGATATTATGATCAATGAAGGAAGTTAGTCAACAAAAAGCCATTAATTGCCTAACTTCATGTAAATGCAAAGCATTTCAAATAGACAAATCTACAGGGACAATGGGTCATGGCAAAGCAGGGAATCTCTGCTTTAGGCTTCAGATACTATCTGATAGCTTCCTTAGGTGTTGGGTTGGTAGAAGCTAGTGATCTGCTAATGTATTCTAAAGGTTTCACTGATACTTAAAAAGATAGTATCAGATACAGAAAGCAAACCCTTAATGTCTATCAAGGAGATTAAGATAGCTCAATATAATCTGACTCTGGAGTGGCACCATTTCAACCCTCCACAGTCACAAAGTTCTAATCAGTCAATCATTCTCATAGAATATTCAGCAAGGGTGCAGCTTTTTTTTTTTTTTCTGAAAGCATCAGGTCACGCCCATATCACCCAGCTGTTGTCTTCCTGGACATCTATTTCAACATTTATAGAAGCTCAGACAAAATGGAAAAGAATTCAGAGGTTTTTAGGTGTTTCTGTGGTTAAGTGAAGGGGTGCATCCACATCACAGGAAGTCCATGGACACAGCAGTATGGAGGAATGAATTCATAAAACAGAGACCCAGAGCAGAAACACAAATCTCAAAAGGCCACACACTGTATGGCCCCATGCGTCAGTATCCTTGGAGTGACAACAGACAGGATAGGCAGGGAAAGTAGATCAATGCACATGCAGCTGGGCAGGAGTGGGGGGTGTAGCTATGCAAGGGCACAAGAGGACTGTGCAGGAGTTGAGATGCTCTGAATGTTGATCATGGCAATCTCAGTGTCCTGGTTGTTTTGCCTGTTGCATGCTTTTAGCACTGAAGGATGCTGGGTTCAGGCTAGACGGGATCTCTCTGGGTTATCTCTTATGATTGTATGGGACTCTAGCCTGTATGAGATGCCACTGCTCATCCTACCTCCTCCTTAGCAGATCTTCCCCAGGCTGCCAGTTTTTTTTTTTTCTCCTCCACTCCCCATCAATCCCGCTTCTGCCATGCTTCTGTTCTACTACCTTGATGGTTAATACTCCTATGAGAGTCACTGTAACTCCTGGGGTCCACCTCACTCTCCTGCTCCCTGTAGCTGTTCCACACCTGCTGAGATTTGGCCTTGGGGTGCTTCTCCGGGGATTCTAGCACTTCTTCTCTAGGTAGTGGCTCCTCCTGCTCTTCCTGGCTTCACAGAGAGTCCAGCAGCCTACCCAACCTACTCCTCTGCAACTTCCAATATCAGTCACTCTACGGGATGGTCTCCTAGCTAAGCCTTCCCTGAGTTCAGTTGTCTCCAGAAGACACACCCAACACCCTGACTCAGCACTGCATGATCCTGCTGTTGCTTGTCCACTTCCTCTGGCCTTCTCTTTGGGAGCACTATAGGCATTGCTCACCTGACTCAAATGTTTTATCTAATTGTTCCAAACACTTTCTAAATCCAGATATTCCCATCTGGGTGTTACCTCTTATACTGGAACACCCCTGTCCTAGCCTGTGCTCTGGGGATCCAACCCATGACCTGTCCTGTTGAGGGAAGGTCTAATATCATTGCTTCTGATAGGTTGAATTCAATGCTGAAGTCTGGTTACCACCCCTTCTGAGGCATTCTCTTGATTGGTTAATAAAAGTTGTTTATGGCCAATTAGCTGGGCAGAAAGAGTAGAGGAAGGCGTCCCGAGATTAGACAGGAACCTGAGCACACACAGAGAATCGCCTTCTTTCAGCTGGGACACAGAAGGAGACAGACGTCTTCAGAACACTGGAAAGTAATTGCAGGCACATGGTGGTTTGGGATTAAGTGATCTGGGTTAATTTAGAGTAGCTAATTGAGAGTCTACCCAGCTAATGGTTACACGTTAAAACATTAAAAGGTCTTGGTGTATTTAATTATTGGGGAAAGATTGCGGCAGCTTATAGGCCCTCAGTCCAAGCAGTCCTGGGCCGTCAGACTTCCAGACTCCTGGACTCCCCTCAAACCCAGACAATGCTCCCGCCAAGCTGCTGGTAATTCTGCTAGCCTAATATAACAACTTATATTAATTAACAGAGTTTAGATTACAGGTGGTGTAGGCCTCCCTTGGTCCTGGGGCTCTTTCCCCAGGATAAATCAGGCAACAGGTTAAGGCACGCGGGCCAGGGTGCCCGCTCCTCTGTCAAGCCACTGGCTACTCCACCGCCCTAATCTTACAGTATGTACTTACTAATATCTACAATAATTCATTAATTTGCAGTTTCACTGTCCTCTTGGGAAATTCCATACCACCGTGGCCTGGCCTCTGGAGTTGCTGCCCCACCCTAGCACCAACCCATCCTTGGGAGGAAAGGAGGGCCCCCAAATCCCTCAGGTCATAGTGCGAGCATTGCCTTGTGTTCACAGCCTCAGCTTGGCAGAGCCCTACTGGGTACCATGCATCTGCCCTGCCAGGAGCATGTACTATTATTCACCCTGAAGACCTCATATGGGAAGACATGGCCTTGTGCCTCAAATGGCCACAGACAGCTCTTTCTCAGCAAAACTTTCCCCCAAAATAACTTAATCATCCTTTCATTTTTAAGGAAAACAAATAGATTCCTTGGATTTCTTGAAAAGAAATAATAATGCATAATAATAAAAGAAAATAATAATAAATGTTTCAAACTCAGTGGAATCTTGCAGTCTTCCTATTTGATCCTAAACCACCCTTTATGGCTGCTACCTACCTTCCCCATTTCTGTTTCCTCCCCACCAGCCTTGTAGCAGTACTCCCACACACTGCAGGTCCAGCCAAGCTCCTTGTCACTTCAGACCCCTCCTGGAACTTTTCTGCACTATTATTTCGCCCAAGCCCTCTATACCCTGCTATCACCTTTCCTGGATAGTGTTCACCCTGTTAAGTCACTGTTGAGCCCTGATAATCTTTACAGGGACATGCCAAACGCATAACAGAGGGGCTTAATTGGAAGATATCACCGAATACTAGACCAGCCAGAAACTAAGACACAACATACAGGGTAGGGCACTGTCCAGGGCAGGGAGTCTGTCAGTGCTGAGAAAGAGTGATTTTTGCTTCTGGGTCTTCTCCACCTGGTGCCAACTGTCATTGCTTTCTCACCTGGTGAGAATGGACCAATTGGCATGATTGAAAAGGATGGAGGGCTGGAGAGATGGCTCAGCAGTTAAGAGCACTGACTGTTCTTCCAAAGGTACTGAGGTCAATTCCCGACAACCACATGGCAGCTCACAACCATTGTTAATGTGATCTGATGCCCTCTTCTGGCCTGCAGAAGCACATGCAGATAGGGCATGCATATACAGCTAATAAATAAATAAATCTTTAAAACAAACAAACAAAAAAAGGATGGATAGGAAGAGCTGCCCTGGATGCTCAGACAGGCCTGTGTCCTCGGATCTGGAGGGTATGACAGAGCATAATGTGGTGGTTGGCACTAATGAAGCAGAGATCAGTTTTGGTACAAACAACCTGCAGGATGGTTGAGGAACAGGAAGCAGGTGAGGATGTCTAATCTGCCTGCTGCCATTGCAGCCAGCTCAGCAAAGCCATACCTCAGCAACCAGCAACTTGGTGAACAACCAGCCTCTACTACTCTAAGCTGGGGTGGTTGATGCCTTCTTACCCAACCAACCCTGTATATGTGGAACATGACACCAAAGCCGGATCACTTGAAGTCTCCCTGTAACCGATCCTTTCCAGGTCCTGAGAATTCCTGTTACTGCTTGCTTTCCTCCATGCAGAAAGAACATCACAATCACAGAGTACTGCATTGGTTCAGAGTTGTGGGATGAGTCTTCTGGGTCTGGCTATGACTGTGCAGTCATTTTGTATGTGTATGTTGGTGGGGGCACCTGGGCACGCTTCAGACAAAGCGCCTAATTTGAGGCAGCCTTTTTAGTTCAGGAAATCTGAACTAGAAGAGCCCAGGCCAAATGAGCATCACACCAAGGGAAGCTAGGTCAGGCTGCTCCCCAGTCCCTCTGCAGAGTCAGGACACAGGCTGCCGATCTGTCCCCGCCACCCCCGGTTTGATTTTTGCAGCATGTGAACTTGATTGAAACTTCCAGATCATTCAAGCAAATGGCATAGCTATTAATCACTTCTTGTTTTAAAGAGTCCCCTTGCAACCAAGAATGATAGCCTGGGGCGGCACCTGGAGTGACTCTCTCTATGCAGCAAAAGGTCTTAACGTGAAGAGGGCTTTGTTCTGGGAACTCCCACAGGGCCTCCAGAGCAGAAACCGTTCCCGGCAGGAATCACAGCTCTGGGTAAAGAAGAAAAAGTCACGTGAAATGCATAGCCAGGGTCTGCATGCCTCGGTTCCGCCCCCTACCCTAAACCGGCCCGGGGACCAGGACCCAGCCCCCAGGTGCAACAAAGATCTACCGGCTACTCCTGCTCAGTGGCTCTGCTTATCGCCCACCGAGGCGCTGCTGGCTTTCCTCAGCACATCCTGCAGGGTAGCTTGGAAACCCTGAGCCTTGCCTAAAATAGGAGAGACTCAAGCATGACCTGACACTGATTTCCTGATCGCTGCAGAACACATCTTCATCCCAATCAGTTGCAGTGGGTAGGGCTGAGAGCAGGATCCCTCAGCAAGGTAAGTTAAGTCGCGCGGACAAGCCATCTAGTTGAAGTTGGCAGGGCCTCTTAAGGTATCAAGGAGTGCCTCTTCTGCCAACCCCTAGGCAGCACAGTCAGAAAAGATGAAATTCCGCATCAACCCACATGGAAACCTATGGGGGGCGGGGGACTGTCTTGTTTCCCATACATAGGAGGCAGGCTCCCCTCCTGTGTTTCAGGTGTTTCCTGAAACATCTAAAGAGGCCTTCTACCCTGGCATTTCTGGAATCTCACTGCAGGCCTACCTTTCTCTACATCCAACTAAAAGACCTTTCTTTCCTCTCCTGAGAGACCTTATCCTTGCCTAACACACACACCTTAGCTCTTCTGCAGCCCAGACCACTGTTTTTCTCTTACTCTCTTCTCCTTGTGGGAGCAAAGGAGCTCAGATACCTCCAGACTCCCAAAATTCCCTTAGTCATCCATCCCATAGAACCCCCATGCCTGATCCCACCACATATCCAAACTGTACCCATATTCAACCCACTATCTCCATGTCTCACATTTACCCTAAAGATACATCACTAGCAAAATGCCCCCTGTCCTGACCCAGCAGCCACATTGAGTTTTCATGTTTGTGGGTTGGTTTTACTTTGAGACAAACAGACTTCTTTCAGCAGGAAGCCCTAACTTTTTTGAGCCCTCATTTCTTGCCAGTTACCACCTATCCCACACTATCTTTCCAAATTACATATTTGGCCATCCACTGGACCATGGGTTGGGGGTGTCAAGAAAACTTATGCTCCTAAGTCACCCCCATTTAACACCTGATCCGAACAACTGCACTCAAGTTTTTGTAAACACACTCTGAAACCCTTTCATGCCTTCTGGAGCTTTCCTCTGTTCTCAGAATCTTCATCATCTTTCACAGGAGAGTTGGTATCACCAGCTACAGTGGCGCCCAAAGGCACTCATCCTTGGTGGGCCTTCTTGCCTGCCCAGCTCAGGTACCAGCCAGCAAGCAACCCTCAGGGAATGGCATTTTTGTGGTGGTTTCAGTGGGCAGCTGTGATTCCACAACTATGAGCCCAAATCTAGGCTTTGTAGAATTGTCACATTGGTTTAAGTCAGTGTTTCTCAAACATCATTGCAGGTTAAAGACAATGAGCAAACTTTACAAGCCAGAGGGAAGTAGCTGGGCCCCAGGGCTCTGATTTCTGGAGGGTGTCCCGAAACTAAGACTTCTGTGCTTAAATAACCATGTCATGGAAAGAGCTGGACTGTATGAATCCCCACTTATTTCCCTTTGGGTGTGTGACTAGACAAAAAGCATCAGCCATGAGGGATTTAATATTCTCACTTCAGTGAATTCCATTCCAGAGAAATTCCTAAAGGCAGGGCTCTTATTTCCAAATTCCACTCCTCATTTCTCTTTGTACTGGGACACAGCCTCCCAAGGAACTATAATCTCAAAAGCTGTTGCTGCTACTACTACTATTGCTGGAGCTGCTGCTGCTGGACACCCAATTAAAATCAGAAATGCTCATACAAACTGCCCAACCTCATTCTATGCACATTTTCAATATAAGTTAATTACCCTGCTAACTTCCCAGAATAGGAGGCTATTACCTCCCCACTCCCAACCACCATTTTACCTGATGATTTGCTGATCTTTCTCCAGCAGAGAAGTCTAGTGTTCAAATCCAAAAGCTCTGAACAGTGTATGGAACACAACCCTGGGGCAAGATTTGTCAGCAGGCACTTGCAGCCCTGGAGTGTTGGATAGCTTGTGCTCCTCACCAGACCCTCTGCTGGACACGCCCACCGACCTTCACAGAGCAGGAAGGCTCAGTGCCCCCACCCCCACTTGAGAATGGTCCAGCAGCATGAGAGAGTCTTAGTTGGGAAGTGGAGGGCCTTGCTGCAGAAGCCAGACTTTTGTAAAATCCCAACCATGTGTAGCAAGCTCAAGTCCCACTTCACAGGTGGCCAAGAATGTGGCAGATTTTTCCTTAAAACAAGAATTGAAGAAATGTAAACTGTTCTGCCTTTAAGAACCCTCTACTCGAGACGATAAACTTTCTCATTATCTTGTTCTCCTCCACTCAGGACTGTGGCAAAGGTTACAACTCGGGGAAAGTTCGATCATACAACATACACACGTGAGCATGAATAAATACACAAAGACTGTTCACAGAAATTATAAACTGCATGGAAACACACAAACTGTGCAAATACCTAGAGACCCATATAGAAGGCCATGACACACTCTTGGAAACACAAACTACACAGACCCAATGCACATAACACACACACAAAGTATGTACGTACTCAGAGACACAAACAGGCACAGAGGCAGGCATGTGACACACATCATACATGCAGACATCAAGAACAAGATGACGCCAATGCCACAGTAGAGCTCTGCAGTCCTCACTGCTTCCATACAGACCAGCCAAGGGCTAAAGCAGTCACTGCAGCAGCCCAGGAAGCTGCTTCCCACTGCCCACCACTTACAGATTTAAAAGTAATTTAAAATATTTTGTATGCGTGTGTGTGTGTGTGTGTGTGTGTGTGTGTGTGTGTGTGTGTGTGTGCGTGTGTGTGTGTGTGTGTGTGTGTTCTTTCATGCCACAGGGGACAACTGGAAGGAGTCAGTTTTCTTCTTCTAGCATGTGCCTTTACTTGCTGAGCCATTTTGCTTGCCCCATTTCTAGATTTTTGGGTAGCTTCTATTCTGGTTGTGAGCCTAGCCTTTAACGGCTGAGCCATCTCCCCAGCCCTTGGGTAGCTTCTATAAGCGAGCCTGTCAGACAGGTTCGGTCAAGCCTTTCCAGGTGCCTTTCAGAGCCAACAAGGGTTACTTCTGAGGTCTTGCTTGGATCAAACCTCAGGAGCGAAAAGTCCCCTCCCCAACTTTTCAACATCACAACCTGAAAATAAACTTGGGAAAAGGGGTCTCTGAGTAACCGTGCTGCCCACTGTGTGTAGACATCTTCCCAGAACATAGAAGTGGCCTGGAGCACCACACACAGGCATACTACCTGCTGGCGCCAGGCACCACATGGGAACTGGCTGCAGCTCAGAGGTTCTTGGTTTTGCCCACAATGTAATAGCACAAAAAGGCTCCTTGTAAGAGGAGCTTAGTAGCCTCCTGGGAAGAATCATTTATCCATGGAGCCTGGCTGCTGCTAGAAATACATCATCTTTAAAACATTTAAAGATTTATTTTAATATTGTGTGTGTGTGTGTGTGTGTGTGTGTGTGTGTGTGTGTGTGTTTGTTCGTGTGTGTACCCACAGAGGCCAGAAAAGGGCAGTAGATGCCCACAAGCTAGAGTTATATACGCTGACTATATAAGGTGATTGTGAGCTGCCTAACATGGGCGCTGGGAGCCAAACATGGTTCCTCTGCAAGAACAGCAAGTGTTCTCCGCCACTGAACAATCTCTTGAACCCCTGCATTTTTTAACTTTTATATCTTAAATATCATGTATTTATTCTCTAACAGTTCACACAATGTATCTTGATCCTATCCATCCCAATAACCCCCCAGACATCTCCCAAAATGCTTCTCCCTCCTCCATATCCTCTCCTTTGTTTATTTTCATAACCCACTGAGTTCAATTAGTACTGCCTGCTGATCTTGTACCCATCTTCATATGTAATCACAGCTTCAATGAGCTCATGAATGCAGCAGGCAAGTCACACTGAGAAGAATCTCCAACTCAAACATCCTTTCTGTCCTCTCTTCCACCATGTTTCTTGAGCCTTCCAACTTTCAGCCTCCCATCCCTGGCCTGGCCGCCTAACCTTTAGCCTCAGAACGCCACCTTACCCAACAGTGGCTGGTTACATTTCATCCTGTGCAAATGTACAGGAAAAGAGAGTTCACAAGAACCACTCACCTTGAGATCAGAAGCCCCTTTGGGCTGGTTTCTGCCAGTGGTAGTGACCCTGTACCCTATTTCCTGCAGCCCTGGGAGGAGGAATTACTCTGGATCAGTCAGCATCTGCACCCCCTGGCTATACCTTCTACTCTCAGGATTCATAGCTTTCTTACTGCCTTGTTCTCAACTGATAAGGATTCCACCTAAACAATAAGATCTTAGCAACAACAACAACAAAAAAATGCTTAGAGATCACTGCTATGAAATCTTTTCCTATAAAAAAAAAGTTAAGGATTAATCAGCTTATGTTAATGCCAAAACATGAGCTTTACCAACCAGACTGGTGAAGGATCACAAGACCCCAGGCCACAAGGCCAACTTCTACTCCCAGGAATCTCACACTCACGTGTTGCCTGGGCTGCTCTGGTAGATTAATCCTTGTGAACATTGTGAGCAGTTCCATGTATGATGTGAGGCCCAGCACATTGCTCAGGCCTGGGTGATTTTAGAGTCTCAGTGAGCTTGTCAGCTCCACTAACTGAACACAGAACAATTCAAAGGGGATTTCACAAAGAACTCAAGCATTTCAGAAGAGGAATGCTATTCCACAGACTTCTCTCCTTCAAAGGAATGGGTTTACAAATCAAATAGCATACAACACATGGACTTGAGGAGCTCTCTCTGGAAGTCTTAGACTTCTAATTAAATCTGAGGGTGGTACCTACCTACTGTGGATAGTAAGTAGTAGCCACAGACTGGGCACATACCTCACTGATAACAACAAACCCATCCAGGCAACATCGTATCCACTGAACATAACACAAAGCAGGCTTTGCTACTGCAAAAAGTCTTGTTCAGACAATCCCTGGGTTCATACTGCCACTGGTAGATTGAAAAACACAAAACAAAACAAGCGAACAAAAAACTACTCTTTGATAACTTCATACATGAACACAACATATTTTTATCATATCCCAACAAGTTCCCTATCCCATCCCCCCACCACTCATAGTTTTTTAAAAAAAATTAAACTGTTTTGTGGGCATGTGTGATCATGAATTCATAGGATGTGTGTAGCTAGAGAATGACTTACAGGAGTCAGTTTTGTCCTTCTACTATGTGGCTTCCAGTGATCAAAATCAGTGCCTTTACATGCTGAGCCATTTTTGTTTGCCCTCTTCCTAGGTCTTGAAGTAGCTTCCATAAGTAAGCTGTCAGACAGGCTCAGCCAAGACTGCCAGATGCCTCTAAGAGTCAGAAAGCTCAACTTGTATGGTCTCGCTAGGATCAAGCCTCTGGAGGGAAATGTCCCCTCCCCAACTTCTCTACATCAGAACCCGATAAGAAACTTCCTACACCTATTAGTTCTTAGAGTTGTGTCAGTCAAGTCTTGGAGGAGAGGCAACTATTGCCTGCTGGGGACAATAGTGAAGTCCATCCATGCAAGGAAACCAGCTCTTGACAGGAATCATAAGGGCAAAGTGTGTGAGGCATTGCCATGTTTTGAATTTGGTTTGTTCCTAAGTGTTAGAAGCTGACTCTTCAATGGGCAATGTTAGAAGTGAAAGGAACCGAGAAGCAAAGCCTAGTGGAAGGCTTTCAGGTCACTGTTGTGTCCACAGAAGAGATTATGGTAGCTAGGTCATCACTTACTTCTTTCAAGAGGCTTTTCACAAAAGAGTCCACCGATCCTTCCCTGGCTCTCATATTGAGATGCAATCTTCCTTGTATATGTGCATGCCACTGTGATACTGACCGCCATGAAATCATCCCCCCCCCCAATCTTCCTTCCCATTCTCCTTTGAGATAAGGTCAGCTGTGTGTCCCCTCTAGGTTAGATATAGTCCTGGTTTCACTAACTTGATTCAGGGAGGTTTGTTCATGTGCAGAAGGCCCTTAAGAGATCCATCCTACTAGCATTCCCTCCTTGGGGAAGAGGGAAGGTGCACAAGGCTCCAAAGCCTCTCAAGAGAATCACAGGTCCCACAGGATTCACAGTGCTCATGGGGCTCATGGAGTTTACACATATTGAGAGCCTTCACAATATTCGCAGAAGTCACTAAACTTCCTGAGGTTATATTTTAATGATCCATGCAAGAAAGATACAGACAACCATGCTGGTTAAAAGTATATTAGTCATTTATTAGCCAGTGACCAAAAGCAGGCTTATGCCTCAGTTTCTTGGTGCTGAAGTTCAGTGGTACAGTATTTTTAAAGGCAAAGACTACGAAGAACAAAATTTACATCAAAGTTAGATGAGGGTCAGAATAAACATTCATTTCTGGCAGAACATAATAATTATTTCCAACACAACATGACATTCATGTTTTACTTAGTTTATGTTAAGTTGGTGTAAACATTCCTTACTGTGCTTAATACCTCAGGGCCATAGTCAAGGTCATGGAAACCTCAAATGCGTTGCCAAGGTAGATGTGACTGTTGTGAGGGCAGAAAGCTGAGAGCTGTCCAAGCAAACACAAAATGGAGTCAGGACAGGATGGTGTTACCCTAGTCATTTCACTATATGAGATGAACAATTAACAGGAGGGGACTCTTCAGTAGTGTAGTTGCCTGTAACTAATCTAGGGATGCTTCAGTACCCAAACCAATCCTCATTTGCTTAGAATGGACCTTTGGAAATCCCAGACACACTATCACTAAAGACGCCATAAGGCAGGTTGTAAGACACAGAACAATCAGGCTGGGACTGAGCTAGAAGCTCCCCCCTATTGGCTGGCATTTGTAGTACCAAAAGGTGCTATGCAGACTGCAGGAGAATGGTCACCAATGGCCCAGCATGGCTATGGACTCTTGCATATGACACTGCTAGCATCATGCAAGATGCTCCTGCTGCTGCAATTTAGAACAACTGTTACTTTCCAACTGTATTTAAAACCAGTTCCACAGGAGGGGCTCATGTCTGGCACCCCAAAGCTAAGGTAGGGAAACGATACTACCCTGTGAGGGGCCACGGCTCTTGTTTGGTCACCGTTTATCAAATTGTTTTCTAAGCATTTGTGTTCATGTCCACAGATAACTCAGCTGTCGGCTGTAGTGGATGGCAACACCTTACAGTAACTGGTGGCAGTTACTGCAGATGCTCCTATGGGGTCAAAATGGTAGGAGTATCTTTTGCTGCAGTCTGTACTGTCCCTGTAGCATAGCAGTCCAACACCCAGCCATAGATGGAAGAAAACAATCCAATCACCTCCAGCCCCTGGACCCATAGAGACACACCTATAGAAGGGGTAGAATGTAATAGCTGGAGGAAGGAGTGTTATGTATGTTTTCTCTAGGTTGAACATAACCATTGCTGCCCTGAATCGGAGTAGCTGTAATCATCTCATGATATCAGGCCTATTAATATTCACTCAGTACTGATAGGGTTTACACACAAGATCCTCAGGAAGTCTCTCCCTTCTATGAGATTATATAAGAGGTAAAACCATTGACAGGGAGGGACTCTTCAGTAATATAGAGTTGCCCAGGTATGTTGGCTATTCTTGGTTGTCGTTTTGACACATCTTGGAAGTAGGACCCTCAACTGAGAAACTGCCTCCATCAGACTGGCCTGAGGGCATGTCTGTGGGGGCTTTTTCATGATTGCTAATTAATGCAGGAGGGCCCAAGCCCACTGTGAGAGGGTACCATTCCTAAGCAGGAAGGTCTGAGCTGTATATGAAAAGCAACTGAACATGAGCCTGAAATCAAGCTTCAGCTTCCCTAGTGATGGATCTGTAAGATGAAATAAGACCTTCCTTCCCTAACTTGGTTTTGGTGAGAGTGATGTATCACAGTGACAGAAAGATGACTCCAAGAGCAGGTGACTCGCCCAGCGCAGCCCATGCTGCTATAGGAGTGCTCTTCAGTGCTGGGCTGCCCAGTGGACTTCCCAGTGTAGCTGCCTTAAGTAATGCATGCATGTATGCTCCTGTCAGTCCTATAAACTCTTCAGTTTACCAAGCTGGACTGAACAGAACCTTTCCTTTGGTCTTTTGGTGTGGTTGAAGTTAGGTCTCTTTAGTAAATTAGTATGCAGTTCAGCTTGACATCTGGCAACACATAAGGAAAGCTTGGTGTCCCTCTAATTGCTGAAATGGACAGAGCGCAGTTGAGACCATAGTTCTAAGAACTGCCCTGTGGAAGGCACATGGCTAAGAAACTGGACAAACTGCAAGATGACATCAGTTGCTAAATGAAGAAACCAAACTGTGAGAGGACATCAGTTGCTAAAAGAAGAAACCAGACAACTTGCTAGAGGATGTGGGTTGCAAAAAGAACATGACTGCTGGAGAGAGAGTTCCTTAAAGGCTGCAGAGCGCCAGAGAGTAAGCGAGGCAAACAGAGTCAGAAAGCTGTTTGAGCAGCTCTCAGTTTAACAGTTGGAACAGACTGTCTTTATAAACTGGCCAGAGTTTGGTGGTTGAAATAAGCTGGCCTTGTGAACTGGCAATATTAGGCCTAATGGACACCAAGCTTAAAAGGAACTGCCTGCTGGGACTGCCATAAATCAGGTTATCCTGCATGGATCTATGCTAAGAATAATATCATTCTAAGAATAAATTAAAATAGGGTTAGTTAGGTATTACATAGGTATTTGTTAGGCAACAAATATATACACATATAAACACAAATATAAGTGTTTATAAATAAAAATATTCAATTCCATGTCTATCTGAGGTGAATGGATTTTTTTTTTTTTACATCTCTGCAGGAAAAGTCATGATAGGTCTCACTCAGTTAGCCCAAGCAGACCTTGCATCCACAATCCTCAGAGGCCTCAGGCTCCCAAGTGCCAAGATTAAAAGCTAAATCTATCTTCTTTATGAAATTAGTTAGATTCAGATAATTAACAGAAACTAGACTACATGTACCACATTTCTTGTGAATTCAGGCAGACTGTGGTTTTATGTGTATTCTAAATATGTATTTTACTACCCTTTTTATTAGTATAAAAAAAACCCCATGATGTATCAAACCAACTAATCCACAATTCAAGATACTGGTGAAACCTCACAACACACATTGTTAAGTGTGACTAAAGAGTAGTACTCCGTTCAGATGGCCTGTCTTCACTACAGTAGATTTTTCTGCACAAATATCTATCAAAATGAATTTTTTCATTTTTAAGTTAGATGAGGTTAAAAAGTTAAAGATAAAATAACCAAAAAAAAAAAAAAACAAAAAAAACAAAACAAAAAAAAGAAGGGAGGAAAAAATTTAAAGTTAAAATGTAGTTGTTCTGATATCTTCTTGGACCAAAATGAAGAACCTGTGACTGAAAATCAAAGACATCTTAGTTTACAATTTATGTTTTTGTTTTTGCAAAATTTGCCTTTCAACATGAACTACAAATTTCCCCTCAATCAGGTACTAGATCTCAAGATCTGGTGTACTAGGCTTGTCAAGCAGTTCTTCTGTTCTGTTCTCTATCTTTCCATTTGCAGAGAGCTTACCACACACAGCAGATCCCACCCAATGGCCAATAGGACCAAGGGTGCGCCTGACCTAGGCCAGTGGGAACAGGTATCAGGACTGGGCATGAGGGCACGGTTAGACAGTTAGAGGAAGGAGCTCTGAGGGTCCCTGGACCCCTCTGGCCCCTGATTGGAGCAGCTCTATCATCATAAATGTTTCAGGGCTTTGTCACTGGGTTTGGTTTCTTTGTAGCGGATGCACAGGTGCTAGTCTAATTGGTTAAGAAAGCTCAGCCTACAATTTTGTGTGACACATGTTTTATTTATAGGGGATTAAAATTTTGGCATATACATGACACAAACATTAAATATAGTACACTTTCCATGACAGAAATTATGATACTGTCCACCAAAATTCCTCAATTCCAATCACATAATGCGTATGCTAAAATGGTATACCTGGGGAGAGGAGGACTGAATGGCATTTTTATTTTTTGTTCTGATTTAAGTAACTTCTAAATACATTCAAGAAATAATAACTTAATGTTCAAAAAGCTTTAATAAACAAATTCAGAGTAAAATTAGTTGAAATATTTATATGATTTCATCATTACACAGTATTTTCAATATACAATCCAGATGACACTGCAAAGGAAAAAGGGAGGGATCTATTGCACCCACGAGTAGAAAGGCTTTATTTTTGGGATGCTGCTCTGTGTCCACGTAACAGGTACTCTGCAGTAAACACTAGGTCCTATAGGTGATGCAGCATTATGGGAAGAAGTGTCCCAGTGTCCCTCATGCACAGACTCTTCTTCCTGCTGTCCTACCACACAGTGCTCTCAGCCAGTCTCTTTTCCACACACTTCAAAGAGTAACACTCCTCATCAAATGAAGTCGACATTTACAATTTACACAGCAGGACTCTTTCCGTTTCTTCCTGATGGCACTTCCATCTTAGTGTCCTGTCAAGTAATCTTGTGTGGAGTCTGAAGCAAAGGAGTCTGCGTCCTCATTGTCTGAGTCCTCGCTGCTGTCATCGGCAGCTGGCTCTCCTGTGAGAGCTATGCGCGCATAGTCATCTGTGTCTATGGACTTGCAGAAGTGAATGGCATACTTCAGCTTTTCCTCAAGCACCTGCTTGCAGGAATACCTGGGCAACTTTAGCAGAAAGAAGCATGTGTAGGACTCAGGGAGGAAGTGATCAGGAGGGTTGTATTTATCCAGGACCTGTTGTTAGAGAATAATAATAAGAAATTGTGGTAAGGACAAGTAAAACTGAATTTATTTTACTGTGTTCACTTCATTTTTACAAAAACTATATTTGGCTAGAAATGAAAACATCAGAAAATGTAGAATCTAACCAAGTTTAGATATTAAAAAGAAAAAGTAACATCCCTAGGACCTGCAGTAAAAGAAGCAAACCAATTTTTACTGTGACTCCTGATCATCACTAGGCAGTCTCATGAGGGTGGACAATGAACAGCCTGGCCCATCGTCTCCTACTGGTGTGGATAGAACACTGTCACCTAGCTGACACCAGTCTGTGAATGGAGCATGAGACTGGGGTCCAGCACTTGACTACCTGGGGACATTCTAAGATCAGCAACCCACTTTTGGCATCTATAGATCAAGATACTAGGAAGCCACAAAAACAATTCTTTATTGTTGTTTTAGGAGAAAAATTATGTGTGCTATCAAAGATGTTCCTGGAAGATGGATAGTTTGATAACCCTGGCCGAAGGAGTGTCTCCAGGGCTACTGCTACCAGGGTCTCAGTACAAAGAAGAGTGGTAGGTCTGGTTTTCCCACCTCAGTGACCTTAAAAGGTAAACTGAGCTTGTTTAAATTATCAGACCATTGAGTTCTAGGACAAAGCAAACTTGTTCTCAAATGTATAAGCAGTCTCATTTTTCTCAGCTAGTAGCAAGCTTAATATTTAGTGATCTACCTGATCCAACTAGAAAATCAAACACATGCTTTATGAAATATGTGTATTCAAAATCTATAAGCTGGTATAACAATAATATGCACTGGGTATGGCTTAGATACATTTTGCAAAAATAGGTGATGGTGTCCAAGATCTGTAATTGTAAAATTCTAAGACTTCAAATTACAGAAGTTAGGTATTTTCCATTTTAAATGGAAAGTTGAGAACTGCAGCAGAATACATGCAAGTCACTTCCACTGATGTCATATAGTGCTCTGTGATCCCGGTGAGGAGCCTACCTGGATGACAAAGTCTCTGCCCCGGAAGTCAGCAATGGTCCTGGGCAGCCTTGTCCGGCCCCACACAAAGCGAAGAAAGAGGGAGCGTTCCGTATTAGAGAAAGATTCCATCACCTCCCAGAACCACTGAACCAAGGATGCAGATGGCTCAATCCCTTTATACGTTGCCACTGACTTTAAAAGATGCAATGGGATATCTGGGCTTCCACACACCTAGGAAAAAATCCTATTAGAGCAAGCTCACACTTCTGTCTTGTTTCATTTCAAAATGAATCTAATCCTTTATTTCCTATAATAAGGTTCCTATAGTCCCAGGCAGACATGAACACCACCCTGAACCTCAACATCTAGTGGGCAGGCAGTAAGAGAAGGCGTACACTCTGTGTTGTCATTTCATTCACTATCATAGTCAACCCTTAGCTTTCCAAATGGAAGGTTTTAAGACAGAAGATCAAAGTGGACTACTGTGCCAAGGCAGTTCTGGGCAGCACAAAGCAACCACATACCATTGTCTCCAGCTCGTATCCAGTGAAAAGAGAGAGAAGGGGTACAGGCACAACCCTGGCCATCCCTTCCCGGACAGCAGCTACTTGCTCATCAAATTCATGGAGCCTTAAAAAACAAAAACAAAATCTTCCTTATACCTGTATCTACGTTTACCAGTCACCTTGTTCTGCTGGTACCAAGAACACACAGTTCTGTACCACACACACCACAGGGAAGGACTGAGAGGAGGGCTCTGCGTGATGCTCTGTGCTCAGACACAGCACTACGGAGTTCACCTAGACTGGTGCACTCCTAGGACATAACCATAGTGACTACTACAGCCACAGACTCTAGGCACTGTCAGATGGCAGTGCTAGGGAAGTGATAGTGTCGTACCTCAGAGGGACCATAATGTGAAGGTATAGGCACACTTGGGTCTAGGTGAGGCTACTTTGTGTTTGCAAGGCCCCAACTATGTCACTGTCCCCGAGGAGTTGACAAAGAAAGGACAGAGGGGCACAAAGAGGCCTGATATCTCTGTGGGGACTTTCCCTTAAATAAGCACATTATAGTTACCTCACTATTTTACTGAAACCTAGAAATTTCAAGTGGAAATAATAAGTACTCTGAACACTAGTCACCAAATGAAATTAATAACAAAGACCAGCAACAGTTGAAAAAGTAGCATACTTTATATATGATACATCTTGAAAAATGTAAATACTCAAGTAACTATAATCTGCTACTTTTACCAGTTACTAAGTCAAAGCAATTAAGGAAGAGATGATCACAAACCTGTAGTTTATTGCCAGTCGAACATACTCTGCACGGTTGTCCAGGGTGATGTGTGTGTGCTTGGAGCTTAGCTGGATGTCCTGGCCACTAGCACTTGGCACTGTGAAGGGCAGGCTCATGGCCTCAAACTCCTCTGAAGTGGCTTCATTGTCACGAATGTACATGAGCCCAGGAATAAAATCTTTATCAACCTATCAAAGAGAAATACAACACATGCTAAATCTTGGTTGTTCCAGTATCACAGAGCCCAGTCCATCCTAAGCACACCCAGCCATATCTGACTTAATATGCCTCTGAGTGTGTCTCTAGGATACAAGAGAAGAATTCTGTTAGGAAGTATTTCGCCCAAGGAGCTAAAGAAAGATCCAAAGAGTTCTTAAATTAAATGCTGAGAAAATAACTAACTGCTGGGTGACAGACACTCCCCTAAACCATTAAGGGCACAAAGAGCAAGGTGGCTAAGGGACTGCTCTTTCAGTCCCCTTCCTGGGAGTCTGGGATGTAGCACAGTTTTCCACATGACAGTGATCTTGTCTATCAGGACACTGCAGTTGCTGAGCACCACAAGGCTCACAGTGCACCAATTCTCTCACATCCACACTTTCTCTGCACTAGCCAAGTGGTCAGAGGCCAGCTGCCTTCATATACCCATATACCCAGAGAAGCCCAAACCCCTTAACAAGACCCACAGCCCAGATGATTCACCTCACTGAGATCTGCAATGGTGAGGCTCATCCCAGCCAGCTGCTTCCATACAGGCTCAGCGAGATTCAAACTCAGCGGACTCCCAGTTCGGATGGCAATGCCCAATAATACCCCTGGTCATTCAAAGCAGAAGGTCAAAATATACTTGGAATGGATAAGAAGTTGCTTCTTGTTTATTCAAATGTGTCTTGTCTTATCAGCTCTGCACTGAGACCAAGAAGCCTTCTAAACCAGTATCACCCAAACTGAGAGCTAGGACCTTAAAACAGCATGTACTACTCAAAATCTACTTCCTCCTTTTCTTCCTATAACACAAGTTTCTAACTTTTCACACACAAGATTAAACCACAGTAAGCCAACTCTTGTCCCTTTGATGGCAAAGTAAAGACATGGATTCCTATAAGAAGGCGGGTGTTTTGCTAGGGGCTTGCAGTAGAACAAGGAGCACTCTGGGAGTATTCTGCACAGACCCAGACAAGGAGGGACAGGCCTACTGCCAAGGGCATCTCTTTCCACTCACTGCGGAGTTTCACATATGTTTAGAACACACAGTATTTCAGATCCTCTGTGTGCCAAAGAAGAACACACGGTCATACACAGCCTAACTGTAAACCCTATAGCAAAAATGGTCATAACTTCTGATGGCTCAGCATGGTTAACTGCTTAACACTAGGTGCAGAGTGAACAGCAGCATCTTTTCTCCTCCATACAATTGGTAAGATGCACAAAATCACTGCCTGTCACTTTCACTGCTAATGCCTCAAATGCTAAACATAGGTATGCATAACACCCACTGTTGCTTTGAGATAAACAAGAGATGCTTTATTAACTTCAGGGTGGTACAGGCCCCACAGCAGCATGACACATCTGAGAAGCCCACCTAGGAAGCGGAACATGCTGCAGTGCACGGGTGCCCGGGTGGCGGGGTTCAACAGGTAACAGTCCCTGTTGGCACCAGACTCGTCCCTGCCATTGGGAGTCACAATCAGAAGGGGAGTGAGTCCGTTTTGTAGCTCCTCACAAATCTCCGCTATGGACTCGCTGTAGCCACCCCCACAGTCATCCACAGATTCACCTGGAAGGAAAGGAGGATCAGTCACCCAACAGCACCCACAGGGACAGCACCAGGAAGGTGGCTGCCCTGGACCCCTGCACCTGACACTCATGCACCACTGTGCTTCCAGCCCCGCAGGGCCCCTTTCCCAAGCAAAAAAGTTCTCCAAAGCATGCACAGCCAAGTCTCACCAACAAACTTGACTTTCCAGACTCGGTGAGGAAGGAGAAGGCTGTCAGGACTGAAGGAACTCATCTTAGCACACATCTGGCCAAAGACAGACTTTGTGCCATCAGGACCGGCCAATCCACCTTTACTCCTGGAGCGCTTAACCTAAAGAGAAAAAGAATGAAAGCATAAGACACTGGGGCAGCAGAAAACACAAAACCTGGAAGCAGCTGTAGACAAGCCCATAAGATCCTCAAAACTCCTCACCTACACTCCATCCTCTGAGACCACCTGCACCTGGAGACTGTGCTGCCCTTCTACCTCACACAAACCTGATGCCT